>JACEGR010000086.1:0-450797 GCA_014170235.1 Listronotus bonariensis
GTTAAGGTTAACAAAATGTTAAAGTAAAATTATGTATCATTAGTTATTTATTATCTCATATAAAGACTAGTTTAAAGTTGTTAGTGTAACAATATAAAGTTTACGGGTTTTAAGAATTTGAATGTCACTAAATGTTATGTTAAACTTCATGTAATTTTTATCTATTTTTCTCATATTTATTAAAGTTACATATTTACAATAAACCGACTTTCTATCTACAAATCTAACAGGTTATGGGCCCAGGAATGCTTATAGTCGAATTGTAAATAGTTTTTTGTAAAAAGTGTTGTTAAAAAGCCAATAGTCAGAATGGATTTAGCAAAGCACTTAAAGCCATTAACCGGTGAGTCAGACTGGCCTATATGGAAGAGAAAAATTAGAGATCTGCTAGATTATCATGAAGGAGCGTTGGATGCGATTGATGGCAAGTTAGTGAAGGTTAAGCCATTGGCAGAAGGAGCTACGGAAGCGGAAATCAAACAGTACAAGGAGAGATCTGATTTATACCGTAAGGCAAACAGTTTCGCAAAGACAATGATAACATCCTCAGTTAGTGACTTAGTGTACCAAAAGATCATGGATAAGGAAACAGCCCATGAAGCTTGGGAAGCGCTGAAACAACAGTTTGAAGCAACATCCAAAGACCAGCTGTTTAAAATTTGCACAGATTTTTTCGCTTTCAATTGAATACCAGGAGATGACGTTTCTACGCATATTGCAAAGTTAAGAAGTTTGTGGAATGAACTCAACAATGGACTTAAAGTTAAAAATGTATCAACACTACCTGATATCATGCTAGTTTGTAAAACACTTCACATTCTACCAAAAAAATGTAAAAACTATAAGAAGTTCAGTGACAAAAAGAGTGATATTTGTAACTATTGCAAGAAAAAAGGACACTGGGTGAAATCTTGCAAGAAGTGGATAGCTGATGGAAAACCACCCAAAAATATGGAGAAAAAGTCCAAAATAGTGCAGCTATAGCCACTAGCACAACACTTATGTCTACAGATGTTGAAGTAAGTTCACTTGAGTGAAATTCAGCAGATTGGTGGATAGATAATGGTGCAACAAAGCATGTAACAAACTGTTCAAATGTTTTCGTAAATTTTGAACATTTTAAACATCCTTGTATCATAAAAGCCGCCGGCAAAGAAAGTCTAAATGCAGTTGGAAAAGGTACCATAAACATAATGTCAACAGTAGGCGATAAATGTGAAGAGATAACGTTAAGTGAAAAATCATGTAAAGTTATGTAAAAACTTTTGTACCTTTAGAATTAAGGGATCAAAGTTTAAGCTGTGTAAGTTTAGATCGTCACCTACAGAATGTTGGTTTGAGATTGCTGGAAGAAAAGTTTTACACGGGACTCGTGGTTTAGGTGGAACCCTATATAAAGCAGCAATAAAATCAATTGTACCAGAGCAAAGAGCTGAAGTAAACGCAGTAGAAGCCAATCATTCATTGCTACAGTTGTATCATGAAAGGTGGGGTCATCAAGATAAGCGACATGTCAAGAAATTGCTCGAGAGCGAAGAGGGCATTACTGTTAGACTTGATGATGACTTATGTGAGCCTTGCATTTATGGAAAAGCTCATCGCCAACCGTTTGGGATAAGAAAAACAGCAACACAGCCAGGTGAACTAATGTCATCAGATGTATGCGGACCTTTTCACGAATCGTTTCAGAAGAAGCGATATTTAGTAGTATTTAAGGATTGTTATACCAAATTTCGTTATGGCTATGTTATTAAGGAGAAGTCAGAAGTAAAAACAGCTCTAGAAAACATGATAGCACATGCGAAAATAACAGGTCATTCGATTAAAGAGTTATTGAGTGACAATGGAGGAGAGTTTGACAATAAGGAGGTTAGAAATATTTTGTGTAAAGAAGGTATCACACAGAGGCTAACAGCTCCCTACACGCCACAGCAAAATGGTGGAAGCGAGAGAGAAAATCGCACAATAGTTGAGATGGCTAGAACGTTCAAATATTCAAATCCAGATATACAATTCCCTGAAGCAATATGGGCAGAGTTAGTTAGTACTGCCATATTTATTCTAAATAGAACAGGTAAATCATCTGTAGATGGTGTTAGTCCTTATGAATTATGGTTGGGAAAGAAGCCTAGAATAAAACATTTTAGAATAATTGGATCAGTCTGTTACGCTCATATTGCAGTTCAAAAGAGAAAGAAGATGGACCAGAAAGCAGTAATAAAGGGTATCTGATAGGATATGATGGAGACGAACGTTATAGAATATGGATAAAAGAAAGTCATAAAGTTATCTTATCCAGAGATGTAAAATTTCCAGAAAGAACAGGTGAATGCATACCGAAAATCAAGCTACCTTTACGGGACAAAGAGATTCAAGAAGGAAAAGATGACCAGGAAGTAGAATGCGAAACCGAAGAAGAAAGTTTCCCAAAAGAAGACAATGATGGTGAGGAACAACAAGGTACATCGACCAGAACGCTGAGAGATAGGTCAATGCTAAGGCAACCTACACGTCTAGAAGACTACATAATGTCTGCAGAAGATCTAGCCAGTATAATCACTCCTGAGACGTTTGAAGAAGCCCTTCAAAGTAAAGAAAGTACTAAGTGAAAAGAAGCCATGAGCAGAGAGTGGGTCTCGTTAAAAGAAAATGAAACATGGGAAATGACTTATTTACCAGAGGGAGTTAAGCCTTTGCCTTGTAAATGGGTTTTTCGAATTAAAATGAACCCAGATGGTAGTATAGAAAAATACAAAGCCAGATTAGTAGTAAAAGGATTCAATCAGCGACAGGACATTGACTACAGCCAAACTTTTAGTCCAGTAGCTAAGTTAGGAACCATTCGTTCAATTCTAAGCATTGCGGCAAGTGAAAGGACGCATCTTGCACAGTTTGATGTATCTACCGCATTTTTATATGGAGAGCCAGAGGAAACTATTTACATGAGTCAGCCAGAAGGATTTAAAGATGGTACAAATAGAGTTTGTAAGCTGAAAAGAAGTCTATATGCTTTGAAGCAGGCTCCAAGATGTTGGTATAAGCGCTTTGGATGTTTTCTAATAGATGTAGGCTTTAAAGTCAGCATGTTGGTTTTATATGTTGATGATGGATTGACAGTGGTAACCGATCAGCGGGACTTGGAAGATTTTTTAAAAGAGTTAGAATTAGAGTTTAAAATCACAAAGAAGTCGGCGGTGTATTATCTAGGACTGGAAATTGATCAGAGGGAGGATGGAAGTATCAAAATCAGTCAGAATACACACGCAAGGAAGATTTTAGAAATATTTAACTTTCTGGAGTGCAAGCCAGTTTCCACACCAATGGTAAAATGTACAGAAGTTTTAAAATCAGGGAAAGAAAGTGAAAAGATTCATAATTTCCCATACAGGCAAGTAGTTGGTGCGTTAATGTATTTAATGCTTGGAACCAGGCCAGATCTAGCCTATAGTGTAGGATTTTTGTCAAGATCCTTGGAAAATCCAACAACAGAAGATGTTTCAAGAGTAAAACGAGTGTTTCGTTATATAGCAGGCACTCTTAATTTGGGTATAGTTTATAGTCCAAATATTAATCAAGGAACTCTTGAATGTTTTAGTGATGCAGATTTTGGAGGATGCACAAAAACGGTTCGGTCAACTTCTGGAGTAGTTGTATGTTATGCAGGTGGTGCAATTTCGTGGCTAAGCCAAAGACAAGCAATGGTGGCAACATCTACGACAGAAGCTGAAATTGTGGCAGCAAATGAAGCAACAAAAGAGATTATTTGGTTATGCAGATTATCTAAGGGAGTTAGTCCACTGAAACATGTGCCTATTTTACAAGTCGATAATTCTGCAGCAGTGAGACTAGCTGAAAATCCAGAGTTTCACCGCCGAACCAAGCACATCTCCATTAAACATTTCTTTATCTGAGAGAAAGTTTCAGAAGGAAAGCTTGCAGTAGAACAAATACCAACTGAGCATCAAGTAGCAGATATAATGACGAAAAGTTTATCCAGACCACGTTTACAAGTGCTTTATCATCAAATGGGACCTTTTTAGTTTTGAGGTGAATGATCCATAATTTTACTTAACAAGGGAAAGTGTTAAGGTTAACAAAATGTTAAAGTAAAATTATGTATCATTAGTTTTTTATTAGCTCATATAAAGACTAGTTTAAAGTTGTTAGTGAAACAATATAAAGTTTACGGGTTTTAAGAATTTGAATGTCACTAAATGTTATGTTAAACTTCATGTAATTTTTATCTATTTTTCTCATATTTATTAAACTTATTTACAATAAACCCATTTTCTATCTACAAATCTAACAGTATTATCAAGCTATAAACTGCACACTGTATACTTTAAAGAGAAATTGTAATTTGTAAACTTGAAAACTAATGTTTTTTAAAAAATTTGAAGAGTATTTCATGATTTTTACTGAGGTTTTATAATATATTTTAATAAACAAAAGCACCTTAAAATTGTGTTTTATCAAAAAGTGCGTTTTGCACTGGACCTCCTAACGATTTTTAATTTAATATTAGGATTAAAAACAAATATAACAACTTTCCAGAAAATGTATACATTATAAACAGTTACAGTTTACAGTAGCAAAAAACTACATCAAAATAGGTATTATCTTTTATAGAATAAAAACACTACTGTATTGATTGCAACCGCAAAATCAGTTACTTACATCGCAATATAAATTATTAAAGACAAAAATATTTTAAATATAAATTTTACATTTGTGAACCAAAACTATGTTTTACTGAGACCCCTATATGATAAAAAAACAAAAGTTTATATCAAAAACAGACGATTATGATTAAAATGGTTTTTACTTACCACATAACGACCCAAGCAAGATGATTTTCTATCATACTCATCGTCGTATGAGCCAAGTTGCGCTGTTCAGCGGTTAACCCGGCATCTAAATCATTGTTAAATTTGTTACTCAATTCTTTGATAATAAGAGCGCTATCGGCAATTTCTTCTCCATTAAGTTCGACGAATGGCAAAAGTCCTTTTTTGATCGGTATTTCATTTTGTGATCAACATTCTGAAAAAGAAAAAAATACTGAAAACGGTACATTTGTATTTTTATCACTTGTAATCCGCCATTTCATGTTAGAAATTGATAGAGATCAAAAAAATTATTCTTAGGAAATTGTCAGTTGTATAATTTTTGCTAAAAATATGTATTTATTCGTATATAATATCATAAGAGAGAAAATTTTGCTGGGAAAATATTTCAATTGTATGAAACTTGGTTGCTTGGCAATTTTGTGTACAACAAAACACGAGCCGTCAGGCAAGTGGTTTTAAATAAATGTCATAAACAAAATTACCAAAAAGCAAAAACTTAAATAAAACAAGAGAAATATTTTTGATAGAATGTTTCTTTCTGGAATGAGATTCGACAAGACTATTTCACGAGAATAAGGACGGTTATCACCTTTAATTTTCATATAAATTAACAATAATTTTCAACCCTTTTTTAACCTAACTAAGTTTTGTCGGGGTAATATCCCTAGTGCATATAATTTTTCCGGAAAAATTAGGAAAAACTAGTTTCTAAGTAATGTGTTTTAACAAATAGCATGAGCGAGAATGGTTTGAAAAATCCGAGTCTAAAACGAGGAGTTTTTCACTGTCGCGAATGCTATTTGTTAAAGCAGATTACTGAAAAACAGGAAAAAATATATGCACGAGGGATATTTGTAAGATGATTTCCTGAGTTAAATAAACATTTTAATTTAATACAACATTTTTTTATTAAAACAATTAGAACAATGGTAAATAAGATCAATATACCTTGCAACTTGTCAAACTTGCATAAAATTTTTCCGATTTTTTTTTCCGGAAAAACTGCTTGTTGACAGTTGTTAAGTAATTTTTCCACCTAAAATTTATATTTGACATACCCATTCTTGATAGCGATTAGTCAAAATTAATAGAAAGGAAATAATCGCTGAAATGCCACCATATTATTATTCAGGTAGGAAGGAGTTTTGTCACTAGAAAAGAGGAGGTTGCTATGACATTATGCCAATGTTACACTAGTGAAACAGTCATATACAGGCTGTGTTTCCTAACTACGGTACGATACTTAAGGGGTGATTTCTTATGTATTTTTATGAAAAAAGTTTTTATAAACGTATGTCCGGACTTGCTTCATTTCTAAGATACAGACGTTAAAGTTTTTAAAGAAGTCGGTGTTTTTTAAATATCTTTAAAACCCTTTACCTGATTTAAATAAAATTCGGTAAACCTATTTCATGTAATAGGGGCTTGTAAAGCTCTACCTAGATTAGGACAATTGGGTTCAGAGGCGTCTCAGTGGGCACCACAGCCAATATTATTAAGGAAAAAAAGTACACCACTCCTTATGAAAGTTCTAGACTTTTTCCAGATTAAGGAATAAAAGGTGCAACTTTTTAGTATTTTTTGTATTTTATTTATATCTCGCTTTGTTTTCGAAAAAGAATTGAAGCCCCTATAAGTCATTCTAAAAAGAAGCCATAAACAGCAAAATAATAATAAGAAAATGACGATTTCCAATAAAATACACGACTGCTTATTTATTTCAGGGCAAATAATTGTTTAATTTTAATTTTTGATTTTTATATCATGTTGTCTCTGGGTACTGTTTGGAAGAAATTAAACTGGTATTACATTTTTTTTCTCAATAACGAAGCTAGATACAAAGAAAATACAGGAGACTAAAAAGTTGGATTGTTATTTGCTTAATCGGAAAAAAAACTTTATAAAAGTCAGTGGCATACTTGTTCTTCACAATATTAGCTGTGGTTCCACTGAGACGCCACTGGTCCCAATAATTCTAGTCTAGACAGAGCATTATAATCGTCTCATTACATTAAATAAGTGTCCCAAATTTTGTCTAAATCGATTAAAGAGTTCCTAAGACATTTAAAAATACCGACTTTTTTAGACATTGTAACGTCCTGTCGTCCCGTAGTTAGGAAACACCCTGTATCATATTATAAAAGAGTGGTTTTAAAAAAATGTCAATAACGAAATTACCTAAAAGCAACAAATCTAAATTAAAAAAAATACATATTGCCTAAAAAAATCTCGAATGATATTCTACAAGACTATTTTACGAGAATTACCAGTATTCAAACTTTAATTTGCATGTAAATAAACATCGTAATATACTTTTTTTTCTTTAACCTAAGTTTTGTCCTATATTAAATCACAAGAAGGAAAATTTTACTGGCAAAATATTTCAATTGTATGAAAGTCTGTTGTCTGGCAATTTCGTGAATGACATTTATAACAATAACACGATATTGATTAAATGTCATGAACAAAATTACCAGAAAGCAACAAACTTGAATAAAACAAAAGAAATATTGTGCGTAAATTTTTTTCTCGGATGATATTCGACAAGACTATTTCACGAGAATTACAAGTAAGTGTTAAGCCTTTAAATTACATATTAATGAACAATAGTTTTTTAACTCTAACCTAACTAAGTTTTATCGCTGAAATTCCATCATGTTGGTTTTATCAAGGTAGGTACATGAGGTTGCTATGACATATTGCCAGTGTGAGGCAATAGTGATATATCATATCACAAAACCTATTAATTTTATCGATTAAACTATCTTTTCTTTAAAGAATGTTGAATGTACAATAATTTCATAAAAACACGAGACCGCGCAGCGGTCGAGGGTTTTTATTTTAAAATCAAAAACTCGAGCCACGAAGGTAAATTGTCGGTTTTTAGAACATATACATTTTCTTTAGTTATCTGTCAATTTTTTCTAATTTCAGGGTAAATCCTATATGGGCAAATGAATACAAAAACCGGTGACGTATTATTCTGATTTGTAATTCTTTTGGTTTTTACACTAGACCTCAAAAACAAAATGGGGGGTTAGTATACCACCTTCTCCTTCACCATATTTGATATAATTTACAATAATCTGTTAAGGTAGGGTAGGGATAAAAGTTAAAGGTATAAAGTCACTTTATTGTCCATAAAACTATTTGCCAAACCAATCTTACAAAAAATATTTGGGTAGTTTAATCGATTTAAATTTGATTGTTTCCTGAAAAACTTACATTAAAACCAATAACGCAGAATTTTACTGATAATAAAATTTGACGTTATCTTTCAATTTTGACAACTACTTTAGATGACAGAAATTTATTTGTGGTTAAACAGCACATGGGGTTTAATCACTTATCTAAACAAAATTTATCCGAAAAATAGTGGTGTCTGATTGGTCTATTTTCTATTGAGGGAAATAATCGCTGAAATGCCATTATGTTGGATTTATCAAGCTAGGAGCAGGTAGAAGTTTTGTCAGTAGAAAACGGGAGGTTGCTATGGCATTTTGGCAGTGTAAAACACTGTAGTGAAATGGTCGAATTAAAATATTTATTTTATACAAGGTGATTCATAATAGGATTTAGATCTTTAACAGTGTTTAAAATATAGGCAGTGTGAGATTAAGATTTCCTGATGCCCTAAGCACTTTAACTCCTGTGGTGCCCCCTAGACATGAAATTTTTGAGGACCAAAAAAACTTTACAACCTCGTTACAACATACATTTCTTTTCACTAACCCTACATTTTTTAAAGAGCAAAAAACAGGTCACCACCTTTTTTATTATTTTAATCATACAACATTTTCTTTTTATTACCCGAAACTTTAAACACAAAAGTGTCCTCTTTATGGCGCCCCCACAGCATGATGCCCTAAACAATTGCTTAACTTGCTTATAGGTTAATCCAAAACTGAATATAGGGAGGTAAAATTTAAAAAAAAATATATATTTTTGCAATCTTAAAAGGGCTCGTGTTACCTTAGTAAATACTACATTATTTTTGACTGGTTTTATTCATGAAACATAATTACTCATACAATAGTATAATATTGTGACGTATAATTTTGGAATTACAAAGGGCCACTTTACGTCACTGGGCAAATGTACCATATGGAACTATCTTCTTGGATCATGAGACCGGTGGACCATCAAAACTAACTTTGCATTTTTAGGACCAACTTAACTTATTGAACTAACTTAATATGGTACGGGCATACCCCCACTCAGGGTAGCCCGTACGGAGGCTGAACTAAAACTTTAACTTAATACTTGACTTAACTCACTAACTTCTTACCTGATCTAATCCAATGGCTATATATAATTCAAATTCAACGTCACAATATTGCCATTGTATGCCTTAGTGCAAAAAATATTTTATAACCCTTCAGCAGTCTTGCCCATAATTAATTACTTGAAACGTTCTCAAACTCAAATCAGGTAATATAAACATCCTTGTCTTTCGACACTGCTGAGTGCCGGTTAACAACAGCTTGAAAATGTGTTCGACATATGAAAGATATCTAGTCAAAAAGATTAACAGTCTACATCTGAACCAAAAATACATTAAAAGTTTATAACAAGAAAAGTTAAATCTGATTTTTATTAAAAAGTTAAAATAAAAATAACGCTTTAAGTTATATTCCACCAGTGACGTAGAATGGACTAATATAGACGTGGAGGGACTTCGTAAAGGTCTTCGATCCTACCTGAACTGAAAGGGAGTCCGAGAGTTAGTGCGAACGTGTGTATGATGAACTTACGGCACGGCGCGTTCCAATGCAAATTCATAGTAACGATCTTACTCGCAGACTACCCTTCGTCCTTACCTTCAGGTAGGATCTACGGCAAGTCTCATCGTGAGTATGTCTATTTAGGATCAACATTGTAGTACCTTAAAAGTTTGTTATTTGGCAAAAAATTAAAATACACTGGCCGCAAAATTAACTGGACAACGAAAATTTGGTGTAAATTCAATCCTTAATAACTTTTTAGTATTGCATCGCATTTGATAATTGCCGAGTTTTAGGCCGCTTTCTTGTCCTCATTTTTATATCGAAGCTACAAAAATGTACAACGAATTTGTTGTTATGCAGGGGTTAATAAAAAGGAATTTTATTTTAAAATTTGAAACACCCTATGGAAAAAATCATAACCTAAGAACTTGTTTTTTCACTCATTCCGATATGTGTATTCTTAAAGAAAAAGCACTGGTTTAAAGAAAACCATGAAATAATGCTTTATTAACAAGAATTTGTTTTTAAAAATATTGCAAAATTGGCTGTTATGACAAAAAAATATAAGTTTTCATGGCACCGTGGCATGTCAAAAAGATTGTTTTCAACGAATTGCCAATTTAATTTTGCTGTACATTTTAAAGTTTTTTGAAGCGTTTTTTAATTTACTTTTTAAAATATGTTTCGGGGCTGTTGGGTAAGCAATATGTGTGATTAAAAACTAGCCCAAAAAGTGGTACAAGCCGTTGTTCTACGAGACAATGGTCATTAGGTATATTGCAGAAAGGCTTGGCCATCCACGCAGTACGGTATCCGATGCAATACAAAGGTTCAGGCAAACTGATTATTATTTAAGTAGACCTGGACAGGGATGACGAATGGTCACAAAAGCAGTTAAGGATCCATTTCTTCGTCTTCAAGTTCTTTAAGATCGAACAGCCTCTGCTCCAGCTTTGGTAAGGCTGGCAGATGTTTACGGTATCTTGGAAACCTTTTTTTTAGCAGAGAGCAGTTTACCCCAATAGATGCTTTCTAAAAATGCCCCAACTAGACTTACGTTCCTCTTTACTTACAAGGACTAAACATATTAAACGTCAAAAATGGCCCAATACTAAGAAAAATTGAAAAAAAACAATTTTGAAGTAAAAAATTTATTATTTAATTAATAAATACATTGTTGCCACATTGCTAAATATTTCTTACAATAATGTCTTATAAAATAGGGTATTTAATTATAAACTCAGCATATATTTTGGTATGTGGTCGTATTTTATCTCCTGAAAATAAAATATAATCATCCAACTTTTAACTTCTGGTGTAACAAATCGCTTGGGTTTTCATACGCTGTTGCGTTTATATAAGTTTTAACGGGTGTATCAATGTTAACATGTTCAATAATTTCACTTGTAATGGGAAACCTGTAGTAATCAAATTTTGTGCCATTTATAAAAAGGTGTTTTGACAAACCCTTTTCGCCAACCAACATTATATTCATGTAACCATACAAGTTGTTCTCGGGCTTATCCTTTACATCATCTTCTGTTTTAAGCTTTTTGCTAAATGAAATGAATGAGTTAAATTGCGTCCGAATTTGTCGAGAGTCATCGTAAAAATGAGGCTATGTTACTAAATCAAACCTATTTATTCAATTATATCGGCTTCCCTTAGCTCTTCAATAATACTTATAATCTCATTTTGGTGGTTATTATTACCAACTTTTCTACAAGCCATTAACAATCCTAATCTATCCACAAGTTCATTTGGATAATCCCAGTAAATATTATCAGTTTTATTATTGGTAAATATCTTATGTTTAGTATCAATTGGTAAACCATACCCTTGAGGCTCTACGGGCTGAACGATTTTGTGATCTTGTAATCTAGTCCAAGCTCGTACTGACTACAGTCATCTCTTAAATATGTAGGCGGTGTATACTTTGCTTCTAAAATGGAAGTGTTGCCACTCAAGCTGAAGGTATGCATGACGGTTAAAGTAAGACTAAATTTATATTTTAGGTTAACCTCTATTTATGGGGTTTTAAATATAGTTCTAGACCCTTCTTGTACGGTCCTAAATATAAACCGCTACCTTTTTTGCCGACAGCTATTGCTTCCATTGTTTCGTTATGCCCTTGTGATTCCTTTAATTTAGCAGCAGCATTTAGGGTGTTGTTTACTGCATTCATTACACCTGCAGCAGCACCACCTAGCACCACCACTATAAGTTCTCCTACCGCGCTTAAGCCGGCGAAAAGTGGTATCAAAAATGGTAGAAATCCTCCGACTACAGGTAAAGGTACTATACCGGCAGGTTTTTTTACCCCATTAACGGCTTTCCAAGCTAGTTTAGCAGCAGAAAAAAACGCGATTTTTCCGCGTACAATGCCTTCCTCGCTTTTTGAAACGCTGTAAAAAGAATCTCCCTGCCTCTCCGAGCAGAATGTTCTTATTTGATTTCTTCTTAAACTTCTGCATGACCGTACAACACAAATTCTTTAGCAATACTGAGTGTTAAATCAGAATCTTAAGTTTTTTTATGTTACACCATACCAACTGTCATTTAGTTCCCACCAGTCATTAAGTCAACACGTGCCCAGAGCTACTCGACTTACACCAAAGTCTTTAAAAAGACGTCAAAGCGAAAATTTTACTCATACAGTAATAAAGAAAGCACGAACTCCTTTCGACTTTGACAGTCCCGTTAAAAAACAAGACGATCTAGCTGTACAAGAAGAAGAATATATGGATAGTGATGGTAAGACGCCGGAAGATGATCAAATGATGGAAGAAGACGAAACAAAGGAAACTGATTTAAACAGAACTATCTATGAGCACCATCCTGAAGAAAGTTACTTAATTGATGATGATGACTTTAGAGTCGATCCACAATTTAATCCTATTTAAATTGATAGCATTCCGGAAGAATCATTTCGGGAATATCTAGATCAGTATGATCCGCTACCTAGAGAATATGTGGAAGGCTTTATAAAAGATACGAAAAACGAGTACGATAAAAAACTATGTAAAACATGATATGACTAGCGATCACCTAACTTTTAGTGATTCTCGGCTTGAATTTAAAGGTCCAGCTATTTATGTTAAAATAGAAAAATTCACCGGAATTCCTAGTCTATATGAACTTATATTTAAGACCAATCGTTAAAAAACAAATTTACAGCATTAGACGAGCAACATGCAGGAAACAGAGGTGTCAAGAACATGTTGACAATTAAGCCATTACAAGAACATATAAAAAAGGAGCGTGTAAGAAAACAAAAAGAACGCGATAAACAGTTGCGAATTACAAGATCACAAAATTCTCAAGGCTATGGTTTACCAATTGATACTAAACATAAGATATTTACCAATAATAAAACTGCTTATATTTATTACGATGATCCAATACACTTGTGGATAGATTAAGATTGTTAGAGGCTGGTAAGAATAACCACCAAAATAAAATTATGAGTATTACTGAAGAGTTAAGGAAAGCCGATATAATTGAATAGATAAGTTTGATTTAGTAACAAAGCCTCATTTTCATAATGAATCTCGACAAACTCGGACGCAATTTAATTCATCCACATTATTTTGCAAAAAGGCTTAAAACAGAAGATGATGTAAAGGACAAGCCCAAGAACAACTTGTATAGTTACATGAATATAATGTTGGTTGGCGAAAAGGGTTTGTCAAAACACCTTTTTATAAATGGCACAAAATTTGGTTACTACAGGAGTTAATAATTAAATACCATATATTATTTATGTAAGAATTATTTAGCAATGTGGCAACAATGTATTCATTAATTAAATAATACATTTTTTACTGCGAAACTGTTTTTTATTTTCATTCTTTCCTAGTATTGGGCCTTTTTGACGTTTAATATGTTTTGTCCTTGTAAGTAAAAAGTACGTAAGTCTAGTTGGGGCACGTTTAGAAACAATCTATTCGGATAAACTGCTCTCTGCTAAAAATAGAGGTTACCTCGTCTCTGATTGGTTAAAATAACAAAGGTTATGTTTAGCAAATACTATTTGCCTAAAAATACTGCTTTCTGATTTGGTAAAAATGCACCTTTAGACTTTAGTAATACTACGATCACCAAGCACCTGCCCTCCCCCACCCTGACAGTTTTGACAGATGACAGATTTGACCTTGAACTCATTGACGTCCTTTTAGCAAGTTTCATTCCTATAACCCTAATACTAAGGCCACAATTATCGATTTACTAAGGGGTTACCGGTCTCATCGCTAATTGATATTTCTCAACTATTTTTAAACAGCTGTAGCGCCCTTTGATAAAGATAGCGTAAAGCGGTTTTCACTAGTCGATAGGTATGCCGTTATGTTATTTTAAAAAATTTAAATATGGCATCGCGCAAGATTCCTATTGGTGGTATTTACAAGTGACATTTGAGAGATGACAGACCCATACTTATGACCACGCCCTAAATATGAAGTTACGCAAGATTTCTAAATAATTGCTGACGTCAGAGATTTTGAGATAATAAGCTCCCCGGGGTCAATCCCTCTTCTCTCCCTACTTCGGTTGTGATTTTTTTTCACAGGGTGTTTCAAAGTTCATAGTTAAATTCACCTTTTTATTATCCCCTGTATAACAACAAATGGAAATTTTTGTATCTTCGTTGTAATATTTAGTTAAAGAAGTAAATCTTCTGTCAATGTCTTTTACATGGTGTGAACCATTCTTATAAAAAAATAATTCTGATGATTTGCAGGCTAATAATAATTTACCATTTCTTTTTTATTTTAAAAGTCGTTGAAATCTCACAACTGCTCTTTTCTATGAATTCGTAGGCTCTTGCATTACATTCATTAATTCTTGTTTTCAAAAATTTGTGGATCCAGTCACAAACATTGCGCAAATTGTAAATATCGACTTTTAAATTTATAGGTATCGATATTTTGCTAGATCTTACGCGGTTTAAAATTTCGTACCAGACCACTTGTATCGAGATAATAAATTCTGGAGTTAGTATTTCAGTTATAATTATTGTTTAACGGTTAAAGAAAGTTTGCATCTTCAGATGGATTTTGCAGATTAATTATTTATACAATAAATAATACATACCATCAAACTGAAATAATACATCCTAAACCTGATTTTTGCTAGTAAGAACTTTAAATTATTTAGCCAATATAGCACAGTAAATTTAAATTTGCACGTAAATAACAATGCATTTGCTGGGACCATTTTTAAATTAAAGTTTGGGTAAATATAAAAGATATTAAAAAAATGACTGTGATCAGGGAAACTTTAAACAATGTTAAATAGATAATTTTTGCACTCATGTTGACTTCTATAACTTTGACGTAAAATACATGAATTGAACGACAACAAAATGCGTTGGTAAATACCGTTTTATTTGTTTAATCGCCTTAATTTGATGATCGCTTAATTATTATAATTATTATTAAATTCACAACCCTTTTTGTATACTATACATAAAAACCATTATTTCTTATTTACCTGCCAAAATAATTGTTAATAATTTATTTAATGAATGATAAAAAAATATTTGAAAAGCTGATTTTTAAATAAATGGCAATAACCCTAACAAAAGGGCATTTCATTTCACAAAATTATTTATCTTGCATGAAAATTTATTTATCATGCTTTACCTTTTGATCTTAAAAAATGTGATTAGAAAATATTTTACTGTTTATGACATAATATTTGTCTATATTTTTTTAATTGAAAAAAATGCAGATGTTGCCGATATAGCACGGATCTGCTTAGGATATCATTTTGACCAGCTTTTCCAAATAGGCATCAGGAAATTTCAATCATGTTTCCCCTCAAAATGGCGGTAAAAAGGTTGATTTCCTTTTAATATCGTATTTAAGCTGTCTGTTAATATTGTTTAAAAGATGTAAAAGATTTCTCTAGTTTTTTACCATTTTTTTTTATGATTTAAATCTTAATATTGGTCAGTCACCACTCAACTGCTATTACTACTGGGATCATATTTAAAAACATAAAATCGTAGTGTAATTTAATTAGTTCCAGCAAAGGCAATTTGATTTGACGTTTGTCAATTGAGACACCAATGTTGAAAGTACCTCTGCCGTTGCAGAGGTAGTAGTAGGCAGTAAAAATAGTGTTTCCAGATGAAAGAGGGCTATTCCCACTTTTAGTTTAGTATTTATTTATTTTTAACAATCAAATAATGAATTTAAGTATACCTGTGTTTTACAAATGTAAAGAAATTTCACGAAACGGTGTTTAAAGGTGTAATATGAAAAAGTTATGTTGATTACTTTTTATTTATTATAATTTTCCTTGCTAGAATTTTAGTGTGTGCTACACCCTGCTAGCAGACAAAGCTTCTGGAAATGATCTTAGTTTCTATGGAAACGTTCATTCCCTTTTGCTGTTTTCGCTTGTCCTTTTTACCACTATTTCACCGCGTATTCAATATTGATTTGTCCCTAATTTTTATTTTTCTAAATATTCCTTGGTAAACACAGCTGTTTTAATTTTTACACACCTATATTATATGTAAATAAGTAATCATGTATCATAAATAATTTTTTTATTGCAATTTAAATTACTTTTTATTTGTTGTTGCCTAAAACATAATACAACATTTTTATTCAATTTTACGAAACAGTTTTTCATTACACATGCTACCGTGCAAAAGCAAGAGTTTATTCGCAAAAATACACTTGTGAGAAAATCGGCATTTTGTGTTTTATTTATTTTGATATTTTGTCAATGTCCTCCCCTAGAACCATCGTTTAAATATCAAAATGTAAAACTTTTTTGGCCCTTAAATCAATGTAAAAACATAAAAATGACCAATTTTGCGATTAGACTCTTTTGCCTTTGCAGGGTAGATGTACATACAGGGTGTTCGGAAATTCAACGATAATACTAAAGGGGCTAATAATAGAACAGCCCATAAGCATCTAAAAAAAACATAAAATAAAAATAAAAAAATCGTTGGTTTTTAAGATATTGACACTTGAAATTCGTTAAAATCGTCTTCCTTGATAAGATTTTTGAATTTCACATTTCACACCTGAAGAAATTAATATATTTTAATTTTAATATTAGTTTTGCAGCACTAAATATCCATTCTAAACGAACTAAAAGTTCTCTACGAAAAATCTTTGGTGTGTCCACGGATGGACTTAACTATACCTGTAACTTTTTTTATTTGATATTTTGAAAAAAGTTATTCTTCATAAAAACTTAAGCTTGACCTGAAATAGCAGAAGAGTTAAGGTCATTTTTTGTTTTTTTTTTTTGGATGCTTATGAGTTGTTTTACCAGCCCTTTCAATATTATCGCTGACGTTCCAGACACCCTGTATATAGTCGCGCATGTGGATTACTCCTGCGGGTCGGCCTTGTCGACCACCGAAGTAAAGCAGCGAGGAGCGCGACCATAACTTGGATGGGTGACCGCGCACGCTGTGTTCTGCTCGAGCGTAAATGACCGTTCCGAGTTATGGAATGAATGGTGTGTGAATGAGAAGGAGTAGGGATCAGGGCACCGTAAGCCTTAAGGCTGCAGTGTTTCACTTAACACTGTATATAGATAGTTTAGAAGTTTGTTAAAATGTATTTAACTATTGATAGTAGAAGACAAATTTTTTTTTAACATAAATGTAAAATTTTTAAAAGAAAAGTGGTAACAGTATGTATAAAAAACCTATTTACTAGTTAACTTAATGTTAATAGTTCTATTTTATATTCTCCCATAATATTTAATTACATTATACATAGTTAAAAATCGCTAATACTAATGCCAGACTAGCTTATCTACAAACCTTTGGTCTATTATTAGTTGTATAAATAAACGATTTATACTACTTTATTTTCATAAGCTTTTAAGCTCATCTAGATGTTTGTGCAGTTGGTTTTTCTCTTTTAGGATAGATATGTTTTAATTAAAACTGTATTATTTATAGCTGTAAACATGTATTATTTTTTTTTTTTTTTTTGAGGAATAAAGAAAGACAAATTTAAAAAAAGTAAATTTTGATGGAAAGGTAAAAAAAGTAAAGAAAATCTCTTTAAAATTCGTGTTTTATTTTATTAACCTAGGATGGGAAGGATTAATGCAAGTTTAATTTAAAATATAAGTTTTACATAAAATATGAGTAAAAAGTATTTTAAACTATTTATAATTTAAAAATACGTATTGGGTAACAAAATGTTGTAAATAAAAAGAAATGTTTTTAAATGAGTCTAATCACTTCCAAAGTAAAATTTAAAATACATCTATCTTATAAACAGATAAAGAATATACCCTTTACAAAAATTAAATGTGTAAAATGAAAAATGTGTATTTTAATATTATAAAATACATATGTTTGCACAACACTACTCTTTTAAAATATTATACAAAAGATACAATTTTGTTATAGACAATAACGGTAATATAATTGATTTTCAAACTTAGCAATTTTACTTTAATTTTAGCAAATGCAAAGTTATCTAATAAACACGAAAAAATATTATATATTATTATAATTTTAATGAATTCTGTTTTTCTTTTGTCTTGTATAGTGGCTTTTCAGTAAAAAAATGTATACAATCAGTGTACCTACAATTTAATGTATTTTAAGAATATTGGATTCTGTTAAGTGATCGACCGATATAAATATCGGTGTATCAGTATATCGGCAAATTTTGCCGATAAATATCGGTGTATTTAAGAATAACCATTTTATTTATTTGTAAGTAAAAACTTTTATTCTACCATTTTTTAAATAAAATAATTAAATTATTTCTAATATGAACATATTATTTTATTTTTATAATTTTAACGGTAACATTAAAAAGGTAATAAAAGTAATTATCGTATTAAAATAAAACAAAAAGAACAAGGTAACTTAAACTACTTATGACAAAAATAAATATTTACGTAGTTTGTTTAAATAAGAGTTACAACGAATGCAACACATTAGGAATAATCAAAGTTTAAATTATTTAAATTACGGTGCAAAAAACTTTCGGCATGCTCAGGTAAAATATCAGTTTGTTTTTTTGTAACAGTAAATAAACTACGCAACAGTGAAAGTGAGCCACGCGATTTTCTCACTCATTTTCAAACAGGTATAACTTTAAATCGAGTGAACGAATTGAGATATACTTTTTTGCATTTGAAAGGTCAATTCTCCTAGATTTGCATGTTATATGTGACATTTGTTTGAAATCGAATTTTCTATGATATACAACGCGTGGGAAGAAGCTATGTAAATTTTATAATTTTTCATCCATCTCCCATTTTGTTAATAATGATTCAAAGGTGAAAATTATGTCTTGTGTTTATAGGTATACTCCATATCTCGGGACGTATTTGACGGTTTTTGATAACCCCTCTGAAACAAAAGAAAAACGTTTTTTTTCTAGAAAGCCAAATTTTCACGTATTTGTATGGTGGAAAACAAATCTTGTAATATGAGATGAGTAATCTGGATGTTTTTATATAAACCTGGTTAAAGACATACAGTGTGACTCAAAATAAACAATTAGCTTATAGGCGTAAATGA
This sequence comes from Listronotus bonariensis, assembly GCA_014170235.1. Taxonomy (NCBI): domain Eukaryota; kingdom Metazoa; phylum Arthropoda; class Insecta; order Coleoptera; family Curculionidae; genus Listronotus; species Listronotus bonariensis. The sequence goes on from JACEGR010000086.1 coordinate 19,104, forward strand.
CAAAAAATGCAATTTCAAATTTGGCTATTTGGAATGTGGGTTTCCTTGATTGCACAAAACATTTTTTTATTATTATTTGACAGATCAAACAGGTCTTGACAGCTCTGCTAATCTGTATAAAATAGTGAATACAATCCCTTTCTGTCTTTTTTTACAATATGAAGACCTGTTTGATCTGTCAAATAATAATAAAAAAATGTTTTGTTGCAATCAAGGAAACCCACATTCCAAATAGCCAAATTTGAAATTGCATTTTTGTCATTTACGCCTATAAGCTAATTGTTTATTTTGAGTCACACTGTATGTCTTTAACCAGGTTTATATAAAAACATCCAGATTACTCATCTCATATTACAAGATTTGTTTTCCACCATAGAAATACGTGAAGAATTTGGCTTTCTAGAAAAAAAACGTTTTTCTTTGTTTCAGAGGGGTTATCAAAAACCGTCAAATACGTCCTGAGATATGGAGTATACCTATAAACACAAGACATAATTTTCACCTTTAAATCATTATTAACAAAATGGGAGATGGATGAAAAATTATAAAATTTACATAGCTTCTTCCCACGCGTTGTATATCATAGAAAATTCGATTTCAAACAAATGTCACATATAACATGTAAATCTAGGAGAATTGACCTTTCAAATGCAAAAAGTATATCTCAATTCGTTTACTCGATTTAAAGTTATACCTGTTTGAAAATGAGTGAAAAATCGCGTGGCTCACTTTCACTGTTGCGTAGTTTATTTCCTATATCAGAAAAAATTTGCTCACTAAAAACACTTGCAGCTGGAGCAGATAAAAAAATGTCTGCCTAATTTTGTGGTAAGGGCATATCTTTTTATTAACGTTAACGATTCATCCACGGCGATGCCAGTATTTGGCTAAAAATGCTTTACAGCGTTGCCGCTGTTAACAATTCTTACTTGTATTCATGAATTCAATTAAATAGCTAAAGCTTTTAAAAATGTCTACTCGTTTTTACTTTCTATATTAATTAGATCAGTTTATTTACTTCATTTGTTTATTCACATAGGTAAATCTCGCGACAAGCTATTATATAAATTGTAAATGACGTTATATGTTGAAAAGAAAAGTTAACTTTATTTTTTTACTACATTTAAGTAAACTCTTGTTTTTTATATTCTTTCTACTTTTAATTCATGTTTTTACTTTTAAGTTATCGCTGGACTCCAAAACCTGTAGACCCTTAAAAATTCAGACGGATTGAAGCAACGGAATCTTATGGGTTATTCTGGCATAGAGGCATGAATTTTAGGTGATTTTTAAAGTGCGTAAAACAGGGTATCAATATTTTACTTTTCAATTTTTGTGAGTTATTTATTAACATTAAAAAAATAATAATAAAAAATTAAAAAGAATAAAAATTAGCAGCTAGGGGTCTTAAAAATTGGCACGTGACCATGCCCATGATTTCAACCCCTAGTAAAAGTTAAAATTTGGGGAAGCGGATAGATAGATAGATACAAAAGACAGTTTTGAGAAAAACGCGTTTAAAGTGTTAAGCTTTTAGCAGTGTAAGGCATAAAGATATTTTAGCCTTACATTTATTTAATTTGCCATTACTGAGTCACATATCGAACCTTCCTTGACTTCGAAAAACTATTTTCCCCGTTTTTCTCTAGCAATCGAACAGCTTTGATGCGCTGGATGCTCGTATCTCGGAGCGGTCAATCCGTGGGTTGTTCTGGACCAGCCAGTTTGGATGTCGAGCCAGCAAAATACTTAACTTCGAAAATAATTTAAATTTTGAAAATTTTTCTTGGAGACATATTTATAAATAGTTAAACTTTTAAAATATGAGAAAAATGTATTTTTATTTTATATAATTTAAAAACAAAAATCATAATATAACATAAGTTTAGGCTTATAATCTGATATTATGCCTATCGTAGTGAAATATATGCAAGGTAATACTTTTAAGTAATTAAATTTGATTTTTTTTATCATGGGCGTGTCACAATAAGATATAGGTATTTTTATTTCGCTTATGTAAATTTTAACCGTATTGTCTGTTTGTTTTATCTGAGCGACATCTTCAATTCTTTATTAACTTAAATGATTTCATTATAGGAATATAACTTTGTTGCACAAAAGACACACAGACAATAATGACTAAAAATAAAGAAATGAACACAAGTTTCACATAGCAAAAGCACAGTGCCGTCTACATTTCCTTTCAGATTCTTTAATATTTACTATCAGTGATCTGTGGGCCAAAAAAGGAGCTACCTATTTAAATAGGAAAGCAACAAACAAATCTTTAACAAAACACCCTTTTGTAATAAAGAGCGTTAAGCATATTAACTATATGAAAAGCTCAATGGGCGCCGACAGGATGACTTCCAGTTTCAGGGGGTTCAAACAATTTAAAAATTTTAAGAAAAAAAATCTTTGCCTATTTAAACGACCTTTTTTGAAGGGAAAAAAAGGTCTTACCAAAAAGTACTTTTCCGTATTATATTCTCTTATTTTCCTATACCGCGCAGAGCACATACAAAAGCCAGAGGGCTAGAAAACTTTATTTTTACCTAATAAAACGTATTTTTTCATACATTTTCTGTCACTGTCCAAATGCCAGAGGGGTTACTTACTTTTTAGACGTAATGTTTTGGAAAAAACTAGAAAAAAAGGATATATGTCATTATTTTTTGTTTTTAAATAAACCTAATATTATTTTTATTGTGTGCTGTGCATGTGTATTTACTCATTGACAAATGGAAAAAAAAACAGTGTAAGTATGAGTATTCCTTTACTGTCTGCCAAATCCTAGGACATTAATGAAATGAACAAGAATTTTCAGCGTGCGTATGTACGTAACTGTACATTCATACTATTTTCATTATGTGGAAGTTTTAACACCTTTATTGCAGCTACAAAGCGGATACCTTACTATTTCCACAAATTTATACAATACTTTACTAATACACTGAATTGTATCCGCAGTTGGGTTCTTGTGAAACATTTTTTAAATATTAATACTGAATAGGAAAAAATTGCTTTTTAATGTTTCAATAATTATTAGAGCATTACTCTACAATTGTTTCGCCTTTCTAGGGCTTCATCAAGAGTACTTCGTATACTAAATTTAAAAAGAGAAATATTTACAAACAGAACCATTTAACACGTTTTTCCCAAAAAGGTCTATAAAATATTATTAGGGGTTTTATTATGCGGCCCAGATGTGGTAATAAATTTATTTATAATTGGCATTACTGCGAAATTTATTTGATCATTGGTAGAAAGAGTTGTATTGTCTATAAGTGATTTTTTAATTTCTAGTTGTTCATATAAATTTAATTTTTTACCTTTGTTTTCTCTATGGAGTAGTTTAACATTATTGAGATCTATAAAGTGGTTTTGTTCTATACAATGTGTTGAAATGCCTGTGTTTTTTAAACCATTTAAAATTGATGTTTTGTGTTCTTTTATTCTGTTTTTTATGCTCCTTCCACTTTGACCAATATATTCCGCATTACAGTCTGCGCAATTAACTTTATAAACCCCTGACATATCTAATTTTTCTGTTTTGTCTTTATTGTTAACTAATAATCGACCTAGGTTACTCTTATTTACAGACACAGTTTTACAGCCTAACTTATCTAGTCTATTGGATACATTATTGCTGATGTTTGGTATATAATTGATAAACTTAAAATTATTGTTTTTAGGTTCTGTAATACTATAAAACTCTTTAGCAATTAACTTTTGTTTTTTCTTTGTTAACAATTTATCAATAAGTGATTCTTTATATCCGTTGTTTCTTGCTATTTGTTTAATAATGCAGAGTTCTTTGTTAAAATTTGATTGACTTAATGGGAAAGTGACAAGTCTGTGAATTAAACTATGAAAAGAAGATAGTTTTATTTTCCATGATTGGTTCGATGCGTAATTTATTACCGTGTCTGTCGTCGTTGGTTTTCTGTAAATATCGAATTCAATGTGGTTGTCAATATTTTTAATGTTTATATCCAAAAAATTTATCTCATTTTCATTTCCTTTTTCCATAGTGAACTGAATGTTGTTATTTATTGAGTTTAGAAAATTTAAAAACTTATCTAAATTTCTCTCTGTACTATTCCAAATGCAAAAACATCGTCTACATATCTTTTCCAATAAAAAATGTGTTTAATTAGTTGATTATTAGAGTTAAATAAAACTTTTTCAAAATGTGCCATAAAAATTTCCGACAATAAAGGAGAAATTGGAGAGCCCATAGGTAGGCCATCATTTTGTTTATAAAATTCACCATTAAATTTAAAAGAATTTTGATTTAGGCATGTCCGAACTGCATTTTTAATTCTGTTTTTGTTTTAATATCTAAGTTAGAAGCACCGATTAAGTTATTTAAAATTTCTATAACTTCTTTTATTGGAATTGAGGTAAAAAGACTTTTTACATCAAAAGAAACTAATTTTGAATTGTTTGGAATCGTTAGGTCCTTCGTAAATTCGATAAATTGAAAAGAATTTTTATTGAGTGCGGGGACTGAAAATTAATTAAATCGGGTAGTATCTTACTTAATTCTTTTGCAAGTTTATAACAAGGAGCGTTAACATATGAAATGACCGGTCTAATGGGGTTATTTTCTTTGTGAATTTTTGGTAAACCATATAATAGAGGTGTCGAAGGGTTCATTACTTTAAGCTTATATGGTTGATTTTGTGTGATGATGGGACTATCTTTAAGTATCTTAATAATTTCAGATTGATGTTTGTGGGGTCATTTGGTATTTTAATTATATTGCTGTCTTCTAATAAATGTTCTACCTTATTAATATAGTCTATGTAGTTCTACCTTATTAATATAGTCAAAACAGAAAAATTAGATATGTCAGGGGTTTATAAAGTTAATTGCGCAGACTGTAATGCGGAATATATTGGTCAAAGTGGAAGGAGCATAAAAAACAGAATAAAAGAACACAAAAATCAATTTTAAATGGTTTAAAAACACAGGCATTTCAACACATTGTATAGAACACTTTATAGATCTCAATAATGTTAAACTACTACATAGAGAAAACAAAAGTAAAAAATTAAATTTATATGAACAACTAGAAATTAAAAAATCACTTATAGACAATACAACTCTTTCTACCAATGATCAAATAAATTTCGCAGTAATGCCAATTATAAATAAATTTATTACCACATCTGGGCCTCATAATAAAACCCCTAATAATATTTTATAGACCTTTTTGGGAAAAACGTGTTAAATGGTTCTGTTTGTAAATATTTCTCTTTTTTAAATTTAGTATACGGAGTACTCTTGATGAAGCCCTAGAAAGGCGAAACAATTGTAGAGTGCTCTAATAATTATTGAAACATTAAAAAGCAATTTTTTCCTATTCAGTATTAATACTTTACTAATATTTTAATTGCCAAAATAGCTGAAGGCTCTTTGGATGAAAGTGATAATTTTACAAATAGAGATTTTCCAGTTTCTAATCCATATTTTTAACACGCTTTTATTAACTTGGGTTGTAACTATGTAACGGAATCTTTGAGCCTAATTTTTACCAACTTCCAGCTATTCAATTTCTTTGAAACTTTGCACACGTATCAAGGACCGATGACAATGCAATAATTTAAAAACAGTATCCCGTTAAGTTCCAGCATTTTCCAGGAAAACCGGAAAAGTGAAAAATCGTACGTTCTGGCGGAGGCGCCAGATTAGACAATTGAATAATCGAACTTGACAACATTTGCCGACGGGTTGGGGACCGGGATAAGGTTGCAACACCTTAGTTAAACAAGCGTGCGTCCACCCATAGGAAGCAACCCCTCGGCAAACGACAGGAAGACCGTGGGGTTAACAAGAACCCCCGTTAAACGGGTACAAACCCCGTTACATGCAGACCAACCTGAAACTTGTTCGGAGTAGTTGCGTTCTGAAACCCCATGCAACAGTGAAGCTTTAAATGAAATGATTAGATTACGAAATAGTTCGTGAAACATTTCAATATCACATGACCGCAGAAAACTAATTGATATATCGAACTAAAAAATGAAAAATCAAGAATTGTGTGCAAAAAAAAGAAGGAGGAATACTGTGAACTGGTTAGTTCTGGTTAGTTTTCAATTTCTTTGAAACTTAGCACACGCATCAAGGACCGATGACAATGCAATAATTTAAAAACAGTATCCCGTTATCCTGATTTTAGGACCGCCATCGCCAGGATAAATAAATTCCTTAATAATCGTTTTTAATTATGGCGAATGCGCAAGGGCAATTGATGCATAACTTGCTGCGTTTTTTTAATTGACTTTTTCAATTTTATAATAAAAGGTGTAAAATACATAGAAATACGGAGTTCTAAAAGGTGAAAATTATGTGGCCACTTTAGCTTTAAATCAAGAATGCATGGCGAAGAAATTTTTAGTGAATAAACTGGAGCATTTATTTTAAAAAACTAATTGATATATCGAACTAAAAATGAAAAATAAATAATAGTTTAAAAAACTAAAAAAACACGCTTTTATATGCAACCGAACTAAAAATTAGAAAATAATTTTTCATTACAAAGAGTTTGTCAGTCACTTCAGAGTAAAAAGCGTGGGGTGCATTTTACTATTTTTTCATAACTTTTCCCTCATAGATATTTGCAAATAGAATAATTATAACATTTAATATATTAAGCACCCCACGCTTTTTACTCTGAAGTGACTGACAAACTCTTTGTAATGAAAAATTATTTTCTAATTTTTAGTTCGGTTGCATATAAAAGCGTGTTTTTTAGTTTTTTTAAACTATTATTTATTTAAACTCTAAGTGACACTATGTTAAGCATATTGTGCAGTTTTATGATGTAGCGTTTAACTCCTTTCGATCGGTTGGAAGAAATGAAATTTTGTTTTATCAAAGTGGTAGCTTAGTTGTGGCAAGTCAACTACTACATCCGAACTCTGCGCAGTTTATACGCCGCACTGTGGAAAAGTTTGAACGTGAGTTAACTTTACGTTTAAACTTACTTTACCTCCAATCGATCGAGAATAGTCAGACCTGCATCATAAAACTGCACACTATAATATAGTAACACCTAGAAATTTAAAAAAATATATGGATTAGAAACAGAGAAATCTCTATTTAAATAACTATCACTCTTATTGAAAGACCCTTTATATATTCTTCGCTTGTTTGTTACGTTTCGATTTAAAAACTAACCAATGATTCTTTATTTTTTTATACAGTTAAAGTTAGAGACAGAGATAGAGTCACCATAGGATACAATTTATTTAAAAAAATACGTTCTTATTTTATTAAAATTATTCATTGTTTCATGGAAATTTAGATTTTAAAATTGTTTTCTAAATAAGTTATAGTTTAATATATTGCGTTTACAAGCACAATAAAATGCATAGATATTATTTGTGTAAAATTCAATTAAGGGTGTAACAAGGGTTATAACAGGGTGTGCCTTGTTGTATTAGGGATTGGTCATTTGGGGTGGTAAATATTCACGTGCAAAAGTCTGAGAAATATTTAATAAAAATCAATACATTTATCAGACAGTAGTGTTAATATTTAATTTTAATAATTAAATCCTTTATTTCAAGAACCACATAAGTTAAAAATGTGTGTACTTGTGTAAAATCTTTTTACTAACAAATGGTACTTATGCGCTTAGTTCTTAACAAAGTATGATTTATTTTTTCATTTATTCGTATTGCCAATAAAAACTATGTTTTTATTTAGTTACAGTTGTATACTTTTAAATTATGTTGTTTTTGAGATAAATAATATTATAAAGGCAGATTTTTTTATTTTTATCCCTATCGTAAAAAAATAAACTATAAGATGTAGCATGTTATTGTATTAAACAATTATAAATAAACATACCAATTTTTAAAATTAAATATACCTAAAGCGCAGAAAGCCATAGGTTACATTTTTACAAAGTTCTGCTGTAGATCACGTCTGCAACATTGGAATATAGGATTGGATTATAGATAACCAATAATTGTTATTGATTATCATTATTTTTTTTTAATTTTCCTAGGTGAACTTTCGCTTGATTGGTTTACAAAGTAGTTTAATAGTTTAAAACCTATTCTAACCAACTACTTTATTACCGCTACCAATTTTACAACTTACAAGTTTGCTTAGTAAATTTTAAATATCAGTATCTAACTTCTTCCTCATCTATATAAAAACTTAAATTTAGTCGACAACTTCCGATTCCAAATAGATTAAATACCAATCTTGGAAAGAACTATAAGACCTTAAACAGGTCACCTATTTTAAAGTCACTTTACTACTTTTGAACTTTGTACAGCCAAATGAAATAAATTTTACAGTGACACACTTTTATTTGCATGTGTAAGGCAACTAAACATATTTTACAACAATTTACTACAACAACATGTAGCTATAGTCACAAATAGCTAGAACTACATCAAAAGCGGATTCTCAGTGAACTAACTTTTCATCTTCTCTCCAATATATAAAATTTAAATTCTAGGAACGTTTATATCAATTTTTATTATTCATATATCTATTTAGTCTAATAGTATTAATTTTAGTGGTTCCCTTCTTTTCAACCGGTTATTTTGTTCCCCTATAATTCACAGTTTAAATCGTATTCATGACCCGTTTTAAATAATTATTTTAATAGGTTTTGTGACTTCATTTGAGGATAGTGCATACAATATTTTAGGTTCACATTTATGGGATTTTGATTTAACTTAGAAATGATACAATTTTATGTACTCACATAAAATATGTACAAATTAATGTACTAAAAAAAGGTAAAAACAAGATTTTTTTTTAAATATACACTTTGTCTTAAATTGGGAGTGATATACATATACAGTCCAGGATGTGTTACAAGAGGACAAATGGAACAACAATTTTTGAATTTTAAAACGACATTTTGGGAAAACTGGTCGCATGGCCCAAAACTAATAAATACAAAATTTTACCTTAATTGGTATTATACAGGGCGAGTTATATCTAAAAATATATAAATGGCCACGGTGGGCTAACTACTTTTATTTTTTGAAAATTGAATAAAATTGTATAAATAAATTTTTAACCCAAGATGCAATTGTTGCACTTTACAATAAGATTTTGGAGAACCTCGATAAAAACAATAACACGGCCTGTTTGTTTTTTGATCTTAAGCGTGCCTTTGATGTTATTAATATTGATTTACTGCTTGATAAGTTGGAAAAATATGGTATTCGTGGAAATGCTCTTAATTGGTTGAAAGAGTTTCTGAGCAGTCGTATGCAACAGGTGATTCTAAAGGACCTTAGGGATAATTTTTGCTCTTCTAAGAGAATGGTGACAAGTGGAGTACCTCAGGGCAGTATACTTGGGCCATTGTTATTTTTAATATTTATTAACGATATTGCGTCGAATGGCTTTGATGGTCATTATATTTCACTTTTTGCAGATGATACAGCTGTTGTTTGTTCCGGAAAATCATTTGAAAATTTAAGTAAAAATGCCTGTAATGCTGTTTCCTCAGTTCAGAACTATTGTAATGCGAATGGTTTAGTTTTAAATGAAAAAAGACCGAGCTGATCTGTTTTAGTTTAAGAGATTTAAATAAAAGTCTTTTGGTTAGATTAAATGGTCAAACTATAGAACAGAATAAAGTTGCCAAATTTCTTGGAGTGTATATTGACTCTAGGCTATCCTGGAACCATCAAGTCGATCATATCCTAAAAAAACTGTCTGTATCTTGTTTTGTTTTATGGCAACTGCGTTCTAAAATAGATATTAGTCTCTTAAAAATGTATTACTTCGCTTATGTACAATCATGTCTGAGTTACGGTGTCTTAGCTTGGGGAAGTTGTAGCAGAGCAAATGAAATTTTTATTCAGCAGAAAAAGATAATAAGAACTATGACATTTAAAAGATGCACTTTCTCATGTCGTGAACTTTTCACACAGCTTGGGATCTTAACTTTTCCCTCTCTTTTTATCTTGAATTCTTTAATATACGCACAAACCAAAATAAAACCATGTGCACGACCTCGGGAGTTAAGTGAACAGTATCAACTTAGAAAGACCTGCAATCTGGATATTCCACATCACAGATTGACAGCAGTAAGTAGGAGTCCAATGGTGCTACCTATTAAATTTTTAATAAGCTGCCTTTGCACGTTAAGGATATAAATAATGTTAAAAAGTTTAAAGCAGTGGTAAAACAAATGTTGCTGAATAAATCTTTTTACTCCATAGCCGAGTTTCTTGATTGCCGTTTTTAATTTTTTTGGTAGTGTATCTTTGGCCTACTCAGCTGATGAGACTGATATTTTATGTATGTATATATCTTTTTTGTTACTTTTTTAGTTGACAAACGCACGAAGGTGCTTACTTGTTTTTGTTTTTTGTGTCAATTTTTAATTTTAAGTTTTATATTTTATATTTGTGTTGTTTTATTTAAATTTTAATGTATTTATTTTATATAACTAGTATTTTTCGTTTCCCAAGATTTATGAATGTCTACTAATGTATTTGTGTATATGTATGTATATGTATATACATATATATTTTAATTTGTAATTTATTATACATTGACAATATCCAAAACTTTTGTTAAAAGTCAAATTGGAAATAAATGGTATTATTATTATTATTATTATTATTATTATTATTATTATTAAATAATAAATGTTGTAGAGAATTAAATTTTATGTCAAAATTTGAAGATAAAGCATAAGAGATAAAAAATGTAATTGTCAATTTTTGCATTACACATTAAAACCAAAATAATAGGCATTCGAGAGCTAACATTGAAAAAAAAATAATAATTTTAAATATATATATATATATATATATATATATATATATATATATATATATATATATATACAGGGTGATTCACGGTCGATGGTAGGTTAGACGTTTATGGAAAACGGAACATAGAATTTTTCTGAAAATTTAGCAGCTTACATTTTTTTACCTGTTCTATCGATCTAAAATTGTTTCAGCATTGCGACGTTGCCGCTTTTATCAAAATGTCCTAGTAACTTTATTTTTTTAAATGGAACACACCTTATATTAACAAGTTTTTATATTCGCCTTTTTATTATATTACTTTTTTGTTACTATTGCCCTATACCTATCTCTATCGGTTTTCGAGATAAAAAATAATTTGTGTCAAATATGGTCCAAAACATGGCCCTAATTAAACTTAAGTAAATCACTGCTCTCAATTCATGAAAAGTTGATGTTTTTGTGGTAGTTTAGACAGACACGATGTATTTAATTTACACCGAGAAATCGACTCCATATCATACAGGGCGTGCTAAAATTACTATTATTTCCGTTATTCTTAAAAGGGGTCAAAAGATCATTTTTTCAAATGAAACCTCCTGTATATTACTCAAAAAAATTAAAGATGAAGAAGAACGCTTTAAGATGACATATCATGTCCCTATACCTAAATCATCAAGTTTTCCTAATAAGCCGCTTTTTTGTGAAAAATTATTTTTTAAAGAATTTAATGTTAAGTAACCATGGAAATATCAAGCTTATGACACTTCGGTGACTTTTATAAGTAACTTATAAACAGTTATTGACAGTCTTTAAAATAATCTTCCAAAATGAAACGTGATAAAAAAATGGGGTTTCAAGAAAAATTTGAACTAAATGTTTTCTGTATTTTTAAGAAGAAAATTAGAGAAGAAATTAGCTTTTTATTTATGATGATATCTCAATGCTCAGAGATATCTCAAAATACTAAGGAAGACTGTTACCGTTTTTGTCAATAATTTGTCTTTAGAGGAATATAGGAATTCGTGGTTTCAACTGGACGGATCGCCAGCTCATTGTACCCAGGAAGTTTCCAGGGGACTTTACGAAATGTTTGACGATCGTTGGTTTAGGCGCTTGAGGCCATGGGATTGGCCACCGAAATCACCCGATTTTACGCAGCTTGACTTTTTTGTTTTTTGGGTGTTTTAAAAGAAAGGGTGTACATTACTCCAGTGCCTACTAAAGAAGAACTGCGACGGCGAATAGTGCGGTGTATTAAAGATCTGGATCCCCATCAAATTGAAAAAGCAACCACGAGTCGTGTACAAAAACACATTTTAAAATGTTTAGAATGTAATGGACATTTTCAGCATTTATTTTAAATTTTTTTATTTTAGTTGTTATTTTAATTCGTCCTAATTATGTTATTTTCCGTACTTTCACATGTTAATTTAATTATTTTGTAGTCGTACAAACTTCCTCTCGTTCATTGGTCTTAATTCAGGATACATTTGGTTAAATTTTTTGCAACTTCTGGCAATGATTTGATCACACTGTCCGTGTAAAATAAATAATTTCATAAAATTCAAAGTCACCAAACTGTCATAAGCTTGATATTTCCATGGTTACTTAACATTAAATTCTTTAAAAATATTTTTTTACAAAAAAGCGAATTTATTAAAAAATCTTGATGATTTAGGTATAGGGACATGATATGTCATCTTAAGGCGTTCTTCTTCATCTTTAATTTTATTGAGTAATATACAGGGGGTTTCATTTGAAAAATGATCTTTTGACTCCTTTTAAGAATAACGGAAATAATAGTAATTTTAGCACGCCCTGTATGATATGGAGTCGATTTGCCGGTGTAAATTAAATACATCGTGTCTGTCTAAACTACCACCAAAACATCAACTTTTTATGAATTGAGAGCACTAATTTACTTAAGTTTAATTAGGGCCATGTTTTGCACCATATTTAACACAAATTATTTTTTATCTGAAAAATCGATAGAGATAGGTATAGGGCAATATTAACAATAAAGTTTTATAATAAAAGGGCGAATATAAAAACTTGTTAATATAGGGGTGTTCCATTTAAAAAAATAAAGTTTCTAGGACTTTTTGATAGAAGCGGCAACGTCGCAATGCTGAAAATATTTTAGATCGATAGAACAGGTAGGAAAATGTAAGATGCCAAATTTTTAGAAAAATTCTGCGTTCCGTTTCCCATAAACAATTTTGTGATATTTTTAAAAATAAAGGTACTTTACTCTTGGTCATTTTTCATATTTTTAGTTTTAACTCACCTTGTATATTACCAATCGGAGTAGAATGTTGTATTTATTAGTTTTGGACCATGAGACCAGTTTTCCCTAAAGGACGTTTAAAAATTCCAAAATTTTCGGTCCATTTGTCCTCTTATAACAAGTAACACCTTCCCTGGGACACACTGTATTTGGTTTACTAAATCAATAATTATTATGAAATGGAAAATACCATACAAGTGATCATAGGCGTAACTAGTCATTGAACCTGGAGGGGGCCTAGAAGGGCCGGACGTCGCTTAAACGTTATATGTACACATATACCATATAGGTACACTTTTTCCTGGGAAGGGGGGCTTTCGACACCTGTGGGTGTGGGGCCGGCTCCCCCGTAGTTACGCCGGGTCAAGTGATATAAAATTTATTTTTTGTGTTTAATATTAGTTTTATAGTCAGCTAAAACTAACATAATTTTTTTTAATAAGAATCGGATTAATTCTGGTGTGGTCAAAATATTTAAATCCCATATTAGTAACATAAATTTTAGACCTTCGTGGACTGTCCCAATATAAAATTAAAATAATAATCGTTAAATTTATTTGATATATGTATAAGAAACTTCTACCGAGTGTAACAAAGGGGATTTGCCGACAACATTATTTGTTTGCTTGCTTGGTACAAAAGGAAGTCATTTTTAAGTCGTAGAGTAACAGGGGGTAAAAAGTGAATTTATTTAATTAAAATCCCAAGCCTAAGAAATTGTGGGCCATCCACACAATCAACATCCCACATCAACCTGGGAGACGGTTAATACTAAATGTTATCAATAGCAGTTAATAAATTTAAATCATTTGCTGCTTAAAAAAGAAGATGACTGACATGACTGATATTTACAAATGGCCCAAAAGCTTAGAAAAAATAAATAAAAAGCGATGAGACATAGTTTGAATGGTCTATTCCCGTTAGGGGCACGATTGAAAATGTACCTTTTTTCCCGTTTGGGGCACTAATGTCTACGATTTTGTAATTAGTAAATAAATCCGTTAACTTTACAGTTTATCCAGTGTGTATTAATTTTGGGGTGAATTAAGGAACTAAAAAAGGACTTGCTTACCAGAACTAACCAGACCCTCCACCTATACTCTCTTATAATAACACAGCTATTGTAATGTAATAAGAGTGATACTAATTTAAGAATCTTAACACCAGAACTTCGGTAATAAAATCCAGTTTTTTGTCCTGAGCTTTAGTTAGCTCTTCTTGATAAATTTTTGGCAAAGGTGTAGATTTGTTAAGTTTTTAGCTCGATACTACCACTGCCATTATTAGTTCAGACGAGTGCCTGTAACGGGAATACTAAAGTCGGTTAATTAGGGTCGTTCAGGTACAATTTATCGTACTGCCCCAAACGGGAAAAAACAGGTAAATGTTGAATGGTGTCCCTAGGGGATTGCCCCAAACGGGAAAAATAAGTACTTATTCTCAGTGGTTTCTTGTTTGGGCACCTAATAAAATTTAACGAGCCCCAACCTAATTTTATTTTCGGTTGGTCACCTGGACAAAATGCATAATTAGTTCTTGTTTGGTTACCCAAAGGTGTGCATATAATTTAATATTATAGACAGACAAATTCATTATAAGTTTACACGAACGTGCGATGTAATGCGCATTAGCCAAATTCGAATTTAAATAAATCCATTTGTAAAGACTCTTAAATCAGTATCAGTCAAACTGTATGACAATAGTTCTGTTATTGTTATATAGTGACTGATTAAAACTTGTAACCGCCCTAGGCTAATAATGAGAACGCACAAAAAAAGGCTTACTTTTTCAAAAATCAATGAAGATCTTTCGTAACGTAGAGTTTGTGTAGAGCAAAAATAAACAATTTAGGATAAAAACGTGTTCACTTACTTTTTCTGTCACTCTTACGATTTTACCGCGCCCCCAACCTTTGCGCCCTAGACTGCAGCCTTATGGTTAATCAGGCCATGTTATTACAGAGTATAGGTTGGAAGGGTCATGGTTAGTTCTAGTTAGTTAACTCTTTTTTTTTTCCTTAATTGAACCCAAGACTAATGCCTAGTCCTCATGTGAACAAAAATTGCGTAAATCCGGAACTGCGGATTGGCGCAATTTTAACAAAGTCGTCTGTTTATAGGGCCAAAAAACAACCAAAAATTTAGATTATAAGTGTGAAATAGGCTATCTAATAAACTAATAATATTAACAAAAATACCTGATAAGCACAAAAGTTAACAAGAAAATCGGCGGATTCCGTAAAAAATTTAAAAATTTTCAACTTTTTTCCGGAACTGTCACGGATCTGCCACTTTCAACTTGGCTGCCAAAAGCCCAGTGAAATATCGATATTGAAGTCACGTGATTCCGGACTTTCGAGTTTCAGCAATACATTACCGTACATGAGGACTAGGCATAATACATACTTTTAAATCCACTTAAGAATTCTATGCCCACCTTTAGGGTACCAGACAAGACAAGAAGTTCCCAAACCAGCATAAACCTTTTTATTACTTTACCCGATTAAACGTGTTTTTTCTCGTAAAATTCGCAATTCATTTATTTCATAATAAAATATATTATATTTTACTGTGGATATTTCCTGAAAAATAATGAAGACCAAACCCGTGACCAAACTGTGTACTTACTAATGGGTTTAAAATTCTTGGTAAAAGGTGCGCATTTCCGTATTGAATTAAGAAATAAATGTAATGGACAAATTGTGTTTGGAATTTTTAGTATTATCATTTTCTTTATGTTTTTGTATGGTTAATAGTTTGCGTTCTTTAGGATTTAATATTACCAACAGGAAATTGCTTTATTTTTCTAAAACTGAGCTTTTGATTTTTATGTAGTGTTTTAAAGTTAGGGAGCGCCACTGTTTTGGCGTATTTTGTTTAAAGACAAAAAAATATATATAAATCAGTCTTATAGAGCACAATGTATTTTAAATAAGAAAAATACAGTGTGTTTCAATATTCAGTACAAATATTTTAAAGACGTATTTTTTTAAGTACATTTTTTCTTTTCTACACTATAGTAAGTTGTGTAAAAACTTCGACAGTGGCGTATCAATTAAAAATTAAAAAGTTATGGGGGTAAACATGTCAAAAACCTGCATGCACAGTATCAACTAGTCAGGTTTTACATAGACGCTTTTATGGGATGTCCTAATGATCTGCTTTAATTTTTATGACAACTACGTGTTGGAATGTTAAAAATTCCAAACAAAGATTGTACTAAAGTAATATTAATACAACTTGGAACTACTGATTATTATTAATAGCATGTTTTTAAAATGAATCACAAATAAAGCGTTGTTTACAAACACCATTTTAAAAGCTATGGAATGTTTTTTATTTTTGGCCTGTCAAGCGTTTAATTTACCAGTGAAATTTATGTAGTTAGAGTACAGGAAGTAAAGAAAAAAAATATAAATCTAATCTAATATCTAATCTAATATATTATATAAAATGCTAATGTACGTTCGTGTGTCCACGATTTTCGCTATCATCCGCAACTCCGATCGACTTCCCGTCGGGGTTACAAATACCCCTTGGTCTACCATTGTGAGTAAGGGAGTTTGGTCGGGGTGGGTGGAAGTGGGTGGTTGTGGGTGGCAAAAATGTAAAATATGTGTAGTGGCGCCATCTGTTGTCGAGTATTTGAACTTCATTCAGAACAACGGTTATTTGGGTCTCATATAAACTCCCGAGCGAAGCCGGGAATCATAGCTAGTATTATATAAAATGCCAATGTACGTTCGTGTGTCCACGATTTTCGCTATCATCCGCAACTCCGATCAACTTCCCGTCAGGGTTACAAATACCCCTTGGTCTCCCATTGTGAGTAAGGGAGTTTGGTCGGGGGTGGGTGGTTGTGGGTGGCAAAAATGTAAAATATTATCACTCATTCTTGACAAATTGGCGGAGACACAAAGTTCCGAAAATTTTGGAATCATCTAGAAAGTAAGTGTAGTGGCGCCATCTGTTGTCGAGTATTTGAACTTCATTCAGAACAACGGTTATTTGGGTCTCATATAAACTCCCGAGCGAAGCCGGGAATCATAGCTAGTTTCTTATAAAATTAAAACCCAGTCATTCAAACAGTATATTATAACTGGATAACTGTCGATATTTTAAATGGACCAAAGTATTATGTTGTATTTTAAATCAAATCTAAGCAAATCAAATATAAATGTGGTTCCGATGACAGGACACCTAAATACATGGTGATTTTTAACCTATCGAGTGTCAACGAATTTATTAGGCAAACCGTATCTCCAAAAGTATTAGACATATCAAAATAGGACTTGGTATAGGTAAATTGTATGAGAAGAGGAAAGTTTTCTCATAATTTTTATTTTTGATTTAACGGGAAATAGCTCTAATTTTGATTTTTTAAATGAAATACCCTGTATTTTATCATTTTTGGATAACTGAAAAAATTCTTAATCAGAATCTGACATTTTAAAAATTCTTTATGCCTACATAATTTTTTTAGAATCATTTTTAATATTGCATCTAGGTGGCCATAATTGGGCGTAAATTAACCCAAGAACCCCTGTGATATTAGAATAATACAATCACAAAGTTTAAGGTAACTAGCATAAAAAATAGGTATAGATAAAATAATTTGACAAATTAACATTTTCGTGTGTAACTATTATTTATTAAAAAGTAACCCTTTTAAGACAAGCACTTTTCGAAAAAAATTTTTTGACAAATCTAACAATACCTATTTATTTGCGATCGGATTTAAAATAAAGACATAAATTAAGGATTATGGCTACCTAGATGCCATATTACAAATGACTGTTAAATAATCAAGAAGGCGTAAAAACTTTTAAAATGTCAAATTTTTATTTACTCGTAGAATGGTCTTAGGAGTCCAAAAATGTTAAATATAGAGGGTGTTCCATTTAAAAATCAAAGTTAAACTTATTTTTGGTTGAATTTAAAGTACATAACTAAAAAGTTAGAAATATGCGAAAACATAATTCTTTTTATACCATTTACCTATACTCAGTCTCATTTTGAAATATCTAATATTCTAGACTCTAGAGTACTCTAGACTCTAGGAGTTATAAAAGATATGTTTTGTATTTTTTCGGCAGATTTATTTAATTGATGGTATTTATTTGGGTACACGCCACGTCGGATCGTTTTTCAACAAATAAAGAAAAAAATAACAAAAAACCATAAAAAAGTAACTAAAAAAAAACTAAAAATAGACGTTTCGGTTGCAAGTCGGCCACCGTTGTCAATATAAAATTAAAATAAAATAAAAAATGTAAAAGTTAAATATTATTTAAGTGTGAAATTTTAAAATTTAAGCTTAAGTTTTAGGATACTCTGAAATCGTTTAAATTTAAATTAAAGGTGTTATGGTTTGTCTAATAGATTCGTTGACACCAGGTATACACATAAAGTTGTAACATTAATGGCAAACTTATATAAAAGGAGTTGGTAACATATTTTAGTTAGAGTGATAATCAATTATTTCAATAAAAAAACATGAATTTTGCGAACAAATTATGATTAATAATGGAAAACAAGGGGATTTTTTTGATAAAATAATTTGGTATAGTTAATAATAATTATAACCGATACTTTTACTTCTTTTTTTTAATTAATTAATATATACGACTACAATTAATAGTAAAAAACTAACAAGACATACCCAACATCTTTAAAACTTGATTTTTTGATATTTTAAGAACAAAAAAACTAATTATTCTGTAACAAAAAATCGTTTACAACCTTATTTTTCATTATTATGGTCAATTGGGTTACTTGTGTACGATATTTATAGTTCTAAATTATTGTTAAAGATTTTTGTTTACTTCCGCGCAATATTTTATATGTGCAAATTAGCAGACACTGCTAATAGTGTCTTTTTTAATACATATGTACTGATGGTTTTCTGTAATTACAAACACAACTGTAAGGAAAAACAAGATTTACAACAGAGAAATTTTGCACCTCTTAAAATAACAGACGATTTTTGGCCTCCTTATGGTTATCGTTATTAAACATAACGATTACGGCAGCAGTTTTAGACAGAGATTTTGCAACCTCTTTTAAGAAATTTATCTTGCATCTGCGCTTTCGACCCATAACCTTATTTTTGCCTGTGGTTCCCGATTTAAAAGTTTGCGAAAAATCAGTATTTAGTTTTATTCTCCATAAGTTTATATATTGATATTTTAATATATGCAAACAGTTCTCTTGATTTTGTTTTTTAAAGTAGATGTAAACAATACAGTATAAGCAAAAAGCAAGTGTGCCAGATTGTAACATGTAAATTAATTACTGATTTAAAACATCCTTAAACATGCAAGTCCGTTTTAATTTCTTTACACTATTTTATTTTTCTTACTGCTATAAATTTTTCGCTAATTATTCGTTATGTATCAATAATATTTTAATTAATACGGTATTAAAATTTCAACCTTCTTAAATAAGTGATATTAAAATTTTACAATTCGGCAACCACGCAGTTTACCAATAACGATAACGATAACGATAAGCTCTTCGGTATTCATCCGTAATTAAAGGAGTCCGGTATGGTTAATAACGATAATGGATCATGTTTGCGTTACTGCGCAGTCTCAGAATACCGTTAACCACAACGGAATTGCAAAATAAGAGGTGCAAAATGTCTCTAACATGGTTGTCGGTTTATATTTATCCCTATTCTTATAAGGTAATTGTAAGCTCGTTTCAGGTAAAACGTCATTGTATCAGTAAAATTTTTGACAAATAATGTAAGACGTAAACACGTTCAGCCAAATGCAAAGTTTCTGAAACAATGAAAGAAAAAAGATGGTGTATTGAGTGTAGAAGACTAACAGGTAGAGAACTAAATAATAGTTAAATTATTTTTTTTTGTTTAATTTTTTTTTAATTTTACCTTGACAACGGTGGCTTGGTAGCAAAACGTCGATTTTTACTTTTCTAGTTACCTATTTTAAACTTTTCATCCGCCGAACCAATACAGAACATACATTAAGTCTAACAAACTAATTTCTAAGTAACCCAAGTTCGTGAAGTATCTCACTTTTTGTGTAATAATTTATGGCAAACTTTGAACTAATTCGACTATTAAAAACCACAGATATGTTTCTGGATGCAGATTTTGCAGTTAAATAAGCCTTACTGCTCTCAAAGTTCTACCTTGCTTTAATACAAATCTACCCCCATAATGGTTAATAAAGGAAAAAGTAAACGTTTACTTTTAGATATACAAAAAAAATGTTTATTGGTCTAATAAAAAATGTTACCGATTTTTGGCCAGTCTAATATACATAAATAAAACTATTAAATTTTATTATATTATTTTTCAATTGATTGACTGATACTGCTGATTTTCCTTAACAAATGAAATTAATATTTTCTGTTACTTGGGTTTTTAAAAGGTTAAGATTTACACTTTATCCTACCATATTTATGTATTCTAAGAACATGTCAATGAAAAGGGAAATTTATTTGTCATGTGTAACCTCAAATAAAACATAATAATAAATTTTGCTTTATTTAGGTTCTAATCTCTATTTGTATATATTTTTTTATTTTTGGACAATTAACGATGAAGGTGGTTTATATTTTTTTAAAATTTAAAATATTTTATTTTTAAATCTTAAAATGTATTTTTGAACTGTGGATTCGGGGTGTTTAAATGCAGTTATTTACCCCACTCACTCTTTTACAAACTAACAATTTTTTAATTTTATTAAATAATAATTATAATTAAAACAACACAAGGGTTTGGAGGTTTAATGCCACTTTAAAACCAATTAAATACTTTTTCTAAATAAAAACGAATAGGGTAATATCTTTTAAAGCTTTTGTATATCTTATTTATGGCGCAGAATAATTTTTTAATAATGGAGTCACAAATTATCATTCTGATAATTTGTGATGGAGTGTTGAAAAATCTATACTAATATTATAAAGAGGTAAAGTTTGTAACTTTTTTTGTTTGTAAGGGCTAATCTTCGGAAATACTGAACCACTAATGAAAATTCTTTTACTACAGGAAGCTACACTATTTGAGAGTGCTGTGGCTAAACTTAATTATGAATAAACAAAAAGTTTAGAGAAAAATATAATAAGTGGACAGGGGTCGGCTAGTTATTAAATAAGATAATAATATCCATATTATGTGTTCGGCCTTTATAAGAACCAAAACTGTCAGATATAATATTATTTAAAAATGTGATTAACGTAATTACTAGAAGGAAACTAAAAATAGTTCTAGGAATACAACATTGTTGACTTTAAGTTACAATCATTAAGAAAAACTGAAAAATGTTCATTATTGGAATAATCTGCGGTATCTCGTTTTAAGTTCAAAATATAAACATCGAATGAGTTACGACGTCGTTAAAGGATACATAAAAACTACTTAATTAGTTGTGCAATAAAAATAGTTTAAATAGCCTTTTATTTAAATAAAGAAACTGCTATAAATATAATATTAGTCTATTAAGGTTTTAAAATTATGTTAAAAATAGGACTGCAGAGCTACTGAAAAATTGTAAATAAAGTTAAAACTTAAAAAAAAACACAACGATCTAATACTAAAGCGTTTCTGATTAACTGTTAAATGATTTGAAATCTCTTATAATAAGATTTGCAGTTAAAAAAATTATTATTCTATTTAAAGAATAATTTCGCAAGCCTAAAAATATATAATCTGATTTTTTAAGTTGTGTGAGAAAGCTAACAAATTATGTTATAAATTATATTTTAAAATATAAAAAGGCTGAAATATTAACACAATTTTTTAACATAAAAATATTGCTTGTTATTAGTAAGTATTCTGCACCAATATATATATATATATACATATATATGTATATATATATATATATATATATATTTATATATATATATATATATATATATATATATATATATATATATATATATATATATATATATATATATATATATATATATATATATATATATATATATATATATATATATATATATATATATATATATATATATATATACATATATGATGCGCAGTGCCATAAGAGATAGGGATTTCGGGATAAAAATCGTATCAGTTTTATTGCACTAAAATACTTCTGTTATTGGTAATAAAGTAGGTTACCATGTTCTGCAGATACAGAAAGCAGTAGTATATTAGATATTATATAAAATAATAAAAAGTATGTATGGTAAATTTACAAAAATATACAGAGTTGCGGTAAAAATTTAATTTATTTATGTGCTAATTTCCTAAAACCAAGTTTATAAACTTTGGTCCGAAAATGATAGATTTGAAGATACACAGTGTCGAACTTTTTTAAATAAATCGATTGTTTACTATTATCGTAAATATCCCTTATCTAATTTTAAGGCAATATGATAAAGGTATTTGTGTATTGGGCTAATTTACCCCTATCTGTATTGAATTTTTTATGTCCAGTAGATTGTCGAGCGGCACCTTAACAAATATTTCTGGAAAAAAAAACATTTTTTTAAATTAGGCAAATAAAAATACAAACTTTTTACTACCTTTAGTATTTTTTCTATATTGTGTAGTTGTGGAGAAAAAAATAATATTTATTAGATTGCATTATTTCTAGACCGCACTCAATAAACACAAGATTTCTTTCTTTTAAAACTTATATTATTTATTTACAATTACATAACAACAACAAAAAATAAAAACTTAAATAAAAGTAACATCTACACTAACAATAGACACTTTACTCTTATACTAATTCTAGTTAACCTTTTAATGCACTGTGTGATGTGTCAACTTGTTTTCATACCAATATTTTTTGTTTAGTCTCTGCCTGTTAGTATTCTACTCGCGTTAGACCGTCTCCTTTTCACGCATTACCTGTAAACCATTTGATTTAGCTGAATGTGTATACCTAATATACCGGTGTAGAAACCAAACCGTCGATCATAGGCAAATCATGCATTGAATTCTCTTTACCAATTTGCTATGTACTCTTCTAAAATTCACCGCCGAAACGAGCGCGCTGATTCGCAGAACGAAATCAGGTGCTCGTGGCTTACACCGCTTCCGTCTTTGGTCGGACGGCGCGGCGACGCGAACAACACTCATCCCACCTCGAATATTTCTTATGCGTTTAATTCCCTATGGTCGGCCAGTTCGTTTTCACACCTGTAATATTACTCATTCTTCTCCTACAACACAGGATGTTAATGAATTTTTAGAACAACATAATGACGAGATGATAATTTATGTATATTGGGCTATTCATTAAACGGAGTATAAATTTGGAGAAATTTACATTACCGTCATAAAATCTTTACCTAGAAATGATCCTAAAAGAACGTTTTTAGGTATTTAACTCTCTGTCAATACCTGCTTTTAAGAATTTAGTTTTGAAAAGATTTCTTCCAAAAATAGACATAAACAGATTTACCATTTTTTATCAGTCATCAGTGGCACTCGTTAATAATGTCAATTTACTGTACATTTTTGGGAAAACATTGTATAAGTTTTACATGGTTTTAGTTATTTTTAGAATAAATAACACTATAGATTACTTATAAAACCTGACTGATTGAGTTGTATTACACCCAGGGTTACGTTTATAAATCATTACAAAGTACACATTTCTTATATTTCTGTTACAGAGGTCGTTCCTTAATGTATTATTTATTACACTGCTTTCTGTCTTTCAGCGTTCAAAAATAGTCGGGGAATGTAACTCTGTATTACATTCCTTACCGTGCTCACAAGCGCGGTAACAATTTACCGATTTTGCGCATTTCATATTTGTCTCTTAAAAGAATAGGAAAAAAACGAAATTTTTAGAATTTTTAGATTTAAAAGTTTTTAAAAAGAAACAAAAATATTTTGCTGATGCTACTATGGTTGTCAAAACAACTTTGTTCATTTAAAGGCTCTTTTTATTTAGCTTCTATTTTTTCTCCAAACCACAAAATACCTACAAACTTTTTCAAATTCAAAATAAGAATATCTTTCTACCAACACAAACTACATCAGGTTTTTTAAAATGTATTGCATTAATAGGTATGGATTTGTTTATAAATTTATTTATAGTATATTAAAATTGTAATTTATATTAGTTTATAAATAAAAAAATTAACTTCTTTAATTATTTTCCGTTACATGCCAGGTTAAAAGGGACATTTACATTTCATTTCCTGAGTAACGTTCAAAAATTGCTTTTACAATGTAATACATTTTAAATGTCATTTTGATTCCATTACAGAGTACAAGGATTACTTTATATTTTATTTATGAACGCACTCCAGGTACTAACCTGTACTAACTCACAGTAGTATTTCTTGAAATTATTATCGTCGTTTCTGGTGAGGCTAGTAAGTTTAGTTAAAATTAGTCAAAATAAGTGGCAACCAAATTTTAAAAATTGGAAACACTTTTTCAGGCTAAAAGATAAAGACAGTGTTTTGAAAAAATCGAATGTTGTTTACTCTCTTCAATGCATAGAATGCAACAGTAACTATATAGGACAGACTTCTACTGTTTTACAGCAACGAATTACCAGACATAAGAGCGATTGCAGGCTCAATAAAAAAACTTGTACCCTATCTGAACATGTCCTTACGACTAAACATAACATTGATTTCGCCAACGCAAAGGTACTTAACACAGAAAAAAACAAAAACAAAAGACAGTTTTTGGAAATGGTGGAGATTTTCCTGGATAGTAGTTGCATAAATAAAAGAAAAGATATTGGTGATGAGCACAATTTATTTTAGCCTCTTAGAAAACTTAAAACAAAACGATAATTAATTTAGTCAAAATAAGTTTTTGTATCCTGCCTTATCACTATAATAATGTATAAAATATATAAAGAAGAAAATTCAAAATAGTTTTTCCCCAAGAATTTAGAATCGTTGTATTCAACTAGTCGGTCAAGACTACCCTTCCACTATATAACTAGTAAGTATTCCGCAACAATATATATATATATATATATATATATATATATATATATATATATATATATATATATAGAGTGGTGGCCAACTAATTAGAAACGTATAAACAAAAATAATAAAAATCGTAGTATCTCTGTGTAAAGAAAGTTTTTATTTTTATTTTTTACCCATATGTAATGTCTAACAGTTAAGTATAAAACTACAAATAAATAATAAAATTCTTGTTAACATTGTGTTTTTAAAAAAGATATAATTTTTATTTGTAATGTGGAAATGGACACCTAAATAGAAATGAAAAAATAAATTTTATTTTATTAATTAATAAAACAAAAATAAAAGCACTCTTAGTCTTAAATTAATCCAGGAACCTAGTACTTGGTAGCAAACTCTTTGCTAGCGATCACAGCCCTGCATCTCCTAGGCATGGACTCTATTAGATGTTGGCATCGTTCCAAAGTAATTTATTTCCACGCAGTCTGTGCTTCTTCCTCAAGATCTTTTAAATTTTGAATTTTTTTGTTTTTTAGTAGCCTCTTTAGATCACCCCAAAGGTTTTCTATAGGATTTAGATCAGGGCTAGATGAAGGCCACTCAATCACATCTACAAGATTATCCTGAAACCATTTTTTACTGACTTAGCTGTGTGCTTTGGGTCGTTATCTTGTTGAAAGACCCAAGTCACAGGCAAATTATCATCATATATATATATATATATATATATATATATATATATATATATATATATATATATATATATATATATATATATATATATATATATATATATATATATATATATATATATATATATATATATATATATATATATATATATATATATATTATATATATATATATATATATATATATATATATATATATATATATATATATATATATATATATATTTATATATATATATATATATATTTATATATATATATATATATATATTTATATATATATATATATATATATATATATATATATATATATATTTATATATATATATATATATATATATATATATATATATATATATGTATATATATATATATATATATATATATATATATATATATATATATACATCTGACTATCCTCCAAGCGTCCATACATTGTGAAATACCTATCTTCCGAGCGTCCCCTGCTTCGAAGCGTCCGTATACGGACGCCCGGAAGTTTTACTGTACGATAAGCCTAGTAGGAATCCCATTAGAGCCCTGGCAAAGTTTCAGCTGGACGCTTTCAGGGGAGTAAAATATGTAAATTTCGTATATTTGTGTATATTTTTAGTTCAGCGCTTTCTCCAGTAGGCGGCAGAGCGCTAGCCGCTGTATATTCCTAATGAGTATATTTTTTTACAGTATGTCGATTACCAGGCGTCCTTTAAGTCAGATTTTTGTGATGCGGGTACCTAATGTTTGGCAACATTGTAGAACAATAATTTTAGAGTAATTTATACATGAAAGCAGTATTATTAGATTATTTCCATTCGTCGGCGTCGGCATATGGGGTTAAAAGTTGTTTTTTTTAAATTTTGTAATAGGAACGTTAGGTGCTGTAAACCTTTCTCATTATTAAAATGTTTTTTTTTTAATTATCTAATAAAACAATAAAAACAAAAATTTGATTCACTACAATTTTTATTTTATTATGTGTGTGGTACAAAAAAACGAAAGTCAGTGTAAAATATTGTAATTTATTTTTTTACTTCTGGCAGTGTTTGTGATTACCCTGGAAATGGAATCACTTTAAATTAGTATAAAATTTGTTGAATTGTATTGCTGATAAGTTATATTAAATAGATCATGCAATTAAATTCGTTGCTTTTGATTTTAAATATACAGTATGGCTCATTAAGTGTGCAACAAACTAATTTTTATATTAAAATTAAAGCTTTGTTCTAAACTATATTTGCAATTGCCGGTTTTGTTCAAAGTCCAAAGATAAGCAAGGAATGTCAAAAATTTAAAAAACTATCTAGGTGTAAACCATTATTTAAAAAAAAATGAACTAAATGTTAAGTAGGAATGTTATTAAGAATTTAAAGCTATGCCCAAATAAAAACAAATATTTTAATTTTTTAAGGTCCTGATTTAAAAATACTTTTAAAAATAAGTCCTAAAGTTTGGAACCATTTAAAAACATTTTTCCAAAAATCACTTAACTTGTGCAAAATACTAAAAATAGGCAATGGGCATGGGATGTAAATATTTGAATTAAAAAAAAAACAGTCACATCAAGAAAGAAACGGTTGGCTCGTACCCAGTGGGGTACAGCTTCACTTAAGTTATAACACAAAGTTATAATATTCTTATTTTAAATAAGACTCCTGTTTATTTTATTATCATTAAAAAAGTGCCCTTAAAAACCTCAAAAAATTTCACATTTGGGTTATCCAATTTTTACTAATTTTGAAAAGATTACCATCTCAAGAACTTGCTAATAAAATAGCATTTTTAAATGAAACCCTCTGTATATTGTATCTCAATTGAAAAGATATTTTAAGGATCCTAAAGAAAATATCACATCTGATATTTATATCTTTAATAGAAGTTCTGGATATGAGGCTATATGAAACTAAATAATAGGAGATATAATTCTCATTACACATATCTAACGCATTAATTGCTTAAAGGTAGTTATAAACATAGTGAATATAAAACATAATTTTTTTAAATTTAGACGCTCATTAATAAAATAAAACAAAAAATATACTTTGTTTATAGTCACTTTAATTGAATGTTTAGCCGTGACAGCTGTTTCGTAGTACAACTACATTTTCAAACGTTTGAAAATGTAGTTGTACTACGAAACAGCTGTCACGGCTAAACATTCAATTAAAGTGACTATAAACAAAGTATATTTTGTTTTATTTTATTAATTTAAAATGTACGGTCACAAAGTAACGGACGAAACCATAAATTCTTTAGACGCTCATATTTTTGAAACTATTAAAGATAGACATATCAAATACTGTATTTTTTAAATTTTTTAAATAGTAAAACAATATCCAGGGTGGTTTATTCAAAAATGGCACTTTATTACCGAG
This sequence comes from Listronotus bonariensis, assembly GCA_014170235.1. NCBI lineage: Eukaryota > Metazoa > Arthropoda > Insecta > Coleoptera > Curculionidae > Listronotus > Listronotus bonariensis. Next base: position 47,112 of record JACEGR010000086.1, read on the forward strand.
CTCATGACGACAGCTATATTTCCAAAACTATAAAACATTGGAAATAATAATTTAATATTTTTTTACCGCTTCTTAGGATACCCTACCAATGATAATAAGGTATAATTATAATTATTCCATAAAGTAACAACATCGTGTTCTAAGTTCCAAATAAAAGTCCATAAAAAATATAGGTACGCCACTGGAGTCAACTCTACATTACAATCTCCAAAACTATGCAATCTAAATTTTTGTTTAATCTCTCATAACAAAATTTTAAAAAAAAACCCTGTTTATCTTTAAAACGAATCATACGTAAGATATGATTTATTTCTACCACTAAAGTTTTAAAAATTGAAACCCTGAATGTGCCATCAGTTTTTCTATCTCTTGTTTTGCCATAACCTGCAGTGACAACGAAAAACCGCCACCGTGTAAAAACCTAAATTTTACAGTTATAACAGAAAATAAAAGTTATTTTTCCGGAAGATTAACAAGTTTACATATTTACACGTTATTTTTAATCCTAAACACCTTTTCTTCATAATAATGTTTATTATTATCAAAATTACAGGTACTTTAGGGTTCAGCAAAAATCACATTTTTGCCAAACCTCGTAGAAAAAATGATGCAATTTATTAATAGTAATAATAGTTACAATAAAATACTATAAAAGGTTTTATATACCATCAACTTATCTAGACACCCTGTATAAGTTCTAATAAAAGAATCTACTTTCATATAAAAGAAAAGTAGTAGTATACTTTGTTATAAATGCTATGGAAATTAAAAATAATGGAACAATATACAGGGTGTTTTCTTACTACGGTACGAAACTTAAGAGGGTGAATTCTTATGTCTTTTTAAGAAAAAAGTTCCCATAAACAAATGTCCGGACCATTTTAAGTGGTACTAAAAAGTATATAATAAAATAAAAAAAAGATTTTAGTACATAAGAAAAATTACATTTTTGATAAAATTCACGACTGCTCATTTATTTTTAAGACAAATAATTGTTTATTTTTTATTTTGTTTGTCTATGAGTACTTCTAAGAAAAAAACTAAAGTGGAATTATAATTTTTCTTGAAAACAAAGCTAGATGCGAAGAAAATTTAGAAAACCAGAAAGTTGATTTTTCCAATCGGAAAAAATATAAAATCTTTGTAAGAGGCCGATGGCGTTCTTTTTTACATAGTAATATTGGTTGTGGTGACCACTGAAACGCCACTGGACCCAATTATCTTAACCCAGGTAGAATTTTCCAAGCGTCTTATTACATTAAATTAGTAAACCTAATTTCATCTAAATTGGTTAAAGGGTTTTTACGATATACATATAAAAAATATCAACTCTTTTAAAAACTTTAAGGCCTGTATCTTAGAAAAGAAGCAAGTCCGGATATACAGGGTATTAATTTAAAAACTTATCCCTCTAGTTATATGCTAAATAAGACAGATTTAAGAAAATTACCGAAACACGTCAAGATATTAGAGACATTTTGCACCCCTTATTTTGCAATTCCGTTGTGGTTAACTTTATTCTGAGACTGCGCAGTAACGCAAACATGATCCGTTATCGTTATTAACCATAACGGACTCCTTTAATTACGGATGAATACCGAAGAGCTTATCGTTATCTTTATCGTTATTGGTAAACTGCGTTGGTTGCCAAATTGTAAAATTTTAATATCGATTATTTAAGAAGGTTGAAATTTTAATACCGTATTAATTAAAATATTATTGATACATAACGAATAATTAGCGAAAAATTCATAGCAGTAAGAAAAATAAAATAGTGTAAAGAAATTAAAACGGACTTGCATTTTTAAGGATGTTTTAAATCAGTAATTAATTTACATGTTACAATCTGGCACACTTGCTTTTTGCTTATACTGTATTGTTTACATCTACTTTAAAAAACAAAATCAAGGGAACAAAATACTGATTTTTCGCAAACTTTAAAATCGGCGAACCACAGGCAAAAATAAGGTTATGGGTCGAAAGCGCAGACGCAAGATAAATTTCTTAAAAGAGGTTGCAAAATCTCTGTCTAAAACTGCTGCCGTAATCGTTATGTTTAATAACGATAACCATAAGGAGGCCAAAAATAGTCTGTTATTTTAAGAGGTGCAAAATATCTCTATTTATTGAGGGGGACATGTTTTTACAAAAATTGGACTGCGTCCCTTCGACCCCTAAACCACCAATTCCACATCTCGAAATGCCTAAATGAGAAGGGGGTCGAGTAATACATTATACCTACTACAAAATGGCGGTTCCCTTCAATAAATATCTTGACGTGTTTTTGCGATTTTAACAAAACTGTCTTTTTCACAGATAACTTGAATGGTTACTTTTTAAATGAACTCCCTCTATGTTTATAGGAACCTTTTTCATGAAAAGACATAAGAACTTACCTCCTTAAATTTTGTAGTGTAGTTAGGAAACACTTTCTATAAGAGTAATAAAATTTCTATACTTTGCCTAAGTTACCATTCTATCGGATATCGGGCGTCCGAAAATCGTTTAAATATACCTATAATAAGACGCTCGTACACTGTAAACTAAATAAAATCAATAACCATACACCTCTTAGACGCTTGGAACCCTTAGAATAAAAACTTCAGAATAAACACGACACCAAGGGTCAAAAGCATTTAAACATAATAAAATTTTCTTCTTCTATTAATTTACTTCAAAGGACGCCCGGAAATCTTATAATAAATATAGATATACACACAAAATTTGGCATCACTGCGGGACGCTTAGTAGTGATGAATATGTAAAAAAAATATACATGCAGGACGCTGGCAGGATAGTATAGAGTAAGGACGCCGGGAGGCTGCAAAGTGTACAGTATATGGCATGGACGCTTGGAAGATGTTTTATGAAAGGGCGCTTGGATGTTATTCAGATGTAAATATATATATATATATATATATATAATATATATATATATATATATATATATATATATATATATAAATATATATATATATATATATATATATATATATATATATATATATATATATATATATATATATATATATATATATATATATATATATATATTTATATATATATATATGTATATATATATATATATATATATATATATATGTATATATATGTATATATATATATATATATATATATATATATATATATATATATATATATATATATATATATATATATATATACAGTGGTGGCCAACTAATTAGAAACTCTCTCAAGGTTAATACATAGCGAGTTCGAAGTTAAATATTTTGTGGTACTGATAAGAAATTTTTTAAATATAAAAAAAATTAAAATGCAGATGGCCACATATTTAGAAACGGCTTTAAATAAACTATGCAGTATCTCTCAAACCTCAGTGGTGACAAGAGTTTTTTTGTTATCAAGGCCGCAAACTTTCGTTTTATTATTTAAAATGGGTTGAAACAAAAATTGTGATCCTACACGTAAAATAATTTTTGGACTAAGGCAGAGAGGTTGGAGTTACAGTAAAATAGCTGATCATCTAGACTGTTCAAAAAAAAAGTTTTCTACGCACTAAAACATATAAAAGATTATGGCACACACGAAAATGTTCCGCGAAAGAAAAGAGCTAGAAAAACAAGCAAGAAAACGGATGAACTGATCATTAGGATGGTTAAGAAGGAACCATTTCTCACTTCTCAACAAATAAAAAAGAACTTCCATCAGACGTAAGAATATCTACACGCACTATTAGAGGACGCCTTAATGAGGCTGAGTTGTTTGGTCCAGTATCCAGGAAAAAACCACTTTTAACAAAGAAAAATCGACGGGCAAGGTTAACATTTGCTAGGGATCATATTGGTTGGACCATTAATGACTGGAAAAAGGTACTTTGGTCCGACGAAACTAAAATAAATAGGATTGGCAGTGATGGACGGATATTTGTTAGAAGGCCAAGAAACTTAGAAAACGATCCTAGATATACAACAAGCACGGTAAAACATGGTGGAGGAAATATAAAGCTGTAGGGATGCTTTTCCTGGCGAGGTGTTGGTCCCTTAATCAAAATTGATGGCATCCTTCACCAAGATAAATATAAATCAATTTTAGAAGACATCATGCTTCCTTTTACTGATGATAATTTGCCTGTGACTTGGGTCTTTCAACAAGATAACGACCCAAAGCACACAGCTAAGTGAGTAAAAAAATGGTTTCAGGATAATCTTGTAGATGTGATTGAGTGGCCTTCATCTAGCCCTGATCTAAATCCTATAGAAAACCTTTGGGGTGATCTAAAGAGGCTACTAAAAAACAAAAAATTCAAAATTTAAAAGATCTTGAGGAAGAAGCACAGACTGCGTGGAAATAAATTACTTTGGAACGATGCCAACATCTAATAGAGTCCATGCCTAGGAGATGCAGGGCTGTGATCGCTAGCAAAGGGTTTGCTACCAAGTACTAGGTTCCTGGATTAATTTAAGACTAAGAGTGCTTTTATTTTTGTTTTATTAATTAATAAAATAAAATTTATTTTTTCATTTCTATTTAGGTGTCCATTTCCACATTACAAATAAAAATTATATCTTTTTTAAAAACGCAATGTTAACAAGAATTTTATTATTTATTTGTAGTTTTATACTTAACTGTTAGACATTACATATGGGTAAAAAATAAAAATAAAAACTTTCTTTACACAGAGATACTACGATTTTTATTATTTTTGTTTATACGTTTCTAATTAGTTGGCCACCACTATATATATATATATATATATATATATATATATATATATATATATATATATTGTTGCGGAAAACTTACTAGTTATATAGTGGGAGGGTAGTCTTGACCGAATAGTTGAATACAAAGATTCTAAATTCTTGGGGAAAAACTATTTTGAATTTTCTTCTTTATATATTTTTTACATTATTATAGTGATAAGGCAGGATACAAAAACTTATTTTGACTAAATTAATTATCGTTTTGTTTTAAGTTTTCTAAGAGGCTAAAATAAATTGTGCTTAGATCATCAATATCTTTTCTTTTATTTATGCAACTACTATCCAGGAAAATCTTCACCATTTCCAAAAACTGTCTTTTGTTTTTGTTTTTTTCTTTGTTAAGTACCTTTGCGTTGGCGAAATCAATGTTATGTTTAGTCGTCAGGACATGTTCAGATAGGGTACAAGTTTTTTATTGAGCCTGCAATCGCTCTTATGTCTGGTAATTCGTTGCTGTAAAACAGTAGAAGTCTGTCCTATATAGTTACTGTTGCATTCTATGCATTGAAGAGAGTAAACAACATTCTATTTTTTCAAAACACTGTCTTTATCTTTTAGCCTGAAAAAGTGTTTCCAATTTTTAAAATTTGGTTGCCACTTATTTTGACTAATTTTAACTAAACTTACTAGCCTCACCAGAAACGACGATAATAATTTCAAGAAATAATACTGTGAGTTAGTACAGGTTAGTACCTGGAGTGCGTTCATAAATAAAATATAAAGTAATCCTTGTACTCTGTAATGGAATCAAAATGACATTTAAAATGTATTACATTGTAAAGGCAATTTTTGAACGTTACTCAGGAAATGAAATGTAAATGTCCCTTTTAACCTGGCATGTAACGGAAAATAATTAAAGAAGTTAATTTTTTTATTTATAAACTAATATAAATTACAATTTTAATATACTATAAATAAATTTATAAACAAATCCATACCTATTAATGCAATACATTTTAAAAAACCTGATGTAGTTTGTGTTGGTAGAAAGATATTCTTATTTTGAATTTGAAAAAGTTTGTAGGTATTTTGTGGTTTGGAGAAAAAATAGAAGCTAAATAAAAAGAGCCTTTAAATGAACAAAGTTGTTTTGACAACCATAGTAGCATCAGCAAAATATTTTTGTTTCTTTTTAAAAACTTTTAAATCTAAAAATTCTAAAAATTTCGTTTTTTTCCTATTCTTTTAAGAGACAAATATGAAATGCGCAAAATCGGTAAATTGTTACCGCGCTTGTGAGCACGGTAAGGAATGTAATACAGAGTTACATTCCCCGACTATTTTTGAACGCTGAAAGACAGAAAGCAGTGTAATAAATAATACATTAAGGAACGACCTCTGTAACAGAAATATAAGAAATGTGTACTTTGTAATGATTTATAAACGTAACCCTGGGTGTAATACAACTCAATCAGTCAGGTTTTATAAGTAATCTATAGTGTTATTTATTCTAAAAATAACTAAAACCATGTAAAACTTATACAATTTTTTCCCAAAATGTACAGTAAATTGACATTATTAACGAGTGCCACTGATGACTGATAAAAAATGGTAAATCTGTTTATGTCTATTTTTGGAAGAAATCTTTTCAAAACTAAATTCTTAAAAGCAGGTATTGACAGAGAGTTAAATACCTAAAAACGTTCTTTTAGGATCATTTCTATGTAAAGATTTTATGACGGTAATGTGAATTTCTCCAAATTTATACTCCGTTTAATGAATAGCCCAATATACATAAATTATCATCTCGTCATTATGTTGTCCTAAAAATTCATTAACATCCTGTGTTGTAGGAGAAGAATGAGTAATATTACAGGTGTGAAAACGAACTGGCCGACCATAGGGAATTAAACGCATAAGAAATATTCGAGGTGGGATGAGTGTTGTTCGCGTCGCCGCGCCGTCCGACCAAAGACGGAAGCGGTGTAAGCCACGAGCACCTGATTTCGTTCTGCGAATCGGCGCGCTCGTTTCGGCGGTGAATTTTAGAAGAGTACATAGCAAATTGGTAAAGAGAATTCAATGCATGATTTGCCTATGATCGACAGTTTGGTTTCTACACCGGTATATTAGGTATACACATTCAGCTAAATCAAATGGTTTACAGGTAATGCGTGAAAAGGAGACGGTCTAACGCAAGTAGAATACTAACAGGCAGAGACTAAACAAAAAATATTGGCATGAAAACAAGTTGACACATCACACAGTGCATTAAAAGGTTAACTAGAATTAGTATAAGAGTAAAGTGTCTATTGTTAGTGTAGATGTTACTTTTATTTAAGTTTTTATTTTTTGTTGTTGTTATGTAATTGTAAATAAAGAATATAAGTTTTAAAAAAGAATCTAATAAATATTATTTTTTTCTCCACAACTACACAATATAGAAAAAATACTAAAGGTAGCAAAAAGTTTGTATTTTTATTTGCCTAATTTTAAAAAAAATGTTTTTTTTTCCAGAAATATTTGTTAAGGTGCCGCTCGACACTCTACTGGACATAAAAAATTCAATACAGATAGGGGTAAATTAGCCCAATACACAAATACCTTTATCATATTGCCTTAAAATTAGATAAGGGATATTTACGATAATAGTAAACAATCGATTTATTTTAAAAAAGTTCGACACTGTGTATCTTCAAATCTATCATTTTCGGACCAAAGTTTATAAACTTGGTTTTAGGAAATTAGCACATAAATAAATTAAATTTTTATCGCAACTCTGTATATTTTTGTAAATTTACCATACGCTTTTTATTATTTTATATAATATCTAACATACTACTGCTTTCTGTATCTGCAGAACATGGTAACCTACTTTATTACTAATAACAGAAGTATTTTAGTGCAATAAAACTGATACGATTTTTATCCCGAAATCACAATCTCTTATGGCACTGCGCATCGGTCCCGCTTTGTTGGTCGCTTTACTTGCCTACGAACGTTTTGAATTAGCTGAAGGTGTATACTACTGTATACCCAGATAAATAATTCGTTTTATAGTACAAAGTCCGGGGTAATATAGCTTTATTTTGCTTATAGATAAATGAATTTTGCTTATAAATAAATGACTAGTACGCTGAAAAATGTGATTCATTAAAATGCAAATTCCTTAGTGGGTATACATAACCTTGATTTATAATTAGGCAGTGGCAAACGACGCATAAAAATATAACAATTTTATTATATAAAAGCACTGCCGCTGCATAAAATGCTAATCCCAAATATGATCTATGGAATGCTAAATTTATTACCAAATTAAGTCTGCATTGAGCAGCTGTATTCATGCGATTGTAGTAGTTGTTAAGTTTTATATACAGGGCGTCCTAGATTTGGTGGTACCTCAGGTGGTACCACCAATGTCGTACTATCTGAAAACGTAGACATGAATTTTGTAAATTTTATCGTGATTAAAAATAATAAAAGATATAGTTTATAAAGTTACAGCAGCGGGCTTCGCATTGACACTTGGGGGCCTAGGGAGGGCCTGGCAGCACCCTGGGAGGGGCCCGGACGCTGTTAATACGTTATATGTACACTTATACCATATAGGCACATTTTCCTGGGGGGAGGGGGCTTGTCTACCCCCAGGCCCCCCGTAGTTACGCCGGTGCCTATGCCGTAGAACACGGATGGCGAACCTTTACATTTCAACGTGCCATTTTTGTAAAAGTAAAATGATGTTCTAGGCGTGCCATGAAATAATACCGTGGATTTTGTAATTGTGTTGAAAGAAAACTTTGTTCGAAACAAAATTTGAAGAGCATAAAAAAGTCATCACGTAAAAAATTGCGTTCTTTAAAAACGTGAAGATACAAACTTGACACTTTTTTTCGTAGTGCATAATAAATTTTGTTATCAGTGGCGCGCCCAAAATATTTCGTCGCGTGCCATTTGTGTCACGCGTACCACTGGTTCGCCATGCCTGCCGTAAAAGATATTTTTTCTATATCCTAGTTGTAATACGTGATAAGTGTTTGACCCCGTATTTTGGCATAACCGGTTTAGTTTTTAAATGAATATACGTATTTTTTTTTAATATGTATATTTAATATACAATTTTTAAGACCAGAGACTATAAACCTAAATTACAATTACAAAGCCAATTATTAACTAATTATGGTTCCTTAGTAGTATGGTCATTATCATTTTTTTCTTTATCGTATATTTTTACATTTTTTGGTAACACATAAACTTATTATTAGAGACTTTGAAAAATTGTTTTATTTATTTTAAACAAATTTATTATTTAGATTACATGCTAACCAGCACCAACATATTCATATTATATTAGGTGAAGACCGGTTGTAGTATCAGTTTTTAAAAAGAAAAAACATTACGAACGATATGCAAGAAATGCTCAATGAGAAAATCAAACAAATAGAGTATTTAACATAACTCCCAAGTTCAATGATGTATTTAAGTTCTTTCTAATGTCATTTTAAAACTGTTAATGCACATCGCAATATAGGTAGAGTATTCTTAATCCGCTTAAATGAAGTTAACATGGTCGTGTGAAGACCAAACTCGACTTACTTTTTGAATCTCATCAGAACATAATGTAAAACTGTATTTTCAGCAGAGTAATATTATAGCTAAACGGGCCGTTCCAAATGGCATTGAGAAGTTATTTTACTTATACAATCTGTGGTATTTAAACAGACTGTCCACGGATGTGGTTTACAAAAGGACAAATGGACCAAAATTCTAATTTTTCAAATAGCCTTTTTCATAAAAAAATTTGCTTGCAAAAAAAATGATTTACGAATAGAAAATGTTGATTTTGTATACAGGGTTCGCAAAAACTTAAAGAATGTGATTTTTCCACAAGGGTAAACTACATTTTTTTCAATTTTAAGCAAAATGTCATTTAAAAAATATATTTAGATTAGGGTTTGAAATCGATAAAAATAATTAATAAAAATTTATTGAACTTCATAATTTGACGAAAATTGTGTTGTGTAGGAATTTAAAGGAAGCAGGTGGTTAAAGAGCAAATTATTATAAGAGTTTTTAGATTATTTTATTATAAAAATTTAAAATAATTAATATTTGAAAACTCCACAATAGGTTTCACGAAACTTTTTGATATCCCTGTAATATTAGCAAGTCATATTCTAAATACATATTCTAAACAATATTTTACTTAAAACTGAAAAAATAAAGATAATTTACTCTTGGACAAAAATCATGGTTTTCAAGTTTTTGCATACTCTGTATGAAAAAACGTTTTCTTTTTGTGGATCATATTTTTTTACAAGCAAAAATTTTTATTAAGAAAAAATTTTTCACGAAAAATTAATTTTTTTGTCCATTTAGCCTTTTATAAACCCCAACCGTGGACAGTCTGTACCGGTATAGAAACCAAATCGCCGCGCCGTCCTTAGTAAATGCATGCGATTAATTCCCTGCACCAATCTTCTATGTACTCTCCCGCAATTTACCGCTGCAACAAGCGTGCTGATTTTAGCAGAACGCAGGGGCTTCCCCGGCTCACCGCTTTCGCGTTTCATCGGACGACAACGCGAACAACACACATTCCACCACGAATATTTACTATGCTTTTAATTTCGTATGTTGAACGAGTTGGTTCCACGCCTGCATAATACTGATATACATATATTTTTTTGGGTAAGACTTGTTTCATGAATCCTCGCTATTTTTTTTAATACTTACAGTCTGTTGTTATTAAAAGCTGATTAACAATGGGTCTTGGATGCTTACCTAAAAAAAAATTATTAAACTATAAAAACCATTACAATATATTTCTCTAAAAATAAATTTGTGCCTTAACGCCTATAATATATAAAAGAAAACAAGTAGCTTAAAAAAATGTTCGTTAAGATTCACACGAACTCCGAAATAAAAACTTTATCGTTTATCAGTAACTTACGTTACAATGCCTAGCAGCCCCGGATCTTCATTTTTTCGGCAAAAATTGCTCTCTGCAGACCCCGCCCCACTCGACTATTTTCTTTTCTAGCGAAGCGAAGATTATATATTTTGCATCATTTACATTTTTTGAAGAAAAAATTAACAAATTTGACGGCTTGTTATCTCGTGTGTGTTTTGTGATAAATTTTGCAAAAGACGAATACAAAACGGGTATTCGCTGTATTGAATGACGAAAAAACTTATGGAAGAGAAAAATATGTATTCTTTAAAGAGCCGGTATACATACCATTAGGGGGGGTTGCAAAAAAAGGCAAAATATTTGAATTGGTAACACCCAGAAAAATATACGGAATATTGTTTCTGTAGAACATCTGTCCAAAAATGCTCATCTGTTGAGAAACAATACATTAAAGATTCCATACAAAATAAAAAAAGGTATGATTGAGAATAGAGAACATTTTAAAAAGGTTCTTCAGGACCAAGCAAAGTATTATGAGTTTTTGCAGATGCACTGATGTATACATATGCCGAAATTAAAACGCTCTTGTGGAATTCTTAAACGATACATAAACAATATTAGCATTTTTTTCCCTGCAAATCGAAAAATTGTAAAGGTATTTTTTAAATGGCATTACAAATAAAAAAGACAGAACTAGAAAAAAAATATTAATTTCTAAAATCTTCACACTCACGGACCAACACTTAGGTGTCTTATACAAGCTTAGGTGGGCTGTCATATATTTACAAAAATACGGGTTATTAAATCTTGTTAAAATTATTTGGTGAAAAGGAGGTAAAGGTAGAAATTTCGCCACAAAAATCTATGACCAGTCAGTGGCGTAGCTAGGGCAGCAGGGGCCCTGGAGCAAAAAAAAAATTGGGGCCCCTGAAAATTTAAAGAGCAAAAAAAGGTCCTCAGTACTTTTTTACTTTTTTCTATTTTCTTCCCTTTATGTATCTTTAATTATACAAAAGAGAGAAAAAGCAAAAAAAATGAGAAAAAAGGTGCTCCCCCTTTATTTTGCTGTCATTTATTTTCACTATTTCTGTACTTAAGGACCCTTTTTCAACCGCCAAGGGACCCCTAAACTCGGGGGCTCTGGGGCACTGCCCCACCTAGCCCCATATTAGCTACGCCACTGTGACCAGTATTATTTTCTTTTGGTTTTCCATAACTGGAGAATGTTTCTTGAGTTTTGGCGATTACAATTCATTGCTCTTAGCAGTGTCTTTGTTTACAAACTTTTTTCCTTTAAATAAATTTACAGTTTTTTTTCTATTATAGGTGGCTACTATTTAAGCTCTTAACAAATAATGCGTGGTTCTACCAGAGCTTAGTTGATTTTTTGATCATCAACATCTTCTCTTTTATACGTGTCTATGCGCCAAAGTTGCGATATTTATCAATTGGCACTGTATTCCATGTAAGAGAATGTGTTTTACGTACTTCATTATGTATTTATATCCAAATCCTAATGTGATGAAAATGCATAAAAATATATGGATTAAATATTTGTAATATAATGCCGCGAATTTTTTTCCTGCTATGTGGGTCGTGTCATAAAAAGGTTGAAAAACACTGTACTAATTATTTTGCTAATAGTATCCTACCTCTAATTTAGTTTTTCAAGCAAGTTTATAAGTCTGTTTTCACAGATCTTTAATAAATTATTGACCTATTACACCAAAAATGATATCCACTTAATTTTATATTAAATTAAATTTGTTTACCAGTTTGTAGTAACTTTTACCACATATTAATAAAACACCACAACATTATGCTTTTAAAGCCATAAGGAATTTATTAATAAACTTAATTTAATGCGTGGGTTTTTAATATTCTCATGAATTGAATTAGAGGTCATGTAAAAACTGACCTATCGAAAACATTACTGTATTGTGGTGTGGTTATCTTAGTACTCACCAAAATATAGTTGTTTTGGTTTTCAACCTTGAATCACTTTTATTATTTATTTAGCATATATCAAGATTTACTAAAATTCTCAGTGATCTAACTGTATTAAGTTCCTGAAACTCTTTTAGGAACTTAATAGAGTTAGATAACTTTTCCACAAGATAGCCTTTATCTTCTAGAGTTTAAAAGTGGTATTATCTCAGTTTGAGAAAAAATGTTACTTGGATCACTTCTGTTCCTGACTAGCCAATTGTTTCGCCTTCCTAGGGCTTCGCCAAGAGCTCGTGTCTTAAGCTTTGTAGTACTTTGAACTCTATCATAGTATAGTTACAACAACAAAACTGTCTATATAAGCTACTTAAATATATAAAACGAAACACGTTAATGTAAAAATCAAAATAAAAGTTCCCATTACTGCATAAACTTAAGTAACATCAAAGAAGACTCTAGCTAGTTATTTTGTGGTAACATCAATTTTTAAAGGTACTGTTGGTTTTGCGTAGATAGGGGTCTTTTTTTAACAGAAACTGATTAAACTACTCAATGTATTTAAACAAAATTTGAGAACTAGTTATAGCTATATTTAAATTTGGAAGTACCTCTTCGAATTTGATATATTACATTATTTATAGAACAAGTAATTTTTTTTTGTAAAAAAACTTAAATTTATTTTAAGGATTGACTAGTAATAAGTACTAAAGTTATAATACTTAAATTATTCAAAATAGTGAGAGACAGGGTGGTAAAGTTTTAAAAAATAAGCTTTCTTTACCACCCTGTATTTCAGAAGTTACGACATTTAGGGCATATGTTTAATTAAACTTTTCTAATTAAATTTTTCTTTCCAAAATTACTTCGGGATTAAGGCTTATCATCCTAATATGAAATACCCTATTTAATTCAGACCCGACTATACAGGACGAAATTTTTTAAATTTAGATATCTTGAAAACGGCTGCCCAATGCAACCTTTACAAGGTATACCCTTTTTCGGTAAAAGATATTAAGAAATAATAATTTTTATCTAAAAGTCAAATACAGGCTCAAAAAGTTATTTTTGTTTAAACGTGTGCAAGGTACCAAGTACCGAGGAGCTATTTAAATTTTACTATAAAAACTAAAGCACACCCCACCAAACTGACAAAATCCCCTAGCCAAAATTTGTGACAATACACAAATTAATCACAAAAGTATTTATGAAATACCAAAATTTAATTGAACGTTTGATACCCTGTATCTTCAAAACCACCAACTTTTGTACTAAGGTAACGTAAGTTCTATTAGATCGTCATATTTTGATCTCAGGAATTATTCTTAAAGCTACATTAAACACACATACATAAAACATTATACCAAATATTACGACACAAAGGAATCATACTTTTGGCGCATATCAACTCAACTCTGACTATTAACATAATTTTTTTGTGATTGAAGGTGAGCCCATTCGTTAATGTGTAAAGCTAAACATTATGCCAATTATTACGCCATAAAGGAATCATAGTTTTAGCGCATATCACATTTACCAACGCTTGATTTTAAAGTTAATCAGACGTGACAGACAGGAACCACGAACTAACGGATTTTATCAAAGCCAATTTGTGTTTATTACCTACTTACTACACTTCCTATACCACCTTGTTTAACATTACTAAAGACTTTAGAATGCCTACAAACCAATGCTTGCCATTGATTTAAATATATTCCTTATCATAAAATTCCAACTATTAAATTACCAATTATTTAATTATAATTATAATATTAACGAAAACATGCAGGCATGAAAAGGCAACATGCTTAAATTTATATATATATATATATATATATATATATATATATATATATATATATATATACAGGGTGTTCAGTTAAGGGTGTACACTATCTATATCTCAAGAACCCTTGACCTCAGCCAATTGGCAAAAAAAATTATAACAAAAATGGCAACGAGGAATCGTCCAAAAATATTTTTAACTTTGCAATGTGGCCGTAAGAGGGCGCAACTGTCAAAATAATAATACAAATTTAAAATTAGACCAAAATTTCCAAATTAAGATATAAGTTTGAGAACGCCATTGGAAGCTGAGTAAATTTTCTATGAATTCGGCTTAAACCAAATTTTAATTGGATCAATAATAAGGATGGAGAAAACAAATGAATGTTGTCATATTTAAATCGCTATATCTTGAAAACTTCTTAACCAATTTTAATGAACAAGGTGTCATATGAAAGAATATTTTCATCTCTTTTAATAAACTTTTACAGTGACATAAGTTAGTTTTAAAAAATAAGTTAGATTGCGCTGTTCGCTGTTGTTAGAGTTTTCCTCAATTTTTTCTAAAATATCAAATGGATCGGTATGCTTTACCTTACAAATTGTAAGAGTGAATAATAAAATCTACATTTCGGCGAAAACCGCATATCGATATCTTTATTCGTTTCGGAGTTATTGCCAAATAACTGGTGATAATAGAAGCAAAAACAAAAAAACGAGTTTAATGTAGTTAGTATCTAACAAATAAATGAAATATGGATTTAATTATAGCATATAAAAGGTCTGCTTAATATCCAGATTAAAATTTTTTAACTGACTTGAACTAATTGTAACTAATATCGAACCACGAGGTAATGCGTACTTATTTTTTATTTGCCTTCTTGTTCTGTCACAGCCAGCCATGAAAAACAATAAAAACATTGCGTCTAGTTGTCATGGCAATAAAAGCAGTAACTGTCATTTTGATTTGTTTGTTGTCTTGTCAAAGTAATTTTTCTTCTTATTTCCGCTATTAAAGTAAAAATGCCGCTTACAAATGAAGAAGCATTTCATATGTTACGTATGTATTTTAAGTGTTTTCAAAATGCAGCCAGATCTTCAAGAGAGTATTCTTTGCAGTACCCTAATCAGGCGCATCATTCCAGGCACGTGTTTACTCGTTTAGCAAGGCGACTTAGAGAAACGGGCAGAGTCCAACCACATTCGGCTCAAATAAGGTATCGCAGAGTCAGAAATGAGACGAATATCATAAACGTTTTAGCTTATATCAATGTTGATCCACATGCTAGTATTCGCGAAATTTCCAGGGATTTGGGACTTTCAGTTGCTTCCATTCATAAAATATTGACGGATTTTAACATGCATTCATATCATATTGTTTTGCACCAGGCTTTACTGGACACGGATTTCGACAACCGCTTAAATTATTGGCATTGGCTTCTTAACACGATAAGGGACGATCGTCGTTTTTGGATAAAGTGCTATGGACGGATGAAGCCTCATTTACCAGCAAATGGTACAGTTAACCTACACAACATGCATTACTGGAGTGATAATAATCCTCACTGGATGCGTAAAGTTGACCATCAACATCGTTGGACAGTGAATGTATGGTGCGGAATTATTGAAGGAAAGATTATCGGCCCTTTTATCTTTGATAGAGCTCTAAATGGTGAATTATACCTTCAGTTTTTAATTGATGATATGCCACAGTTATTTGAAAACGTGACCTTCGCGACAAGAAGAAATTTATGGTTTTAACACGATGGGTGTCCTGCCCATTTTGCAAACCAGGTGCGCCACTACCTTGACCAGCAATTCCCTTTCCGGTGGATTGAAGAGGAAGTTTATTTCCTTGGCCAGCTAGGTCTCCGGACTTAACTTGTCTCGATTTTTATTTATGGGGTAGAATAAAAGATCTCGTTTACAAAAATCGACCAACAACACGAGAAAATATGATCGAAAGAATTAGAATGGCTATAAACAGCATATCCGTGGCGGAAATGAACTGAACTGCTGTATCGTCAACACAACAAAGGCTGCACCGCTGTATTCAGAATGATAGAAAGCATTTCGAACACATCAAATAAGTGCCCAATTTTTCTCAGAATTTTCTTTTGTTACTTGTTACCTGTTGTCTGTTGTAAATTGTCTTTTATATTGACATGTTGTTAATTAAAATTGGTTAAGAAATTTACACAATAAAAATAAAATAAACTCGTTTTTTTTGTTTTTGCTTCTATTATCACCAGTTATTTGGCAATAACTCCGAAACGAATAAAGATATCGCTATGCGGTTTTCGCCGAAATGTAGATTTTATTTTTCACTCTTACAATTTGTAAGGTAAAGCATACCGATTCATTTGATATTTTAGAAAAAATTGAGGAAAACTCTAACAACAGCGAACAGCGCCATCTAACTTATTTTTTTAAAACTAACTTATGTCACTGTGAAAGTTTATTAAAAGAGATGAAAATATTCTTTCATATGACACCTTGTTCATTAAAATTGGTTAAGAAGTTTTCAAGATATAGCGATTTAAATATGACAACATTAATTTGTTTTCCCCATCCTTATTATTGATCCAATTAAAATTTGTTTTAAGCCGAATTCATAGAAAATTTACTCAGCTTTCCAATGGCGTTATCAAACTTATATCTTAATTTGGAAATTTTGGTCTAATTTTATATTTGTATTATTATTTTGACAGTTGCGCCCTCTTACGGCCACATTGCAAAGTTAAAAATATTTTTGGACGATTCCTCGTTGCCATTTTTGTTATAATTTTTTTTTTGCCAATTGGCTGAGGTCAAGGGTTCTTGAGATATAGATAGTGTACACCCTTAACTGAACACCCTGTATATATATATATATATATATATATATATATATATATATTATTTAGTGACAGTGCCACATGCCATAAGTGTTTTAATTGAAAAAAAAATAAAGCATTTTAACACAGAAATTAATTTTTTGACGATTAAAGGAAAAATGATAAATTCTGCGCTGGCCGCCGAGAGCCGTCAGGGGCCCCGGTACAGACAAAAGTCACGAGGCCACTTAATATTGAAATTTTAAAAAAATGTGCCATAGGAAGAACGTCTATGGAGTTCAAGGTCGAATAATTTAAAGTAACGTGGCGAGCAGTGGTGCAGAGGCTAACGTGTCAGCCTCTCACCGCAGCGATCCGGGTTCGAATCTCGGTGTCGGACATCGGATTTTTCATTGCTCGTCACCTCACAGTTGGCAATGGCAAACCACTGTGTAGTATTCTGCCATTCCTAGGTAGTAGTTATTTAAAAATAATAACGTCCGTGGTGGGACTACCGCGTTATCTAAAAGGTGCTGTAAAATGTAAAACTGCATGTTTCAGTGCTTGGATAACGTTGACGGAACACGATAATAGAGACATTTTGCACCCCTTATTTTGCAATTCCGTTGTGGTTAACTTTATTCTGAGACTGCGCAGTAACGCAAACATGATCCGTTATCGTTATTAACCATACCGGACTCCTTTAATTACGGATGAATACCGAAGAGCTTATCGTTATCTTTATCGTTATTGGTAAACTGCGTGGTTGCCAAATTGTAAAATTTTTAATATCGATTATTTAAGAAGGTTGAAATTTTAATACCGTATTAATTAAAATATTATTGATACATAACGAATAATTAGCGAAAAATTCATAGCAGTAAGAAAAATAAAATAGTGTAAAGAAATTAAAACGGACTTGCATTTTTAAGGATGTTTTAAATCAGTAATTAATTTACATGTTACAATCTGGCACACTTGCTTTTTTGCTTATACTGTATTGTTTACATCTACTTTAAAAAACAAAATCAAGGGAACTGTTTGCATATATTAAAAAATCAATATATAACTTATGGAGAATAAAAGTAAATACTGATTTTTCGCAAACTTTAAAATCGGCGAACCACAGGCAAAAATAAGGTTATGGGTCGAAAGCGCAGACGCAAGATAAATTCTTAAAGAGGTTGCAAAATCTCTGTCTAAAACTGCTGCCGTAATCGTTATGTTTAATAACGATAACCATAAGGAGGCCAAAAACAGTCTGTTATTTTAAGAGGTGCAAAATGTCTCTAATAATGGGTTAAACATCCAGTAACCCGGCACGTACGGTACACTGGTATTTAGGCATAGGCCTTCGTAAGATGTCATAAAGATAAAAAAATGAAATTTTGCGGCATTTCCGCTACCCCTAAAATATTAATTTATTTACAAACCGTTTTTATTATATATCTTTTAAATATTTGAAATGCTTTATAAGAGAGATTCATGTTATTGGAAAACAAATAAGAACTTGATCATGTCATCTGAGCGCCGGAAAAAGCACACTGGGGAAACCCCAGCGTAAATAAAAAAAAGTTTTAAATATAAAATACGCAAAAAAAACCGCGGCATGCAGCGGCGTTGTTACCAATGATAACACCAGTCCACCAAAAAAAAAAACGAAAAATACGCAAATTTTCTTTCTGCAAATTACTGAAGATTGCTAAAGAAGAACTGACTACGGATTTTGCACCATTACCGTTAAGTGTTTAGGAAATCGCTTAAGAAAATAGTCAGAATTGCAGACTTTTTCCGATTTTATAAGGTTGGGAAAAAAGTGTTAAAACCTGATAACCACGAAATTGTGTTAAGAAGGCAAAACTATGTACATAGAAAACTATACATGTGTCACATCTGTGGGTCTGATACTGGTTTCTATTTTGCAAAGTTTTGTAATTTTTTCAAAAAAAAAAAAAAAAAATACTCAGAACCCAAATCAATCATAAATTTGTAAAAATTAATAGTTGCCCAGCCTGCGGACCCTTCTTCCGGCTCGGACCTCGGTATTTTTTACCGCCTTCAAGCCTCCTCGTCGGGCCTGCCTCTGCGGATAGTAGGTTTTAAAATCTTGCGCTCTGGAGGTAAAAAACAAACACAGTGGGAAATTCGATGCCTCCTAAGTTCGACTCTATAGAAATGCAAAGGTAATGCACTATATATTGCTCTGTTAGGAGCTGACTTGAAATATCTCAAAAGTTTTTCCCCACAGCACGAGGGCGAAAAAACAAAGATTTACGTTAAGGTAGCTTACAGTTTAAATCTTGAAGATCATCAAAGGTATACCCTTGGAAAGGACAAAAACACATATTTAAAATAAAGTGTGTACATGTTCAGTCATTTTAAAAGGTTGATTGGCAATGCGTGAAAAATAGACTGTCTAAAAGTGTAGAACCCTAACAGGTAGAGAATAAACAGGGAATGCTGGCTATATTTTATAAAGACTTTAAACTACCGAATAAAAAAATTATATACATATAGAATAATAAATCTTATTTATAAAACACTCATTTTATTATTCTTCGATCATACTTATTTATTTCTTTTGCAAAAGTAATGACCTTATCATGATATTCTAGGTAAGGTAATATCCATTTTGAAAATAAACACCATGTAATATAGGTATCATTAAAAAAAAATTAACCTTAAAGAAATGTTTCGGACTTTCATTATGTTTATTTTATTTATTCACACAGCGTTTCGGGCAGTACTATCTCTATCCGTTTTTAAGTTTTCAAAGTGATAGTACGGCCCTACACGTTGTGTAAATAAATGAAATAAAGACAATGAAAATCCGAAACTCTTCTTTTAATATTAATAATAATGCGTTGTCTCCCACATTGAGACACATGTTAAAAAATTATAGAAGGTAAGGTTATGATAATAAAAAAATAATTTAACGACAAAATTGTTAATGGTCATAGACCGTGTCTAAAGTCGAGACTCCTCCTCCTAACTTTTTAATTGTTCGGTAGTTTTTCATGAAACATAATCTAGTTTGTATGCAATAAATAACAAATATAAATGTCAAAGAGAGAGTTGGGTGCCATTTTGAAGAATAAAAATAAATGGAAACGGGGATCTTGTAGCACATTATTTTCAAGCTCCTGACGAGTACTTTATAACTCTAGTACATAAAGCAGTATCCTTTGCTATCTGGTATGCATATAGGTACCTACACATCTTTAATAGCTTTAAAAAAAAACGATTTTTGCACTCCAAGAACAAAAATCTTTAATTTTTACAGTGCTTGCAGTTTTATTATTGCAAGTAAACAATAAGTTATTAATATTAATATTTGTTTTGTAAGAAATTCATATAAAATCAAGGCAATTATAAAAAATGGCGAGAACTCTTAATTATTTAACACGCTTAGAATATAAGCAAAAACATGTATCGGTCCTTGTTTCTTGTAGAGAATACGTTCACAACTCTTTGTCTCTTTTCATACCAATACTCCCAGGTTCATTGGCAAATTGTATATGCGTCAAGCCGACTAACCTTCTGCGAGGTTAATGCTCTCTCAACTATTTGATCTCAGCAAGTTGCATATAGATGAATATGATGTATTTTAACTTATAAAAAGATAATTTGTTATTTTTCTGGTATAACGTAATCACAGAATTTTAAATATATGAGCCTATAAGCCATTTGGTACATTTTATATAACATTATTCATTACTCTACACTAAACAATATGTAATATTCTGTATACCAAATAACACGTTAAATATGGGTAAGGTTAATTTGTTAAAATTAGTTTTTATAAAATACAATTTAAAATACAGGACAAAAACCACTGTAAGGTCAACGATTTTTAATGACGAAACATTATAAAACTTTATTTGCAAATCATTTTTAAAAGTAATGTTAAAGAAGATTAAAAAATAAGCAAATAAACACATAATATAAAAAAATTTAATTTGTGATTAATATAAAACCAGAACATTATAAATACGGGTACCTGCAAATAAGGGAGATATACTTGTATTTTTATTGTATGCACTCAGATTTGTTGTACCGGGGATCACGTATAATGTCCGCCCCCTTTATTATTTTTTTATTTTTGCACTAAAAACTTTTTCAAAATATATATAAATGTAGGGTTTTTTATAAGTTTTTGCAGGGTTTTGAAAATGTATTTAAATTTATTATTATATAGGGTAGATCAAAAAGTATAGATTTTTAAATGGGACAACCTATATATTATTTAACCATTTAAAAGGTATTAAAAGCTTTACAAAAATACAACATTTGATATGTCTATCTTTAATAGTTTTCGAAATATGACCACTTAAATCTGAAAAATAGTAGATGTAATTTCTATTATACCTACCTACGGCACTAAGCTGATACTGTAGATGTAATGAAAATTATATGCAGATATAAAAGACCGTATTTCCGAAACTATTAAAGATAGATATATTAAATGTGGTATTTTTGTAAGGCTTTTAAAAGACCTTTTAATGGAAAATATTAGGGTGACAAATTTTAAAAATCTATATTTTTTGATCTTCTTATATAATAATGAATTTAAAGAACATTTTTACAGCCCTGTAAAGACTATTAAAATTATACATCCATAGTTTCAAAAAGTTTGTAGTGAAAAATAAAAAAACAGTAAAGGGGGTGGACATTATGCGTGATCACCTGGTACCATGTAGCTGTAGATACATACGTAGGTTTTTACAAAGACCTTAATGTGTTCACATACATAGTTTGTAGCCGTTTAACTTAAAGAAAATCATAACGTCTTTTGTGTTGCGTACAACATTGTACTTAAAAATATCTTAAAATTATTGTTTTAAAAACATAAACCTATTTTTAGTCGTTTAATTAAGTTTCCTTTTAGTTTTCAATAAATAAAGGCACTGAACTTCCACCGTGATTTAATTACAAACACCAGTTGCAAGTAAAAACACATTTTCCGAAAAACATAAAATTTTAGGAATTATAATATACCTATTTTTAAAGTGACATACTTACTAATGCGTAAGTTAAGGTTTCGATGCCATAGTGTTTGCTATCATAGAACTGTTACATAAAATTTATATAATAATCATTTAGGGATGCTACAAATATGAAAATATAAATTATACCTTCAAAAGCAATATACATACTAAAAATTCAAGGATTCTTTAATATTGTTTGACTGAGAACATTTCAGAGAGTAGTTGCCTATCGGTTTAGTGGCTGTACCTGAGCTATTGTTCAGACACTGTCATCATTGTAGCAACAAGTAGCAGACCATCGTCATCAGGGTGCCTTAAAAAAGGCATGATCAGCTCAAAGCAGAGCATCTGCAACCCAACAGCTACTTTTCAAACCGAAGATAAATGTGAATTATATAGCCATCTACTAAAACAACTAAACCAATATTTTTAAAGAATTGTTTCTCACCAATTATGTTGTTAAAATTTGCTCTAGTTCTATGTAACTCTGTAACTCTCATCTGATGGATTTGATTTATTTTTTAATTTTTGATTTCTAAAAAACTGTAATTCAGCCAAAAGTACTTTTCGTTAGTACATATGTACATTGTTTTTTTCCATTCAATGTAAAAGATAAAAAAACGTGTGAAAAAACTACTTTTTACCTTTTTTGTTGTTTATTATTATTTGGCGAAAAGTTATATACCTTTAGCGATTTTAAACCAATCCTAACTTCTAAAAAATTCAATACAAAACTTTTTGCTTCCTACAATTTTTCTTCTTGACCAATACGTATAAAAGTATATCATTTTTTTGTGCTATATATTTTCTAGTAAAAACATGCCTTTTATCTTCTATATAAAACCAAAAACAAATTAAGCTGACTCCATTAAACTGACCAATATTTTTGGAGACGCAATTCAGCGTACGTATGAAAGGGACGGAGGTAAACGGGGCGCGAAAATATCTCTTTTACTTATTTACTTACGCCTGTAAGGTTACGTTTATATCATAGGCAAATGGGGCGCCAGCCCTTCCCGAGAGGGGTGTGGGTCAGGGCAGGTAAGAATTCCTAGAATTAACACTAATAATTTGTATACAACTTAATCAGTTCAGTTCTCATTGTAATAGTGAATAGATGTGCGAAAAGATTTCCGCTCAAGATTTTAATAGTGAGAAAAAGTCCAAAAATAGACCAACATTTTATTTCGATACCTTTACTTTAAAGAAAACATTTGCGCCCCGTTTACCTTTACGATTTTATTGACCCCAAGATCCCTGCGCCCCATTTACCTGTTCAATAAAACTTTAGTGAAGGCCTTGCGCCCCGTTTACCACCGCCGCCGTATGAAAGAGATTTCCGCATTACCCTGCGACTTTCAGAGCTGCTACCGAATTTATTGCATGTTTTATTTATTCTGACACCAAAACCTTCAACGTATGAACGCCCTACACCCAACGCCTGATGCATTGAAAGTAATGTAAATCTTTCACATGCAGGCGCGGCGCAGACGCATTAGGTTACATTACTTTCAAGTCGTGTAACGGGACTAAATAAAACTTTACCTTTTTTATTCTTAGTTGCAAAAAATTGTTCAATGGTTGTCAAATAATCGCTAATAAATTCTAATGAAATGAACAAAAATATTTAAATTTATTTTTAAATATTAAGCACTATTACAAGCCCTGCAGTCCTATCAATGGCCTCAGTTATTAGGCCCTATAAGGACTTTTAATTATTAATTTATCACCTTAATACCTTTTCACTTGTCAAAACGTTATTAAAGATAAACTTATTAATCTATTTAAGTAATATTACAATTTTTAAAATTAAACAGCTTAAGCATTAAGCTTGATTGTTAAGAATTGTCTTTCTCGGAGAATAAATACTACACTTTTTGACAGGCCCACTTGCCTTTTTAAAAAAATCAACAATTATAAGAATTGATAAATAAATTTTATTTTATTAAATCATTAAAAGTAATTTAAAGGGCGGAGGTATTTAACGAATATATATAAAAAAATTGACTGACTTTCTAATGTACAATTATATTCTTCTGTGTAGTATTTATATTCGAATTAAGTTGCATTTAAAAGGCCAATTAACTAATGCACCCAAGCGCATATGTGCAATTAAAATAAATTCTTTCATCTTTTGTCATGAACATAGCGATGTATAAGTGGGCAAGAACTCAAAAATGGTCGTCCGGTCGTAGATTGGTTTATGAGGGTAAATTTAATTCTGGTTTCTGTGTCATGAAAACAATTCGTCTAGCCACTTTAAGGTTCAATGACCATTAAAAGAACGAATATATCAGTAACTAAGCTTTAGGCTATTATTATAATTTATCAAATTAGCATTTCTTCCTATAAAAAGCGACATATGGATGAACGGAATATCTGAAATTTACAAAACCGAGCCTTAAAAGTTTTAAAAGGGCTAAGAAAATTACATTATTTATTCTGTATAAAGCTAATTTCAAAGAAAAACAATATTTGTTTAAAGATATTAATTTATTTATATGGCATATCACTTAAAATTATACGCGCTTATGCGCCTATTAAGTCATAGCAAGGGAAGATAACTGGTTTAATAACCAACAAATTTATTGTTAACAGCTCTAGAGAGTAACAAATGCCTTTTTATAGCTATGGTATATGTAAAAGTAGTCGTAAACAGTAAGAGTAAATTTAAAAATGATATGTTGAGAGCCAGAGCGGACCATCTCACAATTTAAAAAAATGTATTTTGACGAGTATTTTCAATGGCATAAAACCTATTGATTAGAGCAAAAGTAGGCTAAGAATTATTATAGGATAATGGTAGCTTACTAATTCCTCTTCAGCTCTGTTAAATAAGTTTTATACCATTAAAAATACGCGTTAAAGTACATTTTTTTAATTGTGAGATGGTTAGCTCTGCCTCTCAACGCCTCAAATGTTTAACTTGTAGGGTTCCCATGCCTTAAAAACTGGATTTAAACAGACATGCTCTTTTAAAATAACACAATATAAAAGAGAATATGAATTTTACTATCATTGTCTTTGATAATATGCTTTTCGATGTTTTTGCTGTGGTGTAAGATTTATTTTTTGGTCAGTAAGTTATCGAAACTACAACGAAACTCATATAAATCTATATATTATTTTATCATTTAAAAGGTATTTTAAAAAGCTTTACAAAAATACAACATTTGATATGTCTATCTTTAATAGTTTTCAAAATATGACCACTTAAATCTGAAAAATAGTAGATATAATTTCTATTATACCTACCTACGGCACTAAGCTGATACTGTAGATGTAATGAAAATTATATCCAGATTTAAAAGGCCATATTTTCGAAACTATTAAAGATAGATATATTAAATGTGGTGTTTTTGTAAGGCTTTTTAAAAGACCTTTTAATGGAAAATATTAGGGTGACAAATTTTAAAAATCTATATTTTTGATCTTCTTATATAATAATTAATTTAAAGAACATTTTTACAGCCCTGTAAAAACTATTAAAAAAACCTACATCCATATATTTTCAAAAAGTTTGTAGTGAAAAAATAAAAATACAATAAAGGGGGTGGACATTATGCGTGATCACCTGGTACCATGTAGCTGTAGATACATACATAGGTTTTTTACAAAGACCTTAATGTGTTCACATACATAGTTTGTAGCCGTTTAACTTAAAGAAAATCATAACGTCTTTTGTGTTGCGTACAACATTGTACTTAAAAATATCTTAAAATTACTGTTTTAAAAACACAAACCTATTTTTAGTCGTTTAATTAAGTTTCCTTTTAGTTTTCAATAAATAAAGGCACTGAACTTCCACCGTGATTTAATTACAAACACCAGTTGCAAGTAAAAATACATTTTCCGAAAAACATAAAATTTTAGGACTTATAATATACCTATTTTTAAAGTGACATACTTACTAATGGGTAAGTTAAGGTTTCAATGCTATAGTGTTTGCTATCATAGAACTGTTACAGAAAATTTATATAATAATCATTTAGGGATGCTTCAAATGTTTAACTTGTAGGGTTCCCATGCCTTAAAAACTGGATTTAATCAGACATGCTCTTTTAAAATAACACAATATAAAAGAGAATATGAATTTTACTATCATTGTCTTTAATAATATGCTTTTCGATGTTTTTGCTGTGGTGTAAGATTTATTTTTTGGTCAGTAAGTTATCGAAACTACAACGAAACTCATATAAATCTGTTTGTCTGTCTATAAAGTACTTCAAAAAATAGACACATTGAGCTAAGTGAAAAGGTTTATTGGCCTGTAAAGCAACAACAAAGCGTATCAGCCTCATTGCCTAAAATATTTGTTATTTATAATTAAGCAGGGTACAATGCTTTGCTAATGCAGAAAGCAATGTTGTAATATTATTAAACATTTAACACATTATTACACCTAATATAGATTTAGGTTGTTATAAAATATTAATTTTGGCAGTTGTATCCACATATCGACGCACTGTGTGGTTTGTCAGCTTGTTTTCATGCAGGAATTATTTATTTAATCTCTACCTCTTGCTATTCTACACGCGTTAGACTGTCTCTTTTCCACGCATTGTCACTGAAACTTTCGACTTAGCTCATGCTGTATACAAACTTAGTTATTAAATGTAGGTAAATACCCTGCAGAATATTGCTATAAGGTAATTTAAATTCTCTTAAAATTTATATACAAAAACTAGCCCACCCGTGCCCACTTTGTTGTGCGTTAATTATATTTTTTCCAAACTTTTTCTTCAATTATAATAAAATATAGCCTAAAGCACTCCTGAATAGTGTAGCTTTCTAATTGTGTAAGAATTTTTATGATCAGTTGAGTATTTCCAAAGATTAGCCCTTACAAACAAACAAACAAACAAAGATACAAGCTTTACTTCTTTATAATATTTATTATTATAGATTGGGAGAATGTTTCTATAAAAATATATGAAAAAAATGATTCCCCATTTTAGTGTTTTTGTTTATTTTCAATATACCATACTATAGTTATCTAGGTTTTGTAATAATACAAAAAACAAAATGGGGACTACCATTTCTGTAATACCTAGATACAATCGAGGATACATAAAAACTTTACATGCAATACAGTTTTAAACTACTGAAGTGAAAATTTCACATAATTTCTATTATTTTCAACTCATAATTAAATAAAATTACCTTTTATTTTTGATGTGAGTAGTAATTGTTCTGTTCATAAAATTTTAGTCTATATGTGCAAAACTCATCAATATTTTATTGTCAAGAACTTTCGATTTGTCAGCCTTTAAAGAACATATTACACTACTTTAACCAGCAAAGTAAATGATAAATCCACTTTTTGTTTTTTATCTTAAGCTTTTTTTTGTCGAGACCATAATATACTGAATATAAATATGTTTAACTACTGTATTAAGCAATGGTATATTTTAAAGAAAAAAATTAAAACTGGTTAAAAGAATATTAGTGTTCGTACAAAAAGTCAATAATATAAATTAAATAAACCATTATAGTAATAACACGAAGGGAATATTAACATTATAAGGCGTTTTATTTTATTCCATCCGATATCCATGTTATCAGAAAATTTCTAGGAAATTTTTAAAGCGTTTATTGGGTTTGTATTATTTAAAAATTACTATTTATTTTATTTAGGATAATTTATGTAACATTGCATTAAACTAAAAATAACAAAAGAATACGGCTTCAGTCCAAGGAAGCAAAAAACAACTTCTAAGAAAATATGAAACAACGCAAAAAAGTATCGCAAAGAAAACAAATAAAAAAAGCAGCGCCCTTTGTATAATATCTTTCTTTTGCTTTGTATTAAAATTAAGATCGTTGTTTTTTAAATTATAAATTCTGAAGATGGTTTAATAATAAACCGAAACGTCAACAAACATCAAATAGTTTCTCATTTAATTGACCGAAAACCCAAAAACAAAAACTAAATTAATAAATATACGGTCAGGAAAAGAATATACTAATTAATAACGAGAGTATTTTGGTCCAAATTATAAAAAGTTCTCTTCCTTTGGTCGTCTCCCATTTAAATTTGTATTCATTTTTTTAGAAAAAGAAACGCAATAAAGCTTACAACTAAACTAAAGAGGTTTAAAAAATTAAATTAACTTTAGTAAATATAAAAAGAGCAATAAAATACAATACAATTTAAAATGAAAGAAGAGCTAAAATCCATCATCGTCACAACGGAAACGAAAACAGTTAGTTCCGGTTAGTACTATAATGCCAATTAAATTTTATGGCACACATTGATCTCTTTATTCAAAATTTCTATAATTTAGTAGGTAACTGTGTTAAATAAAGAATCTAGGAGGATATCTTGGCATCTCTGTTTCGTCGTGGCTATTTTGGCGTCGGGCGTAACCCTAAATGTCTTTCAGTTTTAAATTATTTTGCACTCAATAAAGCTTATATTTAGAACATTATGATTAGGTATGTGTCTTAATGACTATCTTAACTATTTTGCAAGAAGAGCTTTATAACCAGAAGTTACCACAACAATTATGTACTTTATTTTATTTATATTATATTTTGTATGTAAATATAAATACGTATTTTATGTATTTGGGCAACTAAAATCAAACAGTCTTTGTAAATGTTAGTTTTTTAGGTATTCGTTAAACAAATTTTAAAATATTTCTTTTTGTTATAATTTTAGCTGTCCGACCTGCAATAAACCCTTACGCTGAAATGCCCGGAGTCGGAACGTCCAATTTTAATAAATGAAGAGTCCTGTAGTACGTTTCTACCTTGAATGCGATATATGTTTTTTAAATATTTATTATATTTTTGTATTTTTAGGTTATATTCAACTTCCTTGGATAAACCTATTTTTGTGATAATGTTAAAAATGTTTGCTTAAACACAAATGGTAACAAAGAAACAACCTTTCTTTTAAACTATTGGGAGCAGGGCCGTATTAACTGTTTGAGGCGCCCTAGGCTAAAATTTCCGGAGCGCCTATTTTCCACCAAAAAATTTCAAAAGAAAAAAAATTAAGTAGCGCCTATTTTGAGTGCCAGGCGCCTTACTTCACCAACCTGAAATAAAATTTGATGACCAAAAAAAGTTATCCCCTCCTTTTCGCGTCTATTTCATTCCTTAACACCTTATTCACAGATAATTAGTCACCAAAAATTCCCACCCGACCTAAACTTTTTAAAAACTCACCTGTCTGGCGCCTATTTTTTCATGGCGCCCTAGGCTGTAGCCTAGTCAGCCTAATTGTTAATACGGCGCTAACTGGGAGCAGAATTAGTTATATGCAAAAAGCTAAAATATATATTTTTTTAAATTTAATGAAAAACCATTTTTTCTTTGTTATTAATATAAGTACATATTTAACTCTCTTTGAGGAGCAAGAAAAACCAAGAAAAAAATGCCCTAGTGGAGCGAAAAAAATTTTAAAAATACAAATATATTAATATCTAACAGTTAATTCAAATAGTTATAAAAAAAATGTTTCATGTATATTTCCTATTTTTTTATATATATATTACATATTTTATCGGCTGGTAAACTTTTTAAACCACCAAGCCGCAAGCGAAAAAATACATGTTTAACTTAGAAACTTTTAACAAGCAAATAAATTATTTACTTATAAATGGCCGAAAAAATTATTTAAAAAGTGGGATTTAGAATACCACTTATAAAATCTGGTAAGCCAAAGTTTTCTGTAAATATAGGTGGAGAAGTAGGTTTAGAACTCGGTTTAGAACTAGTGGACCGTGCTGAAGACTCTTAATATTTTTATGTTATTTTAGAACCGTGCAATTTTATACTGTAATTTTTTATACTTTCGAAAGCGGAAAATCAACATCTAAATCTTAATATACATAGGTTCAGGTTGCAATTATCCACCAATATCTAGGATATCTACCTTAGAATCAATATAAAAATTTATGGGTTCTTCCATTTCATGCCAATGTTCTATCTCCATATAAAACTCTTCCATATTCATATGAATCAATTGAAAAAGATTATTTATTGTCCGTTATTAATTTTTTTATAAAGTAGTGGAGGTACAAAAAAGATACCACCTAATAAGGGCATTTCATATATAATATATAATTATCTTTTTAGTAAAATTATATTAGAGCCTACCTAAGTGGCCTATTTTACTAAAATAAAATAAAATATACAATAATTTTAAATATTTTTACTCATTTTTTAAACTATAAAATACGCGGAAAAATTATAAAGAACCTAATCGCCATCGTTTTTCTCTGCTGCTTTTATTAACCGATTTTTGCTCAAAATATCCTAAGAGCCTGTTAACATGGGACACTTTGTCCGCGATTTGACCAGATTTTTCACAAAATATATAGTAGTTTTCCTAAAAAAATTTTAAACTTGCATCCATATTTTGTCCCACCGCCGCGGAACAGCATGCAAATAGGTGGTTCAAAATGTGTACCACTGCGGCTCAAAGAGTTAATAACCCTATGTAAATAACATTTATGTGGCAAGAAAGCATTTAAAGCAAATCTCTTTCGCCCTTTGAAAAGTTTACAAAGACGTCAGCCTCAAATGCAGACCTTTTTTATTATATGACGATGACAAATTGTGGGTGATCGGTAATGGGTTTTTCCACACACTCAGTGCCGTATTATCCACTAGACTGACTAGGCTAAAGCCTAGAGCGACGCGGCGTTTGGTAAATAGGCTCCACAACCAAAATTTAGTTTATTAAACTTAAGGTCTTAAAATTAAAGAAAATTAAAATAAAATCCAGTAATGAAATAAACAGAGTTTACTTTAGTCCTTGTTTGGTGCCTGTAATTTAGCCGAGTCTATTTATCATCATTTAATAATTTAAAAATTTTGACATACTAAAACGAAAAACGAATATCCAGAATATCCCTTGAGATGAAACATATAAACAAAAGAAAATTATTCTATATATGACTTGTTTAGGCTGAAAACAGATGGAGCGGTTTTCGCCAAGTGGGCGACAAAGCGGTGCATGCAGCCGGCATGCGACTGAAAAAATTCACTTGCAGAAGAAACCTCTACTGGATATATTGTTTTTGATGGTAGAAAAAAGTGAATATGTATTATATTGTTAAAGAAAATCTTCTATGGGAACTTAAAAAACGAAGTACAATAAATGAAATATTTGGTTTTCTTACAAAATTAGAAAAAATTCAAATTTTGCAAGAAAACCAAATTCTTTACCAACACTGAAACAAATGAAAATGTTGATTTTGTATACAGGGTTTGCAAAAACTTAAATAAACATGATTTTTCTTTAAGAGTAAATTACCTTTATTTTTAATTTTTAAGCAAAATGTAATTGGGAAAATTGATTTAGAATCCATTTAGATCCATAAAAACAATAATAATTTTTTATTGAACTACATAACTTGGCGAAAACGCCTTGAACATATTCGGTTTTGATTTTATTTGAAACCAGATGTTTGAAAATCAAATAATAAAAGTTTTTTAGGTCATTTTATAATAAAAATTTAGAATAATTAATTTTTGATAATTCCAAAATAATATTCATGAATCTTTTTAATACCCCTGTAACATTAATAAAATCATCCACAATGCTATTCTAAATAAATTTTCCAAATGATATTTTGCTTAGAAATATCATGTTTTTAGGGTTTTTGCGAACCCTATATACAAAATTAAAATATTCTCTTCGTGAATTCTATTTTTTTACAAGCAAAAATTTCATGAAGAATGACTTTTTTCGAAAAATGAAATTATTGGTCCATTTGTCCTCTTGTTAACCCCAGTTGGACAGTATGTATTTATGTATTGTATTTAATGCCTAATAAATTACATTAAATAATTTTAATAATAGAAAAAAAGTAAAGATAATAGTGTTGGAGAAAAATGCAAGAAGTTATAAACTATTTATACTAAATATAGTATTTGGATGCCAATTTTTAAAAGGAATCTGTTTAATTTAGACATTTTATTAAAACTTAAGAAATCAAATATTCTATAGGCGAATATTCTAAATTGGTCTCGTGGCTAAAAACAAAAAGAAGTATAAATATTACTTACACTTTTCTAAATATGGATATAATTTTAGGATTTTTTTGTGCCTGCCTGCTACGAATTGCACCTGTCACAGAAGTTGCCAGCAGATGAGAAAATGGCTTACCTTTTTATTCTGTTCATTGTGGCAGAAGAAATAAAACGATTTGATTTTTAAAGTAATATTCAAACCTTTAGGACATTATATGTAGGAAAGTTATTTTTTTATATTATGAAGAGCTATTCTGCTCTTGCGATAATGTAATTAAAGTTAAAATTACTATAAAAGAAATAAATTAACTATGAATTATTTAATATAAAATAATTATTATCAATTAGGTTATATAAAAAAAATAAAAATTTACAAACAAGGTTGCAACCCCTAAACTTAGGTTTAAAGGCCTCCAAAATTATTTTATAATAATCTAATCATAAAATAAGGTCTTAATGAGGCTGCCAAAAGTGAACTGATCGCTAACTGCGCCTCAAAAATGTGGATCAGTTTACGTCAGGCAGCCTGGTTAAGAACTTATTTTAGGATTAGATTATTATAAAATAATTTTGACCGGAAGCCCTTTTAAAGTAATCTTAATTTTTATTATAATATACAATAATGTGTCTGGTGTTGCTTTTTTAGATAATTTTAATTATTGAATTTTTGAAGTTTTTGTCACATTTGATTTTTAACTATTTTCCATTATTAAAAGAAAGCTAAAAAGATTTTTCTCTTAATTTGGTTCTTATTTAATCTAAAACTGTCATTTAATTTCATAATTTAATGCTCGATTTAATATACAACAAAATTTGATAAAATTTTTAAAAACATTTAGTTCAAAAATAAAAACAAATGCTAGCAAGTCAGTAACTATGACCACAAATGAAAGTGGCCAATGAGCTGGATTCTCTTCTATTTTTTTACATTTGACGTTATTTCCAAATTAGTGTATACCTAGATCAAAATGGTATGCGGTCATTTCACATCCCTTGGCGACACGGGACTTATAGAAAGTCTTCGAAAAATATGTGTACAATATTCAAAAAAACTTACTGATACAATTTTTATTTAATAAACGTATCTGTTATTGATAATATTTTTAGGTATAAAATCATACACCATAATAACTTTTAAGTGGTATAGGGGTAGGTTATAAGAAATTGGAACATTATAAATGTGGCATCATCAATAAAGATTTTCTGATTTTCTGAATCATTAATAAACACACCTATAAACGCCGTTTAAAAAATAAAACTGGGTTTTATTTAATGTCTTTAGACTATTGATGTCTGATTTAAAAAAACAGTTTTGGTAAGTGTCCACTAAAGTTTAAACTTATTTTTTAAAATGGTCAGTGTCAATAAAAGTAATTATAAAAACGTTTAAATAAATTAAAGGATATAATAATTGAAAAAACTACCATTATAAAATATATAAGGAGCTCCAAATCAAAACGCAATTTTTGCTAAAATACAGTTTTTAGATTACCTCACAATTTTTACTTCGCGTTTTTACTTGAATTTTGAAAAGTGTGTTAATAAAAATATGTAATATTTATATATTTATATATTTATAGTGTATTATATTTTGATAAAATGCTTTTTGAATAAAAATAATAAAACGCAAAGTGAAAATTTTATAAGACCTACTCTTAAAATTGTTATATATAAAAAATGTGTTTTGATTTGGAGCTTCTCATATATGTACATAATATAGTACTTTCTACATTCTCTATAACTTTTATAATAAAACCGATAATGAATGCAAAATTGTTTTTCGTTGATCATACACTGTTTTAAAAGAAAATAATCAGAAAGAATACAAATCTCTTTAAAGATTTATTTGGACGATAAATCAAATGCTCTTTGGTGAAGGTGTAAAATAAATACATTCGACATGCAATTTTTTAATATTTTTTTAAATTCATAAAATTATTATATAACAGACTTAAACCAAGTATGTTATTTGTTCTATTTTTTTCTTAAAGTATTTGTGTTAACACAATTTGATGTTTGCTTCCTTATCCACGATTGTACTTATTTTTTAATAAGCATTACTATTTTAATATATAAAGAAAAAAATAATCTTTTATTGATCCTCCTTTTTTGGGGTTTGAAACTCTAAATAAACATTAAGTAAAGTGTACTATAGAGGTATTAAATAAATAAATCAATAGGTTAATAGTTTTGATAATACCTTAGGTACTTCATAGTTTATGGAGTTCCTTTCTTTAAGTTTATAAGTTGTTTAAGATAGCAACTTATTTTAATATTTTAATATATAGAAAATACATAAACCTATGTTTATTATAATATATTACAATTTAAAATGTGAATTTACTACAAAACCAATCCCCCTATAGACAATTCAAACATGGCGGCTTTTTGCGTCGCATCCCAATCGAAAGATTGATCACATATTAAAGTTGTGCACTTTTTTTATTTTTTATGAATGAAATTGATAACTTTTTCTAATATTCTTCAAATTTAAAGAATTAAACAAAAACACAAATTCAAACCAACACAGACCATCTTACCTCATATTTGATGCCGGCCAACCTTAGCCAAGTTTCAACTTTGAGACAATACGGACTCATTGAAGGAAGTAAGGGCGTTCGCGAAAATTGATACAAATACACAACATCCTTCTCAAAACTGGTCTTGTGCACAACGACCTTTGGAGGAGCGGGTTCCTTTTCCTTAGAGGCATCGCCCGCCCCAGCCTCTTCTTTCTTTGTTTCCTCTTCTTTGGGAATTTCTTTTTCCTCCTTAATTTCTTTAGTTTCAGTTGCGGGTGCGTTGTTTTCAACTTCGGTAGCCATTATCCTGTTGTTGTAGTCTCTGATTTAATAAACACTTAATAAACACGAGAAAATCACAAATACACACTAAGTTATTATGACCTTAACAACGCGTCGCGTCGAGCGGAGTAAGAGCGGCGGTCTTGATGGCGTTGGCTAGAGCGCAGATGAAGAGTGCAGTGTTGCCGCAATGTTGGAGGGGTAAATCCTTAAGAAATGCTGTTTAATTGTTGTTCGAAGGCATCGAAAAAAGTGTTAATTATTAGTAAAATTAAGGGGCCTAGTTTAAAAGTGTAGAATCCAAAATTAGATTTTCATGTTATATCTAATAAAAAATGAACAAAGAATCTATCTATACATTGAATGTAATTTATTCTGCTTTAAGTTTGAACTCTCTGTCATGGATGTAGTCATGGCCTAAAAAGTGGTTTATTTAAATTCTGCGCAGAATAATCCAACTTTTGGGACATTTATTTTACTGTTGTAGGTAAGTTGTAAATATAAAGAGCATAATTTACATGTTTTAATCACAGATTTTTTGTTTTTACCTAATACTTACGTTTTATTTATTATTAAAGATAAAAATAATACAATGGTGGACTAATTTTATATCGCTTATCCGAAAAATAAGTGTTACCATTAAAAAGCAACTTTTTCAGGAGTAACAATAAAACATTTTTTAAATCATAATTTTGCTGTTAGTTTTAAACGGTAAATTTAAAGATTTGTAAATTAAAATCAAATAATATTGATATAGTATATTTTCTAACTGGTACTGTGCCACTTTTCCGCACGCGACCGGAAGACGCGTAGCGGAGTTTGATCAAGCAGTCAAATGCGGAAAAGGCACTTTCGGCACGTGTTAGGAACGCTATTTTTTTAGGAGAGTAAAGAAAACATAAAAACAAAATGTTATTATTATTATTATTATTTCTTTTATTTTACCACAGTGCTACCTAATACCCTACTCAATTACTTCTACTTATTATTATAATTGGTAAATGTACAATTTTTAGCATTTTGCAGGTTAATAGCGGATTGAAAGTGTTTTTTTATTGTGGAAATATTTGTGTCTGCGGAATGTGTTTCTTCCACCTCTTGAAATGGTTTGACCAAGCCAAACTGTCTTTTAAACATGAAGTGCATAAAAGTCCTTCATTGCGTGTCGCTAATATTTAGTTCAAAATTTTTGTAGTGCGGAAGAGTGACAATTTCAGAACTAAATTAATTTCTATACAGGATAAGCTTTTTTCAATGTTTAGTACAGGGATCTCAAAAACCGCTGCAGCTTCAGAGATGGTTAAATGGGAAAATAATTGTAGTTTTTTGAGCTTAATTAATTAAATTACTTTTTGGTTTCATTCAAAAAAATAATGGCTTACTAGATATTTTGAAAAAAACATTTTTTCCATTTTTTTTCCTCTGTAGCTTAGTTAATATTTGGAATAGAAGAAAAGTGTAAATAGAAAACTTGATATAACCTTTTTATGGCATAACTCTATAAAGTTGTTCCTTGGAAAAATATTCGAGGAGCATTATTTGTTAAAAACGTACCCTGGGAATCCTTTTAGCTAGTAGAAACGCACCCTAAAATCTTCTGTCATTAGTGAATGACATTGCAAGTTGTAAAATTGCATTTTAGTGAATTTTATACGATTAGTATTCCTTGATGTGCTGTTTTCCTTTAGTATTTTGTGATGTCCTGTTTTTCGTCTTGTTTCACTAAAGTTAATTAACCCAGCTAACTGATAAATGTGCTAGTAGTGCTGGTGGAGTGCTTGTAATACACGCTGGTTCAGAAGACGGATTTGTCCCAAACTGCTTGCTGTTATCTGCAAAGAATATTAAGGATTCTAGCTTGGATTATCACAAGGATACAAGCGTAGAACTTTTTAAAAACTGGTTTCAAAATTATCTTTTAAAAAATATTCCAAACAACAGTGTTATTGTCATGGATAACGCAAGCTACCACAGCCATCTGCTACACAAAGCACCAGCTTCATCAAGTTCAAAAACTGAAATCCAGGAATATTTGTTAGAAAATGATATTTATTTTGAATTCAGTTACAAAAAGCGCAACTTTTGGAAGTCCTAATTTCATATGCAATTAAAAAACTGAAATCCAGGTCAATTTGTTAGAAAATGATATTTATTTTGAATTCAGTTACAAAAATGCGCAACTTTTAGAAGTCCTAAATTCATACGCAATTAAAAAACAATATGGCTGAACAGGCTGGGCATACTGTCTTACGTCTTCCTCCGTATCACTGTATGTTTAACCCCATAGAACATTTGTGGAACCAAGTAAAATCAAAGATTAGAGCAGAAAATGTTACACCTACTTTAACTCCCAATGTTATAAATTTGATAAAAAATGTAATTACTAATATACCAGTTGAGAGCTGGAAAAATTCAGTAGAGCACATTATAAAAATTGAGGACTCTTACATTTCTGTACAAAACAACATAAATCCCTAATGTTCTGCCCTTTAATACCTACTGATCCGCTGTTTTATTGCTGTCGGCAGGTATATTGGAGTACTGCCGTCAAAAGCCAAAGCGATATACTTTGAGATACACTATACTATAAAAACATAATATGATAACATTTTTAAAACGTCCCAAGAAAACTTTAAAAACCTGTTTCTAAAACGTTTTAGGGACTATAAAAAACGTTTAGTAAATGTACAAAAAAAAACGTTTTTAAAACGTTATTTTTGCCGACACAAAACTTTTAGAAAACGTTTAAAGAACATTCACGAACGTTTGCGAAGGTTTGTCGTACGTTACCCAAAATCTACTTGAATGTTTTATAAACGTTTATAAAACCAACTTGTGTTATAAGGAATAATAAATCATATTTGTACATGTTATTTATAAAATTTATTTTAATTAAATAGGGTGTCAAGGAAAGAGTGGTAAACTTTAAACTTCCAAAACATTCTTATTTTAAAAGGAACATTGATCATGAGGTCTTTTAATACTTATAAATACATTTCCTTAACGTTGCCGTATACCTAAGCAAGTAGTTTATGCAATAATTTAAATATTATTTTTAAAGGTAAATGATGGTATCCGTAGAAATTATCCTATCCTATCCTATCCTTTTTCTCGGCGGGCGTATTTTCGACTAGAATCCCCTCGTCTACATGCTCATGAAAAAGGGTTAGATAAGAACATGATTTTCGACCAGAATACAATCTTTTTGATAAGATTTACCCTATTATTATTAAATTGTATACCTACTTTACGGTCCCAATAAACCAACTGCCCGCGGACCGATGCTGGCACTTTGATGTTTGCCGTCACTATTTCATCGGGCCAATGCTGTCGCCCCGGTACGGACAATCGAATGTAAGCCAACTGCAGTTTCCCGATACGGCAAATTTGTGTCGTGCCGATGAAGACCCGACTTATTGGATATGTGAATATTCAGTGCAGTTATTCCGATGAAAATTGCATTCGCCTGGGCGGATATTTACGGCTTTACTACTGGATATCAGGAGTGTCAAAATTATTAAATTAAACCCATTGGAAGACTTTATTTTGAATTTTAACACTTTTGTAACCCAGCGGTAAAGCGAATGAATACTTCCAAATGGGCCCATTTTTTTATATTTGAGTTAGAAAAAAATATAACACTAAACTTGTAGGGATTTTATTTCTTGTAAAGTGTTTAATAAATAAACAAAACTTTTGGTTACCCATTTTATTTAAATAAAAGAAAAGAACATTACCATGTTGTGAGCTAAAGTAATAATAAAGAAAATGTCCAATTCTGTGGCTTCTTTTTAGTGCTTATTTTACTATTTAGGTAGCTAATAATACAAAAATAAAAAAAAATCTCTAAATATCTCTTACTTAGTAATGAGCACCTGGTCCAGATCTTTAATTATTTGTTGTTCTATTTCCAATTACCTAAAATACACATAAAATATAAGTTTAATAAATCCTAAAAACATAAAATTATATTCTCTTTTGCAAATTATGCATTTGCAGACAATTTTTAAAGCAAAGTTTTGTCATATAAATAAAAATATTGTGACACAAGAGAAATAAAGTGCAAGTGCAATTATTATAGATTTTTGATATAAACATGGATATTAGACACATTCAGCCAAATAAAAAATGTTCATAGGTACGTAAGGTAACTATAAAGCAGGACCAACGAGTCATCACATTTAAATGCCAACATTCTTTGTTGAATCTCTACCTGTTAGTGTTTGACACGCATTGCCTATGAACCTTTTAATTTGGCTAAAATGGTATCACATATCAACTAATGAAGCGTAATAATATTGACATACCCTTGGTTTGGCCTCTTTTTAATCTCCCACACATCGTGTCTACAACACAAATAAACTTAAACTCAGACGCCAAGCAAAAACATCAAAACAACCACTTTGACAGAACAGCGCTGTTTTCTTGGCGCGAAATATAAAATCTTATATAGTTCAGTTTATAAATGGTAAATCAACATCGGAACAAAATCGGCATGACGGTAAGAACCCATAAAAGAGATTATGTGTATATACACATGCCGGTCCGATCCCGGCCCGTAAATATTAAAACCGCTTTTCATAAATATCAGTAGAATGATGCTGGTCCATCAAATATAAGATTCAGGGAGACCGATGCCAGCGTTCTGCCGACGTTTCCAGCATTGGCCCGATGCAATACCGAGCTTTTGTGTTTACTGGTGTACTACGGTACGGCGCGGCGCCCGTTAGGGTAATTGAAACAGTTTTAGGGAATTACGAATGGTTAGTTCTTGTAAGCAACTGGTGTAACTTGGTCAAAATTATATCCGCGTCTTTTTCTAGGCCGTCCTACCGATCTTTTTCCACCTGGTTTTTTTCCAGAAAACATTATTTATAAGGCGGACGTCATTACTCCGTATCACGTGTCCCGCCCATCTTAATCTATTGGCCTTAATCTGTCTCAGCAAGGTTCTTTTTCCGAAGAAACTCTCCAAGTCGTTATCTGCGTCTCCATTCAGTGTTTATGCCATCTTTGCATGGGCCATATATGACACGATTAATTTTACGTATAAGTCTTGTTTCAAAAGGAAAACTAACTTGTTTTAAACCTAATAGGCTTTATTGATTATGTACAAAAAATAGGATAAAAAGGAACTACAACGTTAAAGGGGTTTTAATATTTCATATGGTCAATGGACCCCAACTATTAAAAGACCGCGAAGTGCTACAATTTAAAAGGTGCGTTTTTGAGAACGGGGTGAAAACAGCCCCTTTTCAGTTTTATAAAGCTAGGTCGAAAACTACACATTTTCGAGGTAGTAGTCATTAGAAAAGTTCTAGGAAATTAATTGTTTCATCAAATAACTCTTTTTAACTTAAAAAAAAGTTGACAGAAAATGCTGTAAAATCGAAGCAAAAAAAACACGAAAAAACGTGTTTTCTTTTATTTTGCATAAAAAAAGAACCAACATTCTTTCTGCATAAAATGACGCTAAGTAAAAGTCTTTAGTGGTTATAGTATTCGAGAAAATATTTTTGGAGTTTGCCACTCACTATTTTTAGGCAATTGTTACCTATTTTTTCGCAAACAATGGTGTGTAGCTCTTTTCTAAGCAGTTTTAGGTATAGGCAATGGCATATTTAGTTAGAAAAAAAAACCTTTAAAATGGTTTACTGTAAGAGGTTCTAAGACTATTCAAGTCTTTCTACTTTCAACAATTTTTCCTAATCTTTACGTTTATCTTTTTAATTTCTCGTTATAACTTTTATTTGTGCGTCTATGTGTACATGATGCAAAATTTAAAAAAAAATTACCTTGAAAATGGTGTATTGTCCAAAATGCTAAGGTTAATTTTAAGCAAAATATAGTTAGTCACATTGTCATACAGGAACGAATTTTGTTAATTTTTACGATATTTTTTTAATTTGTATTTTTTTACGACGGTTAAATAATGTATACATTACTAATGTGATTTTAAACAGGTAATATGGCTTATTACCCACGGCTATTATCCACGTTCATTACGCACGACCGCCGTTTAAATGTGCATAAATCCGATAATTTGTATATGATTTCGACAACCCCGATTTCTAAATATTATAAATCAAGGTTACTATTTTTTAGTCACATATAGCTATAGTTGAAGTTGAAATTTTTTGAATTGTGATTAAATTAGGTAAACAAATAAGCCTTTATTTTTATTTAGTAAGGTATAGGTAGGTATACCAAATGCACAAGGAAAAAAGTTATAACGAGAAATTAAGAACATTTACGTAAAAGTTATCAAAAATCGTTGCAGTATGACAATTTGACTAACAATATTTTGTTTAGAATTAACCTCAGCACTTTTACAATACATCATTTTATATGAAATAGGCTTTCTATTTTATTTGACATCATATATTATACCTAAATGTAAAAGAAGAAAGTAATAACGAGAAATTAAAAACATACGTAAAGGTTAGATATCGTTGAAAGTAGTAAAATTTGAAGAACCATATCTTACTTACAAAAATATAGTCTTAGAGCCTCTTACGATAAATCATTTTAAAGGTAATTGTTTTCACTTTGAACGAAATATACCATTGCCTACACCAAAATGCGTAGAAAAGAGTTGCAGAACATTGTTTGCGGAAAAATAGGTAAAATTGGCAAACTTAAAAAAATCGTCTCTCGAATACTATAAACACTAATGCTTCCTGCTTAGCGTCGTTTTGTAAAGGAATAATGGAGGTTCTTTTTCCGTGACAATACCTGTACCTAAACCCCCATGGAAAAAAGTTATAGAGCAAAATACAAAAAAAATAAAAAAATAAACGCTTTTTTCGTGTTTTTTTGGTTTCATTTTTAAGCATTTTCTTGTTAAAAATAACTTTTTTAATTCAAAAGCGTTATTCGATGGAAAATTTAATTTCCCACAACTAAACTATTGACTACTACCTAGAAAAGGTGCGTAGTTTTCGACCTAACCTCAAAAAACTGAAAAGGGGCTGTTTTCACCCCGTCCTCAAAAACGCACCTCTTTAAATGTAGCACTCCGCGGTTTTTTAATAGTTGGGGGTCCATTAACCATATTATGAAATAATACAACCTCTTTAACGTTGTGTAAAAACAATAAAAATACAAACTAGAAATTACATGTGCGTGGAAAGATCTTAAACCTGTTTTTTCATTTGTCTCCAGAGCCTACTATAGCATCCATTTTAATTTCTAGCTTGTATTTTTTTTTGTTGGGGTAATTTGCTTATGAGTTATAGTAAAAATTGTTTATATTTTGGTAAAATTTAAATGAAAAAATAGTAAACTGTTTATTCTACTTGCTGAACTAAAAAAATTATAGGTGTAAATAAGCTTAAAATAAATCAATAAATTAAAGGGTAATTTCTAGGTTTATGCACAAAATGTGAAAACTGTCTCAGTTATAAGCAAAAAATAACTAAGATTAATAAATTTTACCTTTTCTGAATATTGTAACGTTTTTGGTTTGGATAAATATTGGAAAGGTTTTTAGAAA
Source organism: Listronotus bonariensis (assembly GCA_014170235.1). Taxonomy (NCBI): domain Eukaryota; kingdom Metazoa; phylum Arthropoda; class Insecta; order Coleoptera; family Curculionidae; genus Listronotus; species Listronotus bonariensis. Next base: position 89,530 of record JACEGR010000086.1, read on the forward strand.
TAAACCATTGCAACACCGGGTGTAGAGTAACCATCAGTAGTAAAGAGGCCAGGCGGTCATCAGTTCTGTCTAACTTTCAAATATTCCCCTATTTGTTGCTCACACACTATTTAAACTACGCGTTTGGAAAGAATTAGTTAATTCTATCTTCATTTGTATGACGCTTGTGGTTTACTTCTATCAGTTTGTTTACTGATTAACTGATCATAGAGAAATATTGCACAGTAAAATAAGGCCAGGCACTAATTATACCGGCCTTATTTTGATATCTGAGCTGGCGCAGATGCATAGTGGCATAGGGACTCTCTTAAAAGGATTGTGCCTGACTTTATTTATGTCGGTTTTAAGTCGTGCCTTAATTTGGTAAGGACGCGGGCCAATCCTCCAAAAGCGTGACTGTCCCACCAATTGGTGTATTCCTTTTATGCTCTAGAACCGCCCGAAACCCTTCTTGAACTGTCAAGAGTGTCAAAACTGTCAAAAATATAATAGACTGCAATTAAAACACTTTTGGTGTCGTTCTAGGCGGTTCTAGACCCTAAACGGAATATACCAAATATTGGGACGTGTGGCCATTTTACACTAGTGTGACGCTATTTATAATAAAGAGTAGTTGTGCAGCACGAATAATTAAAAATAGTTCAACTTAATCGTAAGTATATTTTGTGATATTAGACCTACATTTATAAATTTGCAGTAAAGATTTCTATTATTATTTGTTTTCAAAACATTTGATCTTTTAAAAAATGTCATCATGGTCAATCTTTTTCCCAAACTTTTTTGAGAAGCACAAAAAGTCCTTTTTTCGCGAAAACCCTTTTGTTTTCTTTGTTTACACCCAGTCCCATCAAAATACGGAACATTTTTAAAGATCGGCGACACGCGGGGCAGTTCTCCAAAAGCGGATCTGTCCCGCCAAATATCGGGACGTGTGGCCACTTAACATTTTGGTGTTATTTTAACTTCGGAACTGTTCGTATAACCGTACGGCTGTCGACCACAAAATCAAAAAGTTTTTAAAAGTTTTTAAAAATACTTAAAACCTTGCTTTTTCAAATTTATTTCTGTAACTGTGTAAAACAAAACCCTACTACACAAAAAAATAAAGAAAAACTACTAAAATTCTTTCCCCATTTTTTTTTAGGTTAATGCACTGAAAGAAAACAGTTAATTAAACTACCTTTCAGTTGCTTCGTTAATAACCATTCTTTTATTTTTAGGTAACATAGCTATTTTTTTAATAATGATATTAGATTGATCTTTCGTGAAATATTAAAGTTGTCTTTCTGAAATCAAGGTATTACTGTTAATAAATTTCTGCATAACACTAACTAGTTGGTTTAGTTACAATCCATTTACGTGTTAATAAAATCTTACCAGATTTACTATTATGTTGCGGTTTAATTGTGGTAATTAAGTTTATTATTTGTGTTTATTAAATGCATCAAATAAAGTTTCCATTAATAAAGGCAGAAAAAGACCTTCCTAATACTATTAGATATTCAGGTATTACCAGTGGGCGCTTTAATAATCATAACTAAAGGCATTTAGCTAGATATGAATCGTAAAAATCGATATACTTCGGTAGCGCTCGTCAACGGAAAGTCTTCCAAAAGAGGCGCACGTTGTTGCTGGTATTTCAGTTTTGTGCTACGTGTGGTTTGGGTAGGGTAGGTTTTTCTTGGCGTATTATTTTTACGGACGCCATTTGACTGATTCCAAAATGGCGCGTGTAAAAATCTTAATTTATTTAAAAACCAAATATTTTATTTCGTTTTTCTATGTTTTTGGTTTGGTTTAGCGTTATGCAGTTTTATAATGGCCTACAAACGTACTTTACAGGAATGGGGCTTTAAACAAAGTGTTATAGAAGCTTTTAAAGGTAAGCATTAAAAAGATTTGCAACTTCTTAATTAATATTGGTAATTATTTATTCTTTTATTTTTTTCGATTAAAAAAGATACTCACTTGTTTTAGAGGCAGTTACTGACATAAACCCTTCAAGGGAGCAAGAAAATATCGTTTTTTTTTATTTATGTATGAATCAACAAACTTTCGGGACCGCGAAGTGAATTGTGTGCTGGGCGAACCTTTTCCTGTTCCGTGGCTGGGCGGGGTAAGTCCATGGTAAAAGACGATGTAAAGTGAATGTCCAGAAATTAAAGCAGGTTCAATAGGTTTTGCGGAAACAAGTTTTTAAAATTTTAAATGTCATAAATGGCAATTATTTAACAGTTATATTTTTGCAAAACGTGAATATTTCGCTTTTTTTATGTGCTATTTAGAATGCCTATTTTATAATAAAATTTCAGAAACTGCTCAAATTTTGTCAAGCAAAACGTAATGAACCCACTTTAATTTCTAGACATTCACTTTACCATGGTTTTACCCTGCCCAGCCACGGAAGAGGAAATGGTTCGCCCAGTAACCCAATTTTAATCGCAAAAATAAAAGAATAAATAATTACCATTATTAATGAGGAAGTTGCAAATCCTTTTAATGCTTAGTTTTAAAAGCTTTTATAGCACTTTGATTAAAGCCCCATTTCGTTAAAGTACGTTTGTTGGCCATTATTAAACTGCACAACGCTAAAACAAACCACAAACATAGAAAACGGAATAAAATATTTGGTTTTTTAAAAATATATATTTTTACTCGTTTATCAGTCAAATGGCGTTGGTAAAAATAATAAGCCAAAAAACCTACCTCATCCACATATCACACTTATCTCGTAATACATACCTATACATACAAATTTATAGATTTTAATTCCTAATACTTCTCCATATACTCCCTTGACCATATATATTTTATAAATTTAATTTGCTACAGGAATTAGAGCTTATTTGCTGAAGCAACTAAAGCCATATACTACAATAACTAAGGCTTATACAGGGTATCTCGAAAGGTAAGGTCAAAAATGGTAGAAGTGATAGAGTGAGCCAAAATAATGTTAGTACTTCATATAAAAAAAAGTTCTATCGCGCTTTCTTAGGGAGTTTTTGACGTTTTAAGGTAGAATAAAAAAATGTATTTCATTTATAACTTTTAAACGGTTGCCCCAATAATAATTATATTTGGGCATTTAAATAAACTCATACCAGTGTTTTTTCCAGAGGCAAATGATAGCGCAGCAATTCATAATTATACAGGGTAAGACGAATTTTTTCGTTTATTATATGCATATTTTACAGAGATTAAAAATTTGACATTTTGGTTTTACCGTTTAATTCCTTCATCATTTTTGTACAAAAAAGGTATACCTTATGTAAATCGATATCTTGGACCATTCTTCATAAAATCGCATTTTAAAAACCAGACATACCCCTATTTTGTATATAACAAAAAAATCAATTTTTAGAGGAAAATATTAAAATGTGGTTTAAAAAAATTAAAAATGGTGTTTAAATGCCTTTGAAACTTTATAACACAAATAAAGACTGTTTTTTAAAAATTTTACCATATTTTAATAATTTTCTCAAAAAATTGATTTTTTATTCCATACAAAATGGGGGTATGTCTGGATTTAAAATGCGTTTATATGAAAAACGGTCCAAGGTATCAATTTAAATAAAGTATACCTTTTTTGTACAAAAATGATAGAGAAATTATACGGTCAAACCAAAATGTAATTTTTTTACCTTTGTAAGAAATGCATGAAATAAACGAAAAAATTCGTCTCATCCTGTATAATTATGACTTACGGCGCATTATTTGCATATGGAAAAAGCATTGGTACGAGTTAATTTAAATGCCTAAATATCATTATTATTGTGGCAACCGTTCAAAAGTTATTAATGAAAATATTCTAACTTTAAACCTTAATAACTTCCTAAGGAAGCGCGATAAACTTCTTTTATATGAAGTACTAACATTATTTTGGCTCACTCTACCACCCCTATCATTTTTGACCTCACCTTTCCGGACACCCTGTATATTCCAGCAAGCTACATTTTTGCTACTTTAATTAAAGCTTAGGTATTACCCTAAGTCCTAAAAATTATAACCATACAAAAGCTCTTTAGTTAAGTCCATTAACATTACAATATTGATCATAATGTTGATATAGTAATACTGATAATAAGATTGAATATCAGTCACAACTAAGTCCATTGAGCAGTAAAAAGTAAATGACTTAATTACCATAATGTCATGGACTAACAGCGGTAACTAGACGACTTTAATAACCACACTACCAATGCCAAATAATGGTCGCTAACATATCAGATATTTTTCGGTTATTAAGCCGACTTAGTTATAGTAACTAATTTGGAAGTAGAAAGTCAACTTTAATTATGGCATTAACTGATCTTATCTGTCCCCTATTTAACTGAGATAATTTAGTTATGATTATTAAAACTTTAATTATGGTTGCTAGAAATTTCTTTCAGTGGATACTGTCAGCATGATTTGCAATAAATTTAAATTATGGACTATTTAAATAAGGCCGGTATAAATAATACCTGAGCATTAATTAGGCAACTTGCTATAATTCGGCGGGGGGCTTATGTCTTTGGATCGATGCTTCAGCAACCAACCGGCGCGCGTGTCCACGTGGCGGATGGAAGGACGGCTGGGGGTATACGTTGTCTACCTTCGGGTGGATTGCGGAAACCTCGGTTAATGGGTGCCATAAACGCTTTGGCTACGATGTAAAAGTGGACTTAACGAGCATAAAAGCGCGGACCAGCTCTCCCTAGCCTAAAGTGGAAACAATCGTGCTGAGGGGCTGATAGCACCGTGGTTAATGATTTATTGAACTCACTGTGCAATCTAAACCTGCACTTATTGTATGTCGAGGCAATGAGGCAAAATTACGAACGATAGTTCTTCGACGCAGGCACTATCATGGGGACTGGGGTTGAAAACTCTCAACCTGGTAAGTTAATGTTGGGTTTAAACTAATGCACCTCTAAATCCTGAAACTGGCGATAAACCTAAAAAAGGTTATGTGGGGCAGCTAGGAAGGGACTCGGCTTGAAGGCAACAAGTTGGACCAGGGTGCACTCTGGCTAACTGCGCTGACCAGAGATTGAAAGCGTGGGTTATGGAACCCACCAAAGGGGTCTACAGTTAGAAAAGGTTTTAAACTCTAGGCAATAGAGAAGGATAAACTTCCTAAACTGACCCGAGTACCGGAGATAGTGTCAATACCATACTGATAAGGTTGGGCCGACAAAACCCTTGTCTCGGGACCAACCTATGGAAAGTCTGGAACCGTAAGAAAACAGACAAAAGTACAAACCTTGTTCTGGGGATTGATTCCTCCTCCTTGACGGTACTGAAGGTATGAAACCCCACTGTGGTTTGGGGAGGCTCGGTTTTACGACACTTCCGCAAAACCATCAGTAGCGGTGGCAGCCTTGTCTCAGAAGATACCTGAGGAAGAAAAATCAGTGCCAGTGCCAGTAACAGAAGGGCTGACTGATGTACCGACTGGTAAGCCATGAATTACGATGGAGTGGAACCAGTGGGTTCAGAATCCATGAAATACCCCAAAAGAAGTCCAAAAGCCAGATTCAGCAAACCCAAATCGCAAAGAATGATGACTGATGTTGGATTCAGCAAGAACGGTGGTGGAAACTCGGAGGCAGATGGATCCAAGTAAAGGACCTAATCTTCCCGAGATTCATACCCCAACCACAAATACCAACCCCCAGCTCCCAACCCCACTTCCCTTCCCAATCTAACCAGAGAGAGTAATGTGCGATGATGGCATCGTAGCATCATCAGGCATTCGATTCTCACAGATTAACTTGCAACACTGCAAAACGTCCTCAGCGGTATATAGTAGACACCTGACAGTGGCAGCAGACAAATATATCCCTTATCCAAGAACCTTGGTCCGTCCGGAGGGTAGTCAAAAACCAAAGAAGGCGGTAACGGTAAAGGGCAGGAACCAAGAACCTGTATTTCTAAGGGAATGGTATATATGCTTTGGGGATGAATAACCTGTGCACTAGAGATCTTATAGAAGTCACTGTGTTCATAAATAAGGGGAGGGCTCCTACTAGGAAATTAAAGAGAGTTGTCGAGTTCTGTGATAAAGAATAGCTAGACCTAGTGGTGGGTTGCGATGCAAATGCGCACAATACCATCTGGCAGAGCACCAATACGAATGAAAGAGCCACGCCTATTAGAATACCTCTTTACATGAAATCTAGATATTCTTAACAAGGGATCCAAACCTACCTTCATAACATCAAGAAGGCAAGAGGTATTGGATATAACAATAACGACAAAAAGAGCCACTAAAAAGATTGAGCACTGAAGAATGAGAGGGGAAAAATCTTCTCATCTGAGGATGGAGAAAATAATAGAGGAAAACGAAACAAGAACCCATATAGCATTTTTTGCCGGCGTTGTACATTTAATTTACTGGCATTGCCAACACTCTTTAATGGCAAGGCATTGGCAAAAGGTATAAAAAAGACGCGAAAGTGGACAATTGGCCGTTATTAGGCCACGTGTTGCAGATAATGTGATGGCATCCATCATTAATAATTTATGATGAAAAATGCGTTTGGGATGATCGCATCCATCATTAATAAGTTATTAGCAAAAAAATGCGTTTAGGATAATGGCATTTATCATTAAATAAGTATTGCAAGTTTTATAAGTTGAATGTCCCAAAAGTTAAATAACATATTTAGAATTTTGTAATCGAAAAAAATGACAAAAGAAGGCAGGAAAACTTTATCAATAACAAAATTACATAATATAAATTTTTATATCGTAACAATAAACAAAAAAATTAAATAAAAAATATGTAATAAAATTAAAAAAGATAGAAAATCGAAAGAAAACACTTTAAAATAGTAAGTATTTAAGGGACACTTACACTCAATTTTCAGATCTAAAAAATAGGGAGAAATATTTCAAAGGAGTTAAATGTCAAAAAGAACTATTAAATATATATAATTTTTTTTATTAACACGTCTTTAAAACTTTTAATAAGGCAACTCCCCGATTTTATATAATTTTTTTAGGTAACTAAAAATTTAAAAGGTTTTAAACAAAATGTTTACAGCTCCTAACAGTCTACTTGAATAACCCGCCTTCTTGACTAGCCATCACCAATTAATTACACAACACACACTAATTAGGTAATGAATACACTTAATTATGTCTACTAAAAACTCTTTTCTTTAAAAAAGAAACTAAAAAGCTAGAAAACCACGTAGAAAACAATAATTGCACAAAGCGGCCAAACAAAAGCAAGGTTGCCTCATCTGTCAAATTGTCAAATCTTGTATTTCGGCTAAGCGGGAAATTTGAATTTATCACCTTCGGTCGAAATCGTCGAAATTAACCTAGCTAATTTTACCATCATTTTTATTTTTATTCTCTCAAAAATACATAATAAACATTTTGTTTGACTTAATTTTTATTTGCATGATTTGTATCAATAAAATGTTGGGAAAAGGCCATTTCCTTTAAATTATGTAAAAAAACATAAAATAATGTTGTTTAGCCGCCATTATAAATAAAACAGATCAAAAAAATTGCTCAAATGTTAGTTAAATACCAATGTTAATAATATGGTTTGAAAAGTATGAATATTCGTTGAAGGTTTGCATTCAAAAATCCAATATTTATTTGCCTGCAACAAAAAGGCATGCTTTATTTAATCAGGATTGGTATGCCGCCATTTTTGTATGCTTGCCGGCAATTCGCCTGCATGTAAAATTTATTGGCAATTGATTGTTTTTTTAGGGTTCACTTTTTAATGCGTATTAGATGTTGGCATAATATTGCCACCATTTGCCAATGCTTTACCATCAATGCCAATATGAAAAATGTATATTGCCGGCAAAAAGTGTTTGCTGGGAATCTTTTGAGCTATCAGGATATCTTACGAAAAGTCTTGCCAATTAAGGTTGATAGGGGCAATAAAAATGTACTTGGTAAAGCAGGGAGCTTAACAGACTTAGGACCAGCTCCAGACAACTATACCTAAAAATCTATAAAAATCAAAAGGACTGAAGACTGGACTGCTTATAAAACCGAGCAAACGGTATATAATCGTCTGGTTCGAAAGTCCAAACTGAAATCGTGGCAAATTTATTGTGAGGAACTGGAGAATATATCCCTGGTTGCAAAGTCAGGAAGAATCTTCGCAAGAAGACAGGTTAAATTTGGGTAACTTAAGAAGCTTTAAGAGGTAGTTTTAAAGAAACCTGAGGAAATAATAAATCACCTCTTGGAGATACAATTTCCAGAATTCAAGTGAGTTAATACTGACAATAATCGGACCAAGGAGGGACGTAGACATATCCCCTCAGATGGCGTTTTCCCAAGTCTTCATACCGAAACCGGGAAAGAACTCATATGACACAGCCAAAGCTTTTAGACCGATCAGTCTTACTAGCAGGGGAGCCCACGATTCCAAATGGGGATTTATTCGAGCGTCATAGAAACCCATCGGGTTGCAAAGCTTAGATGATAAGAAGAAAAAAATGTTATATAATGTATACCTTTTCATCGGCGGGGGAAGCGGGTACAGATGTTTAAATATGTTAAAAAATGGCAATTATTTCCTTTAAAAAAATAAAAACACGCTCGAAAATGTCAATGACGTTTTTTTACAACTTCGTAGCCCTGCGCTTTCTTTACGTCACTCTCAAACTGTCAGATTAGTGGAATATACACTTTTAGCATGTAATTAACACACCCTATCTTATCTGACGCGCTCGAAAATTTCTGTTGACTATTTTTTTACTAGTCTGATCCTTTCTCCTTACCGGGCGGCCTTATATACGGGGCGCATATTTTGTGGAGGTACTTAACCAGGTACAAGGTATCGTCCTGTATATTAATCTGCCGCGCCGTACTAAATCCTGAAATCCCCCTATTGGGTTACCCTCTATACCTTCTTTCTGATTAAAACGCTGGATGAAGTCATTGGTCGATTTATATTGGTAAAGAGTTACATTCATCTCATGCCATTGTCGGCGATATTGAATAGACGGAGAGAAAGAAAAAGGGTAACTTTGCGCGTTCCTAGACATTTAAGGGGCTTTTGATAATACCTGGTTGATGCCATATGTAAAGCAGCTAAAAACTTCTAGATTAACGACACTCTAGTCAATTAGATACAAAGCCTGTTAAAGACAATGGAATGTCACAGTTGCGCTAGCTATATAGGACAAGCGTCAAGACAAGAGTCGACAGAGAATGCCCGCAGGGGAAGTTATATCACCACTGCTATGGCTTCTTGTAGTGGTCAGCCTGCTGGCCAAGCTAGAAAAAAATAGCTGTTAAGGTGGTTGGATTCGCTGATGATATACGCATTGCAGACACGGTAGCCCTGTCAAAAACCTAATAAAAACCAATTAAAAAGTATTAAAGTTCCATAATATTTTTAGACGGTTGTTGTTTAGCTTATTGGTTTTCGTGGGATCAAGAATTAGTCATTTATAATATTTTATGACTCGTTATAACACAACATTATTTTGTTGACATATGCTCAAAAACTTGCACTGTTTTTATGATGCTTTATACTGTTTTATATTGTATTAGCTATAAACACTTAATGTTTATCATATTTAATTATTGGATGGTACTTCTTTGGGTACACGCCAAAATTAAGTTAAAAGTACTAAAAACCAAAAAAATTTAAACAAGTAAAAAGATAATTAAAAAATCGACGTTTCGGTGGCAAATCTGCCACCGTTGTCAAGACAAAGGGAAATAAAATGATAAAAATGAAAACTTACTATTATTCAGGCTTTAAAATTCAAATTTTTTATGTTTTTCTCGGATATTAATTATTAATATTAAAGATTCTCGTGTGTGCTGTGAACCAGTGCGGACGTATATAAAAAATACGACTACACTTGGCCTGCACGAGATTTTTTGAAATTCTTGGAATTGTTTAAATTCCAAAACTCGCAAATCGCAACATCGCATTCTCTGCATATCATACATTCCACAAACCCGTCTAACTGGTTTTACAACTCAGGAAACGCCAGTTACTAGTACTTTTTATTTTTGGTGGAAAATTTTTTCTAGTTAAAATACAGAAAGATACACCCAAAGATAATAGTAAAACACTAATTGGCCGCACAACAACACATGACCACTCTATGGGTGCCGAAGGCACCCCTATAGATAAAAATTCATCGACGTACTATTCAACTGATGAAGACAATCAAAGCTCGTCAAACCAAACAGACAAAGTCACTAAAACGCTACAAAAAGACAAAGAAAATTTAATTAATAACCTCAGAGTATTCGAAATAACCTGTCGCGAATGTAGAAATATTGCAGGACACGTAGAGGCCTCAAGAAATTTAGAAACAGCCAAAGAACATCTTGAAACAAAACACAATGTTAAAATTAACCTAACATACAAAAGAAGAAAGTCAAAAAGAGTCAACCAGAATATTCCGAAGCTACCCCAAACAGTATTTGATTTCACCGAACCACCGACTAATTTGTCACCAATAATTAGCCCGCAAATTATTTCGCCACAAATTAGCGAGACAAATACATCCCTTTACGCCACTCCAACAGCAGAAGAAAAACAACCCCTACAAATAATTGCACATCAAGGAGCATTCGGCATAACTCACCCCCTTCCACTACAGCTAAACATACAAAAAAATAACAAAGAAATTGAAAACATGGACGCAGAAACTACACCTGAAAATTCCGAAAAAACCAGAAAAAGATTAAGACAAGAAAATAACAACAGTCCAGAAAGTCATCAGGTTAAAAACCAAACTTTCAACTAAAAAATATACTTAAACCTAGAGAATATCCAACAATACCTACAAAAACAAATACCAACCTTTGCAAAACAACGAAGAAGAAGAAAATGAAACAGAAAATGAGGAAAATCACCGACCAATTAATGAAAACGCTACCACAAATAACGGAAAACCAAAAGACCCACCATCACACTTACATAACAACCCGTATAGAAAGAACACACAATTTGCAAATATCAAAAAGAAAAACGACAAGACCCCACCAATTATACTACAAGGAGTTATAAAAGAAAGACAACAGGCAGAACAATTTCAGAAACACCTTAAGACTATGATAAAAAAAGGATACACAACAACCTTTTCGAAAAATACCACAATTTTACAAATAAACGACATCGAGGAATACAGAAACTACACAAAGTACCTACAAGAAGATCCCGAAAATATGTGGCATACGTATTCAACAACAGAAGAAAAAACACATGCCTTTATTTTGAAAGGACTGGATAACAACCCAAACACTGAAGACATAAAAGTACAATTAAGCGACGAGCATGGCATCGAAACAAAAAAGATTTACGCAATCAAAACCAATTACAGGCCCATATACATGGTTGTTACAGGCCCGGAAATTACACTGAAAAAACTGCAGCAAGTCAAATACTTAGACCACATTTCAGTCAAGTGGGAAAGAAAAATAAATAACCGGCCAATCATGCAGTGTAAACGCTGCCAAAAATGGGGACATGCAATAACATATTGCCACAGAGCTCCAAGATGCCTACACTGTGGAGGCAGCCACCTAACAGCCAGCTGCAACAATACCGACAAAATCGAATGCGCAAACTGTGGACAGGGCCATAAGTCTAACGACGAAAACTGCCCCGTGTACAAATACAAATTATCAAAAATCCAACAAGCAAACTTAAAAACAGCGACTAAATATATAGAGGCACCAATACCAACTACAAATGCATGGCACAAGGCCAGGGCCAGTGGCCCATTACAAGCCAGGGCAAGTGCCTCAGCTGTAGCAAGGGCAGAGAGCCGCCCCAACCACGAAGTACATATTACCCAAGATACCAACTTTCCATCTTTACAAAGACAAATAAGCCAAAGCCAAACACGAAACTCCCAACCACATACAAACGAACAGGTGAGTAGTCTTACAGACGTCATTACAAGTTATAATAACTCAAACATAAATTTTAATGAATTGATACGTTTCTTAAAAGACTTTATTTTAAAAATTAAAAATATAACAGATCCTATGGAATTAGCGCTTGAAAGCATACAAATTATACAATCTATAATAAATAACTACAATTTCTTTTTAAAACCATAATTCAAAGAATTGAAAATATCATTATGGAATGCCAATGGCGTTAAAAACAAAATTGGCGAGTTAATTTATTTTCTTTCAAAAAATAAAATAGATATAATGATAATTACAGAGACCAAGTTAGACAATACAAACAAACTAAATATACGAAATTACGCAATACATAGACAGGACAGAAATCTAAGAGGAGGAGGCGTAGCGCTTTTAATTAAGCATCATATTCCACATGTGCCGCTAGCGCCAGTTCAAACGCTTATAGAGCAAATTTCTATAAAGCTCAAAAATGGAGCAATCATAAGTGGATGCTACGCTAAACCAAATTTAAGATTTCAAGACCAAGACCTAACAAACATATTTAACCAAGGGACGAAAGTACTACTTTTAGGAGACTTCAACGCAAGACATTCTTTATGGCATAACCGTAGAGTTAACAGAAACGGTACTGTGATTCACGATTATGCCATAGAGAACGACATACAAATACTTACAACAGACAGACCGACACATTACCTGATGAACGGTATGTCACCGACATACATAGACATTGGGTTAAACAAAAACATATTAGACCTACCAGACCTACAGACATTGAACGAGCTGTCTTCTGACCACCTGCCACTTCTACTAAGCTGGGGAGGGCAGGGGTCATCGGACAGCAAACGAGCAACCTGGCACTATGGAAACGCAGACTGGAGAAAATTTAGAAATATACTCAATACAATTACCGTTATAAATAACAACATAAACACACCAGATGAACTAGAATATCAAGTTCAAATACTAACTGAGAATATCCAGTCTGCGAGAAATAGAATAGCCAGGAAGCGTGTGACGAAAGACAAAGAAGACAACCTACCTGATGACATTGCCAACTTAATCAGCTTTAAAAATAATCTGCGTAAAAGATGGCAACGTAATAGATGTGTACAAGACAGACTGCGGTTACAAGAACTGCAAATTACTATACGACAAAGACTTAATGACTACAAAAACAGGGCCTGGTCAGAGGTCCTAGGAAGACTGTCAATCCAAGACAACTCTCTATGGCGCCTGACTAGGCGCTTGAAGAACAAGTACAATAAAATTCCTACCTTAAATAGTGGAGAACCACAAACAAACGGACAAAAGGCGGAAATACTTGCCAATTATTTGGAAAGTATTTGCAACACCACACCAAATAACACAAACGAACAGAACGAAATAACCACCTTGGTTAATTCCATCATTTCACAAATATACCCTATCCCACCCTCAACCCTTAATAGAATTTTCATCAGGCCAAAGGAACTAATAAAAATCATAACTCAATTACCAAACAATAAATCACCAGGTCCTGATGAAATTTCTAACGTCCTTCTTAAAAATCTACCAACAAAAACCGTCGTGCAGTACACATATATTATAAATACCACAATATTGTTACAGCATTTTCCCAGTAAATGGAAAGAGGCAATTATTATACCTTTATTAAAGCCCGGAAAAATCCCCGCTTGCCCGAATCTTACAGACCTATTACCCTTACTAACAGTATGTCAAAAGCCACCGAAAAAGCTATCCTACTAAAACACAAACACATTTTTGATAAAAACTACCCACACGAACAATTTGGGTTTAGGGACCATCACAGTACAATTTTATTAATATTTAGAGTGTTACAGGAAGCTTTAAATAAAATTAATATGAAACAAAGCACTGTATTATTAGCACTTGATATCAAAAGGGCTTTTGATACAGTGTGGCACAATGGCCTAATATATAAGTTAGTCAAAGTGCACAACATCCCAATGTACTTTGTGAGACTTATATATTCGTATATTAGTAATAGAAAATTTCGGGTAAGGGTAGAAAACTCAACGTCAAACATCAAACCAATTCACGCGGGAGTACCACAAGGTACAGTCCTTTCGCCCAAACTTTATAATTTGTATACTGCCGACATTCCTAAATACCCCTCAACCAAGGTGGCATTATTTGCAGATGATGCGTTAATCTATGCACATTCTTTTGCAGCCAATGTTGCAAAACAACATATACAAAACCATCTCCACTATTTAAAACCTTGGTATGATAAATGGAAAATAAGCGTGAATGAAAGCAAGAGTGAATGTTTAATTATAACAAAAAAATTTACAAATCACAAAATAAATGTACCAATAAAATATAACAACAAAGAAATATTACCACAAAAACACTAAAATACCTAGGGGTCACAATAGATGGGCGACTTTCATTTAATCAACATATTAACCAAACACTAAATAAAGCACATGGTGCTATGCAAAGCCTTTATGCATTGCTTTCACCCCGATCAGCTCTCTATCCAGAAAATAAAAGGGTCATTTATAAACAAATGATTAGACCTATTATTACTTATGCAGCCCCAGTATGGAGCGGCATTTCCGATACGCAAATGGCACGTCTACAACGATATCAAAACAAAGTTTTAAGATGCATAACATCGGCAAATAGGTATACAAGAATAGAAGATCTACACAATATGGCGCAAATCGAAAGGATAGACGAGTATATATACAAATTATCTAACAATTTTTATAAAAACAAGCGCCCACGTCTATTCTCACAAGAAATTTAACAAATATTAGATACCATGATAACGTTGTACACAAGCCCTTGTATCATAGAATGCCCTTTTACTTTGGAGACGAGGACTGAAATACAGATAAATATTAAAAAATTAAATTAAAAATCTAAACATAATAAGAATGAACGACAAAATAAAGTATGACTACTGAATGAATGTAATACCAAGGTGACAAAGACTGACAAACTTGGTCTCAACGCGCGCTACTTCTTCGTACCTGATGTTACACGTACCTGAAAAAATTCAAGTAGGTTTTTTTAGGATCTTTTTCCTATAAAATTAAATCAATAAAAACAATAAACATAAACTAGCAATAAATAGTAAACCTAATACAAGCTAACTTTAGCACAATACTCTTGTAATGACGTTTTAAAGGTTACACCGGTGAACGCCCGTCCTAAATAATAAAAATCATATGTTTACCACCAAGAAGCTGCTCATCTAGCTTCGGCCCCTTGGCTTGTTTGTCTACCTGAATCCTGGACAAGGAAAAACAGGAAGAAATAAAATACATTTATGTTGTAAATTATATGAAATTGTAGATATAACCAACTTAATAAAGCACTTTAAAATGGAATGGATACAAAGAAATCGGTTTTTAAAATCGAATTCCGAAAATATAACATCCCTGTTAATAAAATGCAAGATTCTAAAAGGTGATGTAAAAATTCCATACATACATACATAATTTATTTTTTCCTCTATTTAAAATTGGTGTTCTATTTTCGGTGTTTTTTCTTGGTTTATTGGTAAATAAAAAAACAGAAAAGGAAAAGTGGTGATTTTTAAATTTTAATTTAGTTTATTATTATAGTAAGTTGTAGTTTTTATATAAACCGCAATCAACCAAAAACCTATTAATTGATATTCGAAGAACCGCTTTTCGATTTTGGTCCGATTATCCGAAAAACCGGTATTTGAAAACCGCTTTTTTAAAACCGGTTAACCGATATTCGAAAACCGGTTAACCGGTATTCGAAACCGGTTTTCGAATACCGGTTTTCGGTTTTGGCCAAAACCGCGGTTAACCGAAAACCGGTTAACTGGTTAACCGAAAAACCGGTTTCGGTTGCAGCCCTAGTCATCATTGCGTACATAATTGTAAATAAATTCTAAAGGTAGTTAGAAAGTTCACTTTCCTCCCGTGGGCTGAAAGTAAAAGTAACCCTAGCAACCGTTGCAAAAATTTAAAAGTTTGCCAACTTGACATCTTGTCTGATATTTTAGACATATCTGTGATACTTTTACGCGCGATAATTGTCTGGTGGCGTAATTATTTGACAAATTTAAAATCATTTTGTTAGGTTGACACATTTTATAAAATGGTGGTAAATAAAATAGTATACTCACCTCGGTGAAAAATTTCATTACTGTGTCGAGAAATGGATAACCTCGGCCATTAGCGCCTCTGAAAACCATCCTTTTCTCTCGACAGTAATAATAAAACACTTTCCACATATATATCATGTCTTCTCAAGCTGTTTGCGTAAATAATTGCAGAAACATATTATTTTTCAGTTAAATTTTATTTTTATCTAACATACGGTGGAGTTGTTGTCAAATGTTACAAGACAATTTGCCTAATTTTTTTATTATTCTTAGTTTACTTCTAGACCCTTTACTTTATACTGATCTCTTAACCTTGCATATCGGTTGCTTATTCATAACCGATAATGTTAGAACCCAACGATTTTCTTTCAAATAATACTTATATTTTAATGAAATATCAGTGGCGACTCGTGGATTGGAGAACAGGAGAGGCTAAAGTGATAAAGACTATATAAACACAGAAAAGGCTGGTAATTTTTTGGGGTACCGCACCTATTTAAAGCAAAATACGTAATATTTGCATAATTGCAAACAAAAATTCTGATTTGCCGTATTTATGGTTAAATTTATGGGGAGGCTAAGCCTCTCTTGCCTCCTCTGACGAGCCACCAGTGTGGAATATGAACCGATAGATATTCGTCATGTAGGTGCTTTTAAGACACTGCGATAGCTCAAACATATCTTCGATACAAGAGTAAATTACACTATTGAGATAATACTTTTGGCGAAACAAAATGGAAAACATTTATAAGTCATGTGATTTTTAAAGAATTTCGGACTTCCATTTTCTTTATTTTATTATTTACACAACGTTTCGGGCAGTCTTATCTCTGTCCGTTTTTAAGTGTAAAACTCAGTAAGTTTATACTTGAAAACAGACAAAGAAAGGACTGCTCGAAACCTTGTGTGAATAATAAAATAAAGACAATGAAAATTCGAAATTCTTTAGGTCACTACTGAATCATTGTCTACCACATTTAGGAAGATATTGATAGGTCAAGTTTCTGAACCATGCGTTAGCTTAACCACTGCAGAGATTCCAGCACTCAGATAATTATTACTAACCTAATGTCCGACTGGTATATCAGTATATCATTTGACAAATAATAATATTATGTCAAAGTCAGTCGTGTGCTGTCTTATTGACAAATAACTTACAACCATGGTTACCACAATTATGTTTCGACAATTTTGTCAAGTAAATGCTAGTACTTGATTTGGTTTAAACCAATACATTTAAAATTCATTCCGATTTCTCATATAAAGAATATTTAGTCGGACATTAAACGTTGAAGGCACTACGGGTATTAAGGATAATAACGCTTTCGGTCAACGTATATCCCTCGGGCCAAAGGCCCTCGGGAAACACACCATCGACCTCAAGCGTTATTATCCTTATAATACCCTGGATACCTTAATAACTATAATTTGTGTATAAAATCGCCGAAGGTCATTTTACAATGTAGCTGAAATAAATTAATTTTATATATACACTTTGTTTTATTTTTTCTTAGCCTCTAAATATCATTTCATTTAAATTTGCTGCTTTTGACATTAAAATCATTCGTTATGCAGGTATGAATCTGTGTCTTTTGACGTTTTTATATGGAGTTTCATTCCTTTATCACAGATATTAAGGTCACAATGATTATTTTACTCTCGGGTTACAGTCCTCATCGTTAATTGATATCTCTCAACTATTTTAAACAGTTTTCACTATTCGGTAGGTATGACGTTACACTAATTAAAAAAACGTTCTGACCTAAAATTTCCGCGTTCGTAAAACTCAATTTAAGGTCAAAGAACAAGTACATTAACATTTAACAGATACTAATGACCGTGTCCTAAATATAGCGTTCCGCAAGATACATAAATTTTAAATAACTTCCAAGATATAAACATAAGCTTCTCCGGAGGCCGGAGGTCGCAGTACCCCCATATTCCCCCTACTAAAAACCTTTTTCTTTAATGTCAAGTAAACATCTTAAAAATAAATTATACTACAAACAAATTTAAAACAGTTTGATAAATACCCTATAATAATTTTATTATATCTTTTATTCGTTAAATTTTTGATTAAATTGAGTAATTTTAATCTAAATATAAAGATCAATTGCTCTAAAAATCTTACTAATTTTTTACAAATTTGAAAAATAATTTGAAACAA
Source organism: Listronotus bonariensis (assembly GCA_014170235.1). Taxonomy (NCBI): domain Eukaryota; kingdom Metazoa; phylum Arthropoda; class Insecta; order Coleoptera; family Curculionidae; genus Listronotus; species Listronotus bonariensis. The sequence continues at coordinate 107,685 of JACEGR010000086.1, forward strand.
AAATGAAGCCTTTATAAATGAATTGTTTTTTTTTCAAGATATTTATAGAATGTTACATAAAGTGACCAAACATCATGATTTTGTTGGGACAATCCCGCTTTTTAAAACGCTTTTATTAGCTTTACTTGTATGTGTGTATGTAACTCTCGTTTATTTATGTTTGACACTAGGTGTTACTACAAGCATAATCTTTTTTAATTTTTAATACGCTGTAAAGCCGGCTGTCCATGAGAGCGGTTTTTCGCTCGCGGATGATAATTCAGCGTTGGGATTGGTTAATGCAAATTTGAAATGCATTTCCCGCCATTTTCGATGCGCGTCCGCAAAACAGTTGATTTGAAGTTAACTTTTTTACGTTTTCCACTAGATTGTGCGAACTTTTCAAATAAATAGCCAGGAACTATAACTTGAACTAGTTGATGAGCTTGATGAGTTGTTGCTTGAAGATAAGACAAGACGTTAAAGATCCATTTAAAATAAAATAAGTGTTATGGACGACATTAACTACAATTATTTTAATAACTTTATTTATTTAATTAGTATGATATTTGGCGAAAAAAATATATTTATCCTACTTTCAATTATACGACCAAAAAGACAAAAAAGGAGGCAGAGGTTTAGGGTTAGAAACATTTTGTTAGAAAGAAAGGTTCACAGCCAGTATTATACTTTATTAAAATTGTTTATTACTATCCAATATCCAATCCATCTGCCATCCTACAGACAGATGATGATTGACATCTAGTGACCTTCGCAACCGTAGTATCAACCAAAGAAAATTCTAACATGAAATCACCATATTCAAAACAAAACGCTTTTAATTTTTCCGCTACAATGGACGTGTCAGCGGATTTTCTGCACGTATTTTTAATACGCGGGCGGAAAATCGCTCTCATGGACAGCCGGCTTAACCGAACTTAAATATCTTATGACCGTTTTTAATGTTTGGCACTAGGTGTCACTAAAAGCATCATTTACCTAAGATATCAAACTACAAAGTAAAAATAATTATAATAATATAGTTTAAAAAACTGAAAACCACGCTTTTAAGACACATTGAACTAAAATAATAAAATAAAAATACTAGTATTATTGTAAAAAGCGTGGGCGCTTTGTGCCATATTTTTGTATATTAAGCGCCCGACTCTTTTTACAATCATACTAGTATTTTTCGATCAATATTGTTTAAATATTTTAAAAATTATTTTTTACGTTTTAGTTCAATGTGCCTTAAAACGTGTTTTTTAGTTTTCTAAACTATCATTATTAGTGGTGGACTGTCCAATTGTCACTCTTTAGCAATATCAAAGAATATTATAGCTTCCGCAATAGAAGTCCAGTTCAAACGGTAGAATTACGAACGAGGGCGAGAGCGGGCGTATGAGAGGGCTCAGATTTTCGGCGCCGATTTCTTTACATGTGTCCGTAATTCTATTACTGTATTAAATACATTGTGTATTAAAATTTTGACGTTCCGGTTATTTTCAGAACAAAAACCTGCAGAAAGAAGATTCCTGTGAGTGCAATATTTCTAGTACTCAAAAACACAATCAACCAATGCATTGTTACGTCACACATCAATCACGAAAAAGAACAAATTACTATAATATTTTTGAGACGAGCACGTCATGCACGTATACCGGGTGATGCATCGCCGGGCGGGACATAGGAAATCCCATGTAATTTTTAATGGGGTCAATTATTGGCTCCCCTAATTATTTTAGAGAAAAATTCTATTGAAGTTTATTGAAGAGCATGCAAATCTACGTTCATGATAAAAACTTTAGATTTTTCGATTTACCCGTTTGCTAGTTAGATGCTAATATATTTTTAAAATTTGTTACATTATTATCGCCTCATATTTATGAACAACAATAAAAATATCAGTTAGCGTGACATAACGTTGTCCATTTGAAATTTAGTGTTTTATTATTATCACAAATTATCAGAATACCCAGATGCGAAAGTGCGGCGAAATACGCTTTCTTGTTTTTATAACCCTTGAGAAAGAATAAATGGAAAATCTGCACCAATGCATGGATCGTAATATTTTTAATTTGTAAAGGTTAAACCGCACCAAGGCGCTAAGAAGAGAAATACTTTTATAGTAATTAATTATGCAGCTTTTTATATGTGGGGAAAACGGGACAAAAGAATAATACACAAAATTGAAAATTTAAATATTTCTTTATTAAAAAATATTACAACTTAAAAATTTTACCTATGTTTTGGAAGGTAAAATATTGTTAGTAGATGTTTCGTTTATAGATCAATTTGTAATAAAATATCTATACCTCGTTGCACAAAACATTTTAACAAACGATTAAACTAATGGAGGTTTAGAATGTTTAACAAAAAAAAACCGTTGTCTGAAAACTGCTTATTAAATTAATTAAAGGTATTCCAGCTTAATTGTTTATTAAAAAGTTTTGTGTAACCTGTATATTCTTTATTAAATTTTGTTTAAATCTGGCAATGTTACGTATGAATTAAGGCTGGGGGCGGGGACTTTATTACATTAAATAAGTCCAGTGACGTCTCAAGCGACAACTAAAGGAATATTTGTAACAAAAAATACATACACCTCGGACTGTGTAAAATGTATGTAAAATTTTATGCTTAAAATCCACTTAATTGCATATTTTTAGACCATAAAAAATTAATTCCCTATAAGTCCACTTCTTGTTTAAACACATGAATTTTACTTGCGCTTTATTAATGTATTTATTTATTTTTATGTATTTATTTATTTATTTATTTTTTGATTAATTAAAATTGTTATATAAATTATTATGCCCCTTTTTGTACCACGCAAGTTTAATATTCCAAATTAATCCAAATAATTAGTTTTAAAATTATGTTAAAAATAATACTCTCCCTTTTAAGCCGTATACTAAATAACTACCCTCCTAAATTCATAATGCAGTTGACCGCCTGATGGTAATTATTCGCCTATGTTTTAGACCATTCGACCTAGACAATTAAATTAAACTCTTGTTGAAGAAGTGTCATGTGTCATGTTTGATAAAACAATTGTCATAAAACTGGAAAAAATCAATACGTAGTTTAACTATATTTTCGTTTAGTTTCCTTTTTACACAACTATAGACAACACTGTCATATTTCATCACATCTTCGACGCACGCTCTAGTCCCAGCATTCCCCACCCTCGCCCCGTTGCCATGAGGTCCGTGTGCTATGCACATGCAGCGGCCCCACCCTTAAAATGATTTTCTATTTCTGATTCTGAAACTATACAACCATATACAACACACGTTTGTCGTTTACCCATTGTCTGGCGGTATTATTAATGTTTATTCTCTACGACTGTTAAAAAATGCAGTTTATTTTATTGTTATCATGAAAATAAAAAAAACTCATTTTAGTACATATACTACAGACAGTAATAAAAAAGTAACTTTTTTTAAGAGTTCGATGTTCCTGTTTACACTTTGAACTAGTGAATAAGTATATGAAAATATGAATTTATGCAATGTAGTAAATTCAACATCACATCATCATATAACTTCTTTAAATGCATGTGGCATTAAACTTAAAATTTGTCAGTTTGCGGATAAATTAAAAAGAAATTAATAAAAATTATAATAATAAATTCGGATAACTCAGAAATAAAAATTATAAAAATAGGTTCGTAGAAAAAATATAGTATGCTATACAGGGTGTTTAATTTTCGATGATTTTACGGAGTATCTTGAAAATCGTAAGGAATATCAAAAATCTAATATGGGACTCCTGATCTCTTTTTTGAGAAAACGACTATATGTTAGTGAAAACAGTTCATGGCTATTGAGATCCATCTCGGAGCTACAGGGTGATTTTCGGATTTTGCCCATTTTTATTTTATTTATTTTTTAACTCGTTTGCTATTAAAGTTGTGAAAAAAACCTTTAAATAGGTTAATTATGTAGTCTTTTTTTCTTTATTGGTTAGTTTTTAACAAAATTATCCAACCTATGTTTTTTATTATGAAACATCCTGTATATTTTTATCTATATTTATTAAGCTCTCTTTCGACTTTTTAAAAATATATCTAAGTATGTATTTTTTATTTAAAGTTTTACCAAAAATCAACATTTCCATAAATTTTGTTTTTTTTTATAGAAGGCCATGACTGAAAATGACAAAACAGTATTTACTCACTTTTTTGGTTCCGCTACCCCAACTTTAAATTTTATTAAAAATCAATTTTTATATTTTTAATTTTTGGTTAAATTAACCAACCTAAGCTTTAATAAATGTTTATGCAGTTTTTTATAAAATATTTCGAAAACTTGCAATATAATTATAATAAACAACATAACAATAATAGACAAGTTTAAAAAATATGATACGTTTATAGAAAAAGCACTATTACAGAAAAAAAATATAATAATTACTAAATGAAAATAAAATAAATACACATCATGGAATACTATAATTTAAACATTTATTGTAATTTTTGTTGGTTTAAGTATGAATTCTTTGATATGAAATGTTTTATAATATGTAACTATTTAATTTTAAATTAATAAAATAAAACAAAAAATATACTTTGTTCATAGTCACTTTAATTGAATGTTTAGCCGTGACAGCTGTTTCTGTAGTACAACTACATTTTCAAACGTACTGACAAACTAAAATTATTTTACTTATATATAAACAGTAATACCTAATAAAAAACATATTTTTTAAAAAAGGTTTTAAAATCAATATGGTACAGTTGTGAAATTTAAAGATTTTATTGCTACATTTTATAAAAGTTTTACAAGGGGTAGATTTCCTAGGTCAATCTGTGTGTTAAGCAGATGTACATTCTGTTTTTTATGTTTATAGATTTCAATATTTTCTAATGTATCTAGTTTTCGCCCTTTTTGTTCTACATGTAATATTTTTAGGGTATTGATTTCTGGAAATTTGTGTCCGGTTTCCAGAAAATGGTTTGCGAAATTTGATGTTGTTTTCTCTAACCTATAACATGAGTTATGTTCTTTAAACCTAGTTTCGAAATTTAATTTTAATTTAGTAAGTATAACTTTTTTTTCTGTAGTAGTGCCTTTCTATGATAAAGTTATATTTTTTAAAGCTTAGCCAAGCAAATTAAAAGAATCTGTAAATATAAAAGTTAAATATTAATAAAATCTTCGTTAGGGTAGAGAAATGAAAAAAGTAGGTATTAAAAAATACTGTTTAGTCATTTTTAGTCATGGCCTTCTCTAAAAAAAAACAAAATTTATGGAAAATGCTAATTTTTCTTTAAAACTTTAAACAAAAATACATACTAAAATATATTTTTGAAAAGCCGAAAAAAAGCTTAACAAATACAAATAAAAATATACATGGTGTTCCATAAGAAAAAACATAAGTTGGGTAAATTTATCAAAAACTAACCAATATAGAAAAAAAACAATAACACTACAATATTCTACGGAAAAAACTGCACAATTAACCTATTTAAAGTTTTCTTCACAACTTTAATAGCAAACGAGTTAAAAAAGATTATATAAAAATGGGCAAAATGCGAAAATCACCCTGTAGCTCCGAGATGGAACGCAATAGCCATGAACTGTTTTCACTATAGGTATTTTCTTTAAAAAAGAGATCGGGAGTCCTTTATTAGCTTTTTGATATTTCTTACGGTTTTCGGGATACGCCGTAAAACCATCGAAAATGAAACACCCTGTACATTAGACTGGTTTAAAAAAAACAACATTTTTTTACTGTAAAAATATTGTTTATGACGACGAACAAAAATTTCCAAACATTTTCAGCCCTTAATATTAACTTTAAGGGGGCATCATTAAAATTACACAAAAAAGTTTGTTGTGCACCGGACGAGACCTATCTACGGGTATGTTTTCAACCCACTGAATCCGAATATCAAGTCAGTTTAGACCGTACACCTTCCAATTTAAAGTAAATTGCAAGAAACATAAAAAATGGTGCAAAGTTCCTCTATTTCTTACCGTTTTTTGCAATTTATTTAAAGTTGAAGGGTGTACGGCCTAAACTGATTTAAAATTCGGATTCAGCGGGTCGAAAATCATGCCTGTAGAAGGGTCGCGAGTCGTGACCGGTGTTATTGCTTTTTAAAAATTGTGCATTTTTATACAAAATCTCGGAATTAGTCACTCTTAACCCTTTGACCAATTCATATTCTCGAAGGAAATTAAATTCTCTACAAAAAGCTCTCATAGTAAATTTCCACAAAACAAGAGGTTTTCTTGTAATCGGACCCTAAACATTAATTAATTTATTTAAATTTTGTCACTTAGATTCTGGATTTTTTAAACTACCGTACCTAAGTATTAATATCTTCATAAAACAAATAATTATTCTTAAGGGAAATTTTATGCTCTACAAAAAGGCCTCTTAACATTTTTCTATAATCCATTTCTTTCAAAGTTATTCAATGTTGAAATAAATTTTCATTTTAATTCAACATTGAATAAATTTGAAAGGAATGAATTTATCAAAAAATGTAAGGAGACCTTTTTGTAGAAAATCTAACAAGGAAAGTATCCCAGGTGTCCCCCGCCGATTTTTATGAAACTGCAATATGTTGTAGTCCTTTCAAAAACAGGAGATACGTATTTTTTATCGGCCATTTAACACTTTTAAGGGGAGAAATGCACCTCTGAAATCCACCCTCATTTTTTTTCAAATATCTTGACAACGAATTGAGATAACTTTACGACATAAAAACCATAATTTTATTTATTGAATATTCTATCAGCCTATAATATTTTTTTCCAGATTAAAAAAAATATATATATTAATCATAAGGGTTAATTTAAGGGGTGCATTTCACCCCTTAAAAGTGTTTAATGACCGATAAAAAAACAATACGTGTCTCTTATTTTTTAAAGAACTACAACATATTGCAGTTTCATGAAAATCGGCGGGCGACACCGGGTATACTTTCCTTGTAAGTGATAAAATTAAAAAAATTAATTAATGTTTAAGGCGCGATTACAAGAAAACGGCTAGTTTTACGGAAATTTACTAAGAGAGCTGTTTTGTGAAGAATTTAATTTTCTTCAAGAATATGAGTAGGTCGAAGGTTCAAGAGTGACTGATACCGAAATTTTGTATAAACAATGCAACAATTGTTGAAAAATCAATAATTTTTGCACCTTTAATGTTCATTTAAGGACTAAAAATATCAGGATTTTTTCTTTCGTAGTCATGAACAATATTTTTACAGTACCGTCAGAAAAAAAAAATGTTTTTTTGGCCCAGTATACTATACATGTATAAGTGTCTTTTTTACTCAATTTTTGTTTTCACTTTTCTTGGATATATATATATATATATATATATATCCAATATATATATATAAATATATATATATATATATATATATATATATATATATATATATATATATATATATATATATATATATATATATATATATATATATACCCAACTAACAATTATTTGACGGCGCAACGTCGCCAAACGCAACGCAACGTTGCGTTCTTACGTTGTAATTTCCTACATAGCGACTCTGTTTTGCACCAATTTGGTGGATGATTTTTGAGTCGTCCGGACGTTGCAAATGTAACTACTGCAAATAGGTCGACGTAAAAACGTTGCTGAAGGCAACTTGTTCGGCTAAAGCCATCTACAGGAAAACTGTATTAATAAAAATTGGTACTTTTTTGTCTACTAAAATATAATTTTGGCAACTTCTAGTAAATTTATAAGTCGCCGTAAAATAAACTTCCACTATCATGGCAGAGTAGTAAAGAAGTGGTTTATATTAAATATTTTGTCATGAACTGGATAATTAAATTGCCCAGATTTATTCGCATATCATCCAAATTTTAAAACAAACTGCAGTTTACTGACAAATATATGGCGAAAATGTAAGAAAAACAAGCGCGCCATTAAAATAAGCAGTTTTACATAAGACAATATAGTTTTTTCAATTTTTGAAAATCATTATAAGTATTAAAAAACCAAATAAATTATGTTTTAAAACAATAGCTATATCTATAATAACCTTTTCTTTCAACAGAATCATAAAAACTTCGATAAATTATTAGAATTATGTTTTTTCTTTTTGTTACACATTAAAAAGTCAAAATGGCTGCCTTGATTTTGTTTCTAGTTTCACATTTTTTAATGGCGGCAGGTAGTCGCGATTGCAACCATATTTTTACTAAGATTAGACCAATGATGATTAGACCAATGTTAACGCCATCTATCAGGTAAAGGTTAATCCTATCGATCAAAATGGCCCGTAACCGTTGCTAGGTTGCTACAACCAATCGCCAACGTTGTGAAATTCAACTATGGAAGTAGCTTTCAGGCAACGTTAAAGCGTCGTTAGCTTCTCTCCCAAAATAAGTACCCTAAAGACCATAGTCTAGAATACGACGTACAGACGTTAATAGGACGACCGTTTCCGGTGCAACGTTAGTTTTTCAATCATTACGACGTTAATTTAATTGGTCGGAAGAACAGCTTACTTTTCTACTAACGGAAACGTTAAATTTGGTGTGATTCTTAGTAAAGACGACTAAAGGCGTCTAAAAATGTTAGTTGGGTATATATATCCAAGAAGAGTGAAAACAAAAATTGAGTAAAAAAGACACTTATACATGTATAGCATACTGGGCCAAAAAAACGTTTTTTTTTCTGACGGTACTGTAAAAATATTGTTCATGACTACGAAAGAAAAAAATCCTGATATTTTTAGTCCTTAAATGAACATTAAAGGTGCAAAAATTATTGATTTTTCAACAATTGTTGCATTGTTTATACAAAATTTCGGTATCAGTCACTCTTGAACCTTCGACCTACTCATATTCTTAAAGAAAATTAAATTCTCCCGGTGTCCCCTGTCGATTTTCATGAAACTGCAATATGTTGTAGTTCTTTAAAAATAAGAGACACGTATTGTTTTTTATCGGTCATTAAACACTTTTAAGGGGTGAAATGCACCCCTTAAATTAACCCTTATGATTAATATATATATTTTTTTAATCTGGAAAAAAATATTATAGGCTGATAGAATATTCGATAAATAAAATTATGGTTTTTATGTCGTAAAGTTATCTCAATTCGTTGTCAAGATATTTGAAAAAAAAGAGGGTGGATTTCAGAGGTGCATTTCTCCCCTTAAAAGTGTTAAATGGCCGATAAAAAAATACGTATCTCCTGTTTTTGATCGGCGGGGACACCTGGGATACTTTCCTTGTTAGATTTTCTACAAAAAGGTCTCCTTACATTTTTTGATAAATTCATTCCTTTCAAATTTATTCAATGTTGAATTAAAATGAAAATTTATTTCAACATTGAATAACTTTGAAAGAAATGGATTATAGAAAAATGTTAAGAGGCCTTTTTTGTAGAGCATAAAATTTCCCTTAAGAATAATTATAGGTACGGTAGTTTAAAAAATCCAGAATCTAAGTGACAAAATTTAAATAAATTAATTAATGTTTAGGGTCCGATTACAAGAAAACCTCTTCTTTTGTGGAAATTTACTATGAGAGCTTTTTTGTAGAGAATTTAATTTCCTTCGAGAATATGAATTGGTCAAAGGGTTTAGAGTGACTAATTCCGAGATTTTGTATAAAAATGCACAATTTTTAAAAAGCAATAACACCGGTCACGACTGCGACCCTTCTACAGGCATGATTTTCGACCCGCTGAATCCGAATTTTAAATCAGTTTAGGCCGTACACCCTTCAACTTTAAATAAATTGCAAAAAACGGTAAGAAATAGAGGAAATTTGCACCATTTTTTATGTTTCTTGCAATTTACTTTAAATTGGAAGGTGTACGGTCTAAACTGACTTGATATTCGGATTCAGTGGGTCGAAAAACATACCCGTAGATAGGTCTCGTCCAGTGCACAACAAACTTTTTTTTGTGTAATTTTAATGATGCCCCCTTAAAGTTAATATTAAGGGCTGAAAATGTTTGGAAATTTTTGTTCGTCGTCATAAACAATATTTTTACAGAAAAAAATGTTGTTTTTTTTTAAACGAGTCTAATGTACAGGGTGTTTCATTTTCGATGGTTTTACGGCGTATCCCGAAAAACGTAAGAAATATCAAAAAGCTAATAAAGGACACCCGATCTCTTTTTTAAAGAAAATACCTATAGTGAAAACAGTTCATGGCTATTGCGTTACATCTCGGAGCTACAGGGTGATTTTCGCATTTTGTCCATTTTTATATAATCTTTTTTAACTCGTTTGCTATTAAAGTTGTGTGAAAAAACTTTAAATAGGTTAATTGTGCAGTTTTTTCCGTAGAATATTGTAGTGTTATTGTTTTTTTTCTATATTGGTTAGTTTTTGATAAATTTACCCAACTTATGTTTTTTTCTTATGGAACACCCTGTATATTTTTATTTGTATTTGTTAAGCTTTTTTCCGCTCTTCAAAAATATATTTTAGTATGTATTTTTGTTTAAAGTTTTAAAGAAAAATTAGCATTTTCCATAAATTTTGTTTTTTTAGAGAAGGCCATGACTAAACAGTATTTTTTAATAAGTACCTACTTTTTTCATTTCTCTACCCTAACGAATGTTTTATTAATATTTAACTTTTATATTTACAGATTCTTTTATATATATATATATATATATATATATATATATATATATATATATATATATATATATATATATATATATATACATATATATATATATATATATATATATATATATATATATATATATATATATATATATATATATATATATATATATATATATATATATATAGATAGGGTAATAAAATTTCAGTTTTAACCCTTGCAATATATAAAAATTTTCTGAATTCTTTAAATATTTTTCATAACTTCCACCTGGTAGTGTCCAAAACAGTGCCGTATTATCCATTAGACTGACTAGGCTACAGCCTAGGGCGCCATGAAAAAAATAGGCGCCTGACAGGGGAGTAATAGGCGCTACAGAGGGAAATTTTTAAGAAAGTAGGGAATAACCTTTTTTTTTTTTGGCCATCACATTTTATTTTAGGTGGTGAAGTAAGGCGCGTTGCAACTGAAAATAGGCGCAACGGGGGTAAAAATAGTTTTTTTGCTCTTCAAAATTTTTTTCGTGCAAAATAGGCGCTTCGGGAATTCTAGCCTAGGGCGCCTCATACAGTTAATACGGCCCTGGTCCAAAGGCCTGTACAAAATGCGACCACAAATTCTTTGAGCCATGATATAATGGTTTAATGCAATTTATGTTAGTTAAAGGGTTGCTGGTTTGCGAGATCAAGAATATTCAAGTCAAAACAATAAATAGCAAATTTGACACCTTGTATCTCGCAAACCTGCAACCTGTTGACTAAGATAAATTGCATTAGATCGTTGTATTTTGGATTCAAGAATTAGTGGTAGCATTTTGTACAGACCTTTGGACACTACCAGGTGGTCTAAATAAATGCAAACTTTAATTGAAATAAAATGATTCAACTGAAATATCTGAAAACGGTTGCTTGTAGCTATTATGTTTTATTAAGTTCACCTTTTTGGTGCAAAAAATACGGGAGAATAGAAATTCTTCACTAAAATTATAATAAATTATAATATACCGAGGCAAAAAGTTATGACACTGGAAGTAATGGACTGCAAGTGGTTCCCTCTATATTTTACAACAAAGACATTAGCATAGTCCCTACCCAAACTTTTGAATACTAAATTTTGTGAAAACATATTTTAAAATAAGTAAAATATTTAAAAATCACTGAAATAAAATGAAAACTTTAACACCCTGTATCTTTCAAACGATCAGTTTGGCGACAGAGGTAAATTAGGATAGATCGTCGTATTTTGGTCTAAGAAATTTGAACAGCAAAAAACGAGAAAAAGGTTCCTAACCTTTCCACATTCATTTCTCTCCTGGGAACAAAAGGTCGATAATGCTCTATTTACACCCCTATTTCCTCCGAAAAAGCCTATTTTTACCCCTCCTGGGGAGAGGATTAGCCCCATTGTTAACCCCCTCCGTACGGCTCTGTAGAGAGGAACATAAGAAATCCTATTTAAATTTTAACGGGGTTAATTATTGGCTCCTCTGTAAATATTAGAAAAAAAGTGGCGCAACTAGCCTCTAGTTTTTGGGGGGCTTATGCCCCAGCTTATGAAAACTACTTTTCGAAAAACACTTATATACAGGGTGTTTCTAAAAGATCTGTACAAAATGCTACCACAAACTCCTTGGGCCAAAATACAACTAATATATAATTTTCCTATGTCAAAAAGTTGATGGTTTTTGAGATAAAGGGTGTCAAACTTAACATTTTTTTAGTTATTTTTTATCATTACAATTTTTTGTACAAAATACAGGTTTGAAGGTTTTACCAAGGTGAGGAATCAAAAATTGTTTACGTTTTTGTTGTAAAATGCCATTTGTAGTGCTTTGCTTATGTTTAAAATATCATAACTTTTTTGTCTTGGAATATTTTGGCTCTAGTAAAAAAAAATTTATATTTTTGCACAATATAGGTATACTTAGTAAATATCGATATGACTAACAGTTTTGGAAATATTTAATAATAATAATAATAGTAAAAACGTTTATTAATTCACTCTGTAGTTTTACAAACATAGGCATAAATAAAGACATGATATTCTGATATTGATGTGAATTAAAGGGTGGAATTTCAGCATCCCAAACAGAAGTTGGGTGCTGTTGAACTCTATATAAAAATATTCTTTGTCGTAACTCTTATTACAATATTTTTAGAAAAGAATAAATAAAATAAAGTTATAATAGAGACAGCAAAGAAAGTAAACGAAAGATAAGAAAATGGTGATAAAGAAAAAAAAAAAGAAAATAGCAAAAGCTAAATTTAAAAGTAGGCGCAGACAGAATTAAATTTTTAATAAAATAAAAATTTAAAAAAATACATTGAACTTTACACAAGCCCTTTCATCAACAGCTAACCCAAAAAAGTTTTCTCCAAATTGATTTCTTAAAAGTATTACACGACTGAGACAGATCTAAAATTTTGTGTATATTTATAATATAATCATAGCAGAATTATAAAAGAATGACCGTTTAAAAATTTCTTTACTGTGAAGCGGGATGGTTACAAGATACCTATGACAAATATTAATATTTTGGGCATCGGTTCGATACCTGATTTTATTATAAAGGTAAGAAGGTGATTTATATTTTAACAGTTTATAATAAAAAGTTGCGGAATGAAGCTCTCTACGTTGTGACATGTTAAGCCAAACAATATTCTTTAATTTATCTGATATTCTTTGCCTCTTGCGTATACCAAAAATAAATCTAGGACGCGAATTTTAAAGTTTTTGTACTTGCTGTATATCAGTACCCTTCAAACAGGGACCGTACACATTATCCCAAAATTTAAGATGGGAAAGAATTAACGCTTCACACAATATTTTCTTGGTAGATTGATTAAGATAGTGTCGATGTTGGTGAAGTTGCGAAATCTTTAAGCTGAATATTTTCGTTACCAAGCCGCAGCTGTAAGTTCGCGATAAATAATCCCTAATATTTTCACTGGCAAACAAAATGGCAACTGACTTTTTCGGATTAAGCTTTAACATATGCTTTGTTGACTCTGTTAAATGACTATTAATATCATAATTTAGGCAATTATTCGCATATTCAATATCAGAATCATCAAAAGTAAAAAACAACTGAGTGTCATCAGCATACAGATGATAATCACAGTGGTGCAAATATTTGTACAAATTTGATGTATATATTATATAAAGCAGAGGACCAAGTATGCTCCCCTGAGGAACACCCAAAGCTAAAGACGCAGCATCCGAGATATCCCCATCCACACATACTCGCTGCACACTGTTTGTTAAAAACGATTCAATTAAACTCAATAATGTCTGTGTAAAGCCTATGTATTTTAAAATTACGAACATTAACTTATGATTTAACATATCAAAAGTCTTAGTATAGTCTAACATAATAACGATGGATGGTTTATTACTATCAATGGAATGCAGGATATTATTAGTTACTTCAGCATTAGCAGTCGCGTAACTATGATAATCTCGAAAAGCAGATTGCTCTGGAGAAAGAATATTGTTCGCTTTTAAAAAAATATTAATCTGCATATCCATCGATTTTTCTAAAAATTTTGAAAACGTCGGTAATATGGATATGGATCGAAGGTCACTAAACTCCTTTGGCTGCTTAACTTTGGGCAATGGGACGTTAGCTTGCTTCCCTATAATAGGAAAAGTGCCCCTTTCAAAGCACGAGTTCACGAGGTATCGTAAATGAGGGATAATAAAGGGGCAACAATATAAAATTAATGATAAATTTATGCTACTAAATTTCATACCTCGAAAAATGTGCAAGATATCATTGTCAGTTACTTGAGAAAAGGAAAAATTATTTTCTGTAATGCGATTATTTAAATAAATATTTCTAACGTCTTGATCAGGCTGCTGAATGTTGGCACTCACGGTAAAATGGATATTTAATTTATTAAGTTCCTGCCATTTTTCCTTGTCAGTACATCTTTGAAATTTAAAATTAATATATGCCTTTTTTTCTGCCCTATTAGCTAAAGTAGTAAAGTTTCTTAATTGTTTGTAGTACGCCCAATCCTCTGAAGATTTAGTACTACAAAATCTATTTAAATCCCGATTGCGCAATTTAATCATTAATCTGACATTTTTAGTTATACAAGGACAATAACGTGTTCTCTTCCCTTAACCCTTTTAATAAGTGCGTGCTTATCAAATAACCTCAATATACTAAATTCAGCCCTATCATTGACGCTATCCAGATTATATGTTTGCCACGAAATATTTTCCAGGTCGTTTTGAAAATGATCAGAGTTAATATTCTTTAAGGGTCGATATTCAAAATCTAAAAACCATGTCCTTTCACTTTCCTTAATCTACAAATTACAAAATATCATACTGTGATCTGAAATGTGTATGCCCCTAGTTCCCGAATCAGCAACATTATTACCATTGTAAAATATTAACACTCTATAAGGGTAGAACTATTTAACGTAACTCGTGTCGGCTCAGTTATCAGTTGATTAAGGGTAAGCATTTCAGTTATATTAATTAATGACTTTGCTAATTTATTATTTAGATTATTCATATCAATGTTAAAATCTCCAAAACATAGAATTGTATCGTTAGCGGTATATAAATAAGTCAGAACATCCTCAAAATATGACAAAAAGGTCGGGGTTGCTATTCGGTGGTCTTCAATATTACCAATTCAATATTATGGAGGCTTTACCGCTTTTTTATAGGTACTTCCATGGCTTCTGCTCTGAAGACTTGCCCAGTATAGTTCCTCCACCCACGGTTCCCAACAGAGAAACTCGTGGTTCCGCGCGTATGCAGCCCTATAAGGTCCAACTGAACATGCCCCGAACTTCCCACTTTGTTCATTCTTTTATCCCTAGAGTTTCTAGATTGTGGAACCTGCTGCCCGCGGAGGTCTTTCCTTCCCCCAAATCTTCAAGTATTTAAGTACCTTGTCTTACCTCGCTTAAGACACCCACGGTACGTTAGTATTTAGGCTTTTAGCCTTCGTGGTTTTTCCAAAGATAAAAAAAAACCAGTATTATTGTTTTGTCTAAAATAAAAAGGTTTACCCATATGTGCGCAAAATCCAGACGTTCACGAATAATTAAATTATATTTAATATGTCTTTTAAAATAAATACCCACTCCCCGCCCCTGGATTCTCTATCCTGTCAGAACAAACTCATAATCTTTTAGCTGGACATTAATGTTATCTATATCTTTATGCAGCCAAGTCTCTGATATCCCCAGAATATCATACTCGTTAGCTAAAACATGGTTCTTAAAAGTAGGAAAGCTATTGAGTAGCAATTGATTTTACCCTAACTTTTTATGACCAACAAAAAGCATTTTTTATAAGCTTTTCAGAGAAAGGTGCCACATAAGGGGTGTTGCCATTTAAGATTTCAAAATGTCTGGTGGTGCAGCTTAAGGGGTTGATAGAGTTGTTTCGAAAAATACGTCATTTATATTTCCCCAGATTTTATAGAAACGGTATTTTTTAATTATTTCATATTTGCCATGGTTTAGAAAATATAGCCATTTAAGTTTTAACATTTACAATGCTGTTAAAAATTTAAGGGCAGCATATACTATTAAAAATATGCAAAAACTTTCTATAAACATGGGTCTGGAAATGTATTCTTTCCAAGATACACCTTTTTTAATAGGATTTTTATTAATATTCTAAATATTCCTTATCCAATATTAATTAAACATCCAATGTTCTTTGTAGCATTAATCTAACTTGATTAAATCTATCCAGTTCAGTGGCGTCTGAAGCAAAGAATACCAATCCATAGAACCCCACAAGTGAGATTTCAGCGCACCCTAAAAAATTTAGTACCTACCGCGACCAACAGATGGCGAAAGTAGTACGATGTCGCTTTGCTAATACGATTACCATTAGAAATTGATAGCAGTCGCTGACGAGCAGTGGGCCCGATCAGTTAGAGTGAGGATATACGCAAAAATTAATAAAAATAAAATCCCCGATAAATGGTAATATCCATAAGATTATTAAATTTATGATTTCAGAATAGGATATATCGATGGGTTTTTGACAAAACATCGTAAGCGACATTCGTCAGTTTACGGGAAACGTAGATTTGCATGCTCTTCAATAAACTTCAATAGAATTTTTCTCTAAAATAATTAGGGGAGCCAATAATTGACCCCATTAAAAATTACATGGGATTTCCTATGTCCCGCCCGGGGATGCATCACCCGGTATAAGTTAAATGTGTGTTTTTTTAATATAATTTAATAAATAGGGTGTTTTCTGCTTAATCTAATTAAGGTACATTTCAAAAACATTTACCTAAAACATAATTGTTTACAAACCGGACGCATCGCCGATTTTAATGATATTTGGTATACGGGGTTTTTTGGGACGCTGATTACTAATCTGAAAGCATTTTTTAGACACGTTTTGTTCTCGAGATATTCATTATCAGACTTAATAACAAGAACTAACCTAAATTCACTATTTTTCCCTTTATTTTGCAAACAATTCTTGATTTATAGCTAAATGTGTACTTAATATTTGATTTCCACTCTTAGAACCCCATTTTTTTATATATATTTTACCCATTTTTCCATAAAATTGTAAAGCCTTACTTTCAATTGCAGTAGCCTTGGGGCGCCAAGGCGAAAGTGAAGCTTTGCAACTTTATGGAAAAAACGAGTAAAATAAATAGAAAAATGGGGTTTTAAGGGTATAAATCAAATATGTGTACCAATTTATTTATTTATTTATTGAAATAATCTACAGAGACATGTCTCCAAATGGTAACATTTTTAAAAGTATAAGTTTACAAAATTAATCACCAAGAATTGTTTGCAAAAAAAAATGAGAAAAATAGTGAATCTAGGTTAGTTCTGGTTATCAAGTCTGACGATGAATATCTCAAGAACGAAGCATGTCCGAAAGGAATTCTTTTAATTCGTAATGAATGAGGCCCCATAAAAACCCCTTATACCAAATGTCATTAAAATCGGCGATGCGTCCGGTTTGTAAATAATTACCAAATTTAGCAATACTATATGACAACGTTTTTTAGACATCCCAAAAAACTTTAAAAGCCTATTCCTAGTACGTTTCAGTTACTTATAAAAGCGTTTAGTACACGTACAAAAAACGGTTTTAAACGTTGTTTTTGCCGACACAAAACTTTTTAAAAATGTTTAAAGAACATTCACAAACGTTTGAGAACGTTTATCGTGCGTTACCCATAATCTACTTGAATGTTTTATAAACGTTTATAAAACCAACTTGTGTTATAATGGCAATATATTATAATAACTGTTATATCTCAAAAACTACTAACTTTTGAATAAGGTTTAATATGACTTTTTTAATAAGAATTTAAAATTGAAATAAAAATTGTAGCATTCCATTTAAAAAAGTTGGTATTGCCGCATATCATGTGATCTAAATGTTAAATTGTTTTTCTGACATTCCCATCAGCGTAAAAAGATACAATTCTATGCTAATTTAACCAAACTCGTATTTCTAATAATAAGAAAGTTAGCAATAGTGCCGACTTAACTTTGAACACCCTTTATATTATTAAATTATGTCTTATGCAAACATTTAGGGTACCAAACAAGAAGGAAAAATTATGCATTTGTGTCGAGGTGACTAAACAAGAATAGTTTTATAGTTTATTTGTTTTCTGCGAGTTTAAATTTAAACTAAATAATATTTGGCTTTTTTCTAGAATAAAGATATTTAAAAAATTAAACTTTTTATATACTGGGAAGAACTACTCTGCCCTTGCATAATATAATAAAAGTTAAGATTACTTTAAAAAAGTAAAATTTATAAAATATTAAATTTAAAATAATTATTTTAACTGAGGTTATATAAAAAACTTACTATACAGAGAAGGTTGCAAACCCTGACTGTCGTCAGTTTTAATAGAAGTTTTTACATTTTTGGTCGGATCTACAGTAAGTTTTTGGTAAAACGTTTACCACATTTTTGAGAAGCGACCATAGGCTCAGTACTCATTCTGGCAGTCTCCTTAAGCTTTTATTTTATTGGATTATGATAAAATAATTTCGACCGCCTATGAACCTTTGTTTAGAGTTTGCAACCTTCTCTCTATAGTAAGTAATTTTATTATATAACCTAAGTTAAATTAATTATTTTATATTAAATATGTTATTAATATATTTTCTTTAAAGTAATCTTAACTTTTATTATATTATGCAAGGGCAGAATAGTTCTTCATAGTAAGTATATAAAAAGTTAAATTTTCTTAAAATTTTAAATAGACATCTTTATTCTGGAGAAAAGCCAAATATTATTTTATTTAAATTAAAACAAGAATATAAGGGGTCAAAAGAAAAAAATTATTTGGTTCCTAAACAAGAAGTTCCCAAACTAATACAAACCCTTTTAAAACCGAATATAAAATAAAACTAAGGTATACTTTAAAAGTATATATTTTCTTCTCACTTTAATACAAAAATAACACCCAATTACACACATCCATACATCAAATTTATGGTTTAACTAGACTGTCGTCCGATTGGAGTCTCCAGCCAATTTATCAACTAACTAAAAAATAAGAAAAGATACTTTTAAATTGAGATATTTATACAAGTTGACTGAATCAAATGACTATTTATATCTGGATATTTGTAACAAAATACAAATAATGTCGCAGCTGTATAGGATAAACACGGCATATACAGGATCAGCTAAATGATTATACCGGCGGGTGTATTTTCGATCAGAATCCCTCGTCTACCTGCCTAAGCAAAAGTTCAGATATGGAACAGTACATTTTCGCTGAAGGATGTACGGTCCATAAAATGCTATGATCCGATTTACCTAATTATTATAAATTAAATATCTAATACCCTTATACTGCCGTCCAACGAAAAAAACCGTATGTGACGACAGTATGATGAATAAAAAGGCCCCCGACACAAATACGCCCTCAAAAACTAATATAATAACATTAAATCTACCTTGTCTTTACATTATTTCATTTTTAACCAACGCACAAAGTAGTTCTGGTTAGTTGTTAAATTTTTATGTCGTCCAAGCTATTCTGTGAAATTATTTGTTAATCTATTTTCGGTGTTTTGTCACTTGACATTACTCGAATATCTTCTACCGAAGACAGAGTATAGGTAGGGAGTCATGGTTAATTCTGGTTAGTTATTTTTTTATTTCCTAATTAAACCTCAGATTAATAAACACTTAATAAATTCACTAAAAAGAATTGTGTTAATTATTTCTTTCGTTCATTCATAAATAGAATTAGATAGTGCAGGTATAAAAAAAATTAACACGGTCGGACCGTGCAGGAGTCAGTCCCTCCCTTTTTTATAATTAATTAGTTTTCAAAAATGTAGTAACCATGAAGTTAAAAAAGAACTATCTTATATATTCATAATATCGCCGGCATCTGTTTGGTCGGAAATACATACTCCCGATTATACATATTTGCAATGTAAGAAAAAGAGATAGTCTAACGTAAATACAGGCATGTAAAAATGGGTGACTAATAGTTATTGTTTTGTAATTGCATTACTAGCCGACATACTCTTAACAATTGCTTATAGATTATGCCTTTGAAAAAGGTTATGCTAACCCTAAAGATCAGAAGGACCCACCAATTTGGGACACACTGTATATCCTATAAATTAGTCTTTTTATAATAGCCATTTGATTCTCAAGTCAAAAATTAGTATACTATACTTACTTTACAAATACCAGGCATATTTAAAATTGTTCCTAAAAGTGGTACCCTTCGTAAAAAGTTTATGGCTACAGGAAAAAACCACTAAAAAATCAGGTTGACAATAATAACTTATTTACAAGTATAGCATAAAATAAAAGTAGAAACCTTAATTACCTGAATAACAAAAAAATCCATAAGCTTCAAAGAGCATTCCAACCATTGGCCAGCCCCACAAAACTATAATAATCCCTCCAAAGAATGAAACAGAACCTCTAATTTTATGCCGTTGAAAAAAAAATCTGAATGTTCTTTCCCTACCAATAACTGCCGCCAATCCGGCAATAAAAAGTATCTAAAAGAAAACATTTATATTACTTAAAATATCCAGTTTTTACAAATACAGTTGACTTTTAAGGTTGTTTTAATTTGAGTATGGCACAATCAAAAAAGGGAAAAAATGTTATATTACCCAATTTGATTTGTAACCATACTTCGAATATTTTTAGATAAAGACTATACATTTTGTTCAATTGTTTTTGCATTTTTTACTATCATACAATTAAAATGTCCCTATTTTAGATATTTCGCAGATTATGCAATGATGTGTAAATTCGTTTAAACACACACTAGTAATTAAAGTTGAGAAAACTTGTTTGGGAAATCAAATAACATACAGGGTGTTTCTAAATAAATAAATAAAATTTTGGGAGGTGATTCCTTGTCCAAAATAAAGGGTAGTTAGCTTTATAAACATGGGCTCAAAAGTCAACCATTAGGGAAATAACGCGAAAAAAATCTTATTATTTTTTTTATTTTAAAAACAAAAACCCTATACAAGGTGTTTCGAAATGAATGCACCAAATTTCAATGGCCCAGTTTCCCAAATAAACATATTATGTCCGGAGACGCTTCCTTTTAGAAAAAAGTTGAAATTCTAAGAAAAAAAATCAATTTTCAAACGCTCTAGATATACAATTGGTTTTTGGTATATTGCTTTAAAGCAGCAAAAGACCCTTTTTTTATTATCTATTTTTCTTTATAAAAAAAACTAATGACGTCCGTAGCATATTTGTATGGACTATTTTTCAAGGAAAAAAATTATGCGCAACAGCTTTTTCCTAAAGTAAAAATTATTTCTGAAATTCTCATGAAAATTGGAACCAATTTGATCCTTTGACTTTTTCCGAACGATGAACGATTCACCGTGTTCCACTTTAATGCATGACGAATTCGCCAAAATTATGACAAAAATGTTAAACATTAAAAATATAAAATTTTAAATTATATTTTTTTGTGAAGTTTTTATTAACAAATTTGTCATGCATCAAAGTAGTTTTTGTGTTTTCTTTAAAAACTGTGCATAGTTTGTAAACAAGTCAAAGAGATCAAATTTGTTCCAAATTCAATGGGAATTTCAAAAATAATTTTATTTTAGGAGAAAGCAGTGACACACCATTTTTTTCTTGAAAATAGTGCATATAAATATGGTACAGACGCCAACGTTATTTTTTAAAAATATTTCACATAGAAAAATGTCTTTTGCTGCTATAAAGCAATATACCAAATACCAATTGAATATCTAGAGTGGATTAAGAATTCTGATAAAAAAAGTTTTTTTTTCTTAGAGTTTCAACACCCTGTATCTCTGAAAAAAGCGTTTTGGGACATATGTTTATATAGGAAACTAGAACTTATTTTTAACGTAGAATATGCCATTAAAATTTTGTGCATTAATTTCGAAACACCTTGTATAGTAATGATACATATTATTTAACCGCATGTTTATTTTACTGTATGACTAATTTCTATGATAAAACTATTTTTTAAAATTTAAACATAACCTTTAGTATAAAATACACGCAATCTGCGCACAACTGACGTGAGGTGGGTTCGAATCCTGCCGGCGGCCAAGGTCAGAAATTTAGTGGTAAGCTCAACAAGACGGACAAAGTGCAAAATGTATCGACGCTAATAGCCAGCAAGGACTAAGGCGTCGGAACACACTTTGCCGTGTCCTGCGCAACCGTAGACATGCGGACCCCACTCGGTAGGTTTAGTAGTGCCCCCTGGGTTGGGACGAGGTCTTAAGTTGTCGCTCATAGGACTGTTAAGCTTGTTGACATCGCCCAGACGTAAAAGACAGGGCGCACAATAAACCGAGCGGCTTCAATGCATGGGTTATCTCGGCCCTATTCTAAGGTCTAAAATACACTGGCCAGCAAAAATTAGATCACATTGAAATTGTGTTATTTGTCTGATATCTCCCGTTGTAAAGGGGCAATTTCATTGAGGCAACACTAGGCGACCTATCGCATGCCACATTAAATTTTATTATCCTTATAATTAATATGTTAGTAATAAAATTAATAATAAATATTTATTATAATTTTTTTAAATTTTAGTTTATTTATTTGTAAGTAAAAATTATTTTTTTAACATTGTTTTAAAATAAATTAACTAAATTATTTCTAATATGAACATATGACTTTATTTTTATAATTTTACCGGTAACATTAAAAAGTATTAAAAGTAATTATTGTATTAAAATAAAACAAAAAAGAACAAGATACTTAAACTCCTTTCGGCAAAAATAGGTATTTATATTTAGCTTTTTTAAATAAAAGTTGCGCAAGGAATGCAAGACATTAATAATCAAAGTTTAACTTCTTTAAATTATGGTGCAAAAAATCAAACTTTCAGCAGTTACGAAGTTACTAGATTTTTTATGTCATTTTACTAGAAGTTATTATTTTGTTTTCTTAATTCCGTTATCGGTCATAGAAAATGACCAGTCCTTTTTGTATAGTGTAGAGTAAATCACGGGCATCCTATTTTCATTATTAAATCCGTTACGCGAAACCGCAAAATACTTAATTAATGAAAACAAAGTAACCGTACTGCCGAATGTCGCACCGGTGATGTTCGCGAAACCTCGTAAGACCCGCAGTCCCACTGCCGAAAAGTCTGAGATGACGCGTAAAAGTGGGGAATTTGGTTATTTAAACAGCTGCAAGCGGCACTACAGACAGAACCTCATGTTCTCAAACACCAGAAGCAGCAGCAGCAGTAGCCGAGCGGTCCCAATAGTACCAACCGAGAACAACCGACAGTACCCAAGCCGAACGACCGTAGGTAAGACTAGGTAGATTCTCCTGGATTTGAATCGCCCAGCAGTAAGACTTCCTTAGTTTTTTTTTACTTATGTCCTGTTATCCTGGTGGTTAATTCCCGGATAGCATAAAAGATTCGAACCTGTCTATCACTTGTCCAAGGAAATAACCTCACTGGCAAGGTGCATTAATTCCCGGTCAGTGCTTTCGCAGTCTTTTGGCCAAGGTTGGCCCACTGGCAACAGTACAATCGTTCCGTCGATATATGTCCTGTTTTTCTGGGGGTTAATTCCCGGATAGCATAAAAGGTTCGAACCTGCCTATCACTTGTCTGAGGCAGTAACGTCACTGGCAAGGTGCATTAATTCCCGGCCAGTGACCTACATTTGTAGAGGTCCCACCCCAAATTTAACGTCACGAGCGATTCAGATAGGCAATCCAGATTGTAAGTATACCGATTGACGGCTATAAGACCGCTACCATAGAAAATCACCGCCGACCGTATATAGTAGATATAAGACCGTTACCGTAGAGAATTACCGCCGACCGTATATAGTAGATAGACCGTTACCGGAGAGAATCACCGTTGACCGTATATTGTAGATTTATAGATAGCTTAATTAATCTTTTATTTACTTCCAGGGTGGGTCGCGATAATATTTATTAAAATATATTTTGGCATGTATATATAATGTATTGAATATAACCGATTTTGTTTTACTGTTCTTACTGTAATTGAGTGTTTTATTTCTAGTATAGTAAATTTGGGTTCTGCGCGCGTAAATTTTAACCTTGGAAAACCTTGTATACCTGTATAAAAGCTATCCGAGAAGCAAAGTGGACCCTTTACCACTATAAATAACCAAGGGTGGCACCCGAGATAGTAATAACGCGCCAAAAACTGTAGTTTTCCGAAACTGAGGAAAATTACCGTTACACGGCATGCTCAGTTATCAGTTTGTTTCTTTTGTTACAGTAAATATTTCCTGCATCAGAAAAAATTGCTCACCAAAAACACTTGCAGCTGGAGAAGATAAAAAAATGTCTGCCTGATTTTTACTAAGGGCATGTCTTTTTATTAATGTTAACGTTACGTCCGCGGCGATGCCAGTATTTGATTAAAAATGCTTTACAGCGTTGCCTCTGTTAACAATTTTTACTTGTATTCATAAATTCAATTGAATAGCTAAAGCTTTTTTAAAATGTGCCGATACCGATATTATATCGGCATCGGCAACTAAAATATCAGTATCGGCAAAAAAAAAATTCGTATCGGCCGGTCACTAGTTGCAAGTTTATATTAAAAAATTTAAGAGCATTCTTCTGTTTCTACGATTTATCTAATAAAGCAAAAAATTTACATGTAAAATAAAATTCGTGTTAATATTTAGAAACTAAAACTTTATTAAAGAAAAAATAATTGTATTTTTCACCAGACCCTTTAAGTGGACGATTGATGGCCGAAATTTATCAAGCGACAATTTACATATATGTACTGTCTATGTGCGTATGTATCAGAGTTGGGTCGAATACTAAAATTCGGTATTCGAATACAATACGAATACCGGAAAAAAGTCATTGTAAAAGACTGCTGTCTTTCTTAAATGTTAACACCCTGTAATTCCAAAAGTAGGGCGTTAAGAATATATGTTTAATGTTTATATAAAGTTTTTTTCTTATTTTTGGTTAGAGAATCTTCGCTTAAAGTTTGTCGGTAAAGTTAATGGACACCCTGTATAAATAACATTAATATTGTAAAAAAAACAAATCAATATTTTCCACTGCTTTCAAGTAAGACCGCGTAATCCTGACTAAAATCAGCTGGGAAATAAAAATGGCTGAGTTTTTATTTTTACTGTGAATGAAAATGAAATTTATTTATTGATCCCGAAAATTCCGAGACTTTAAAAATTAAACCTCAGAAGAGTTCGGGACTTTAAAAGGGGCGGGATCCGGGATTATATCCCCTAAACACAAGTGATAACAGGTATTACAACTTATTATAAAATAATGCACAAATACACACGTAATTGTCTCGTCTCGCAGTTTTACAATGACTAAATTTAACCCCGTTGACGGCATAACAACCACGAACGTGTTTTAACTCGCTTAACATGAGTTAAAAACACGTTCGTAAAATTAATCAAACAGTATTTAAAATCAGGATTTAAATACCAGAATTCGAATAACAGTATTCAAATACCGGTATTCGAATACCAGTATTCAAAATACCAGAATATTCAAAACTGTTATTCAGAATACAGAATACCGACAGAGAACTAACCAGAACTAACCAAAAAAGTATTCGGTTGAATACCGAATACCAAACAAATGGATCTATTCGAATAGTATTCGAATACCAGCCAAATGTAGTCTGAATACTATTCAGAATACCGAGTATTTAAATACTACCCAACTCTGGTATGTATACCACCTTGATAAATACCTGCTTGATGTATCAAAGAAGAGAGAGTCCACTCTGGATGTCTGTGGTAAAAACTACAATTGTCTTGATTAACGTGTATTCTTTACTCTTGAGTTACTGACAACCTAAAATCGACGAGCCATAAAGTCAATTAAATGAAGGATCATATTCTGGTCAATACTATTCCACTCCTGTAAAAGAACTCATTCGGTTCCTGGGTAGTTCTTGGAGATGGTGTATGTCTTCATATACCTAGTCCCAACTAATCCCAGACAAAGAGAAGGTAACCGATTATTAGAGGAAACATATATAACAGATGACATAGAATAATGATTTAGAGATTTTTACAAAAATATCACAATTTTAAAAGGACTTAAATTTCTTCCTTGCCAGTGTATTAATGACTAAGTTTGTACTAGGTAGGGATGGCAAACCTTTACGTAACAATGTGGTATTTTTTAAAGAAATCTTTAATGAGGTCTTAGATGTGCCATCAAATAATTTGGACTTTGTAATTACTGGAAAAGTAAAAATAATAAAAACATGCTTTACACTTTTTCGTAATAATAAAAAGTGGATTATAAATTTTGTGATCAGTGACATGCCCAAAATATTGTGTCGCACGCCATTGGTTCGCCATCCCTGTACTAGGGTTTTGATTTTTTTTAATTGAAGAGAAGAATTAAAAAGATCAGAAAAATTAGTAGTTTAATTTTTTTTTAATTGAACCGACTTCAGAAAAACTAGTAGTAAAAGTCAAAAGTTTAAAATTATTTAAAATGAAAATGAAATAAGAAGTCGGGTAATAGCATATTGCATAAAAGTATAAAATCTTTTGTTTATTTAGTTATTAACATTGAGTAATTAAGCACATAATATGTAATTACCCGAATTCTTTTTTTTTTATTGTTTTTGTTGCTTTTAATTTTTTATTATTACAATTAAATCGGTAAATACTCACTAAAAAACACTACTAGTACCACTTTTAGAGGTTAGCTGCAGCTTTTATCGATTTATAAGCTTTAAAACAGCAATGGAGGTTTAATTAAGAAATTAAAAAAAAAGATTTCACTAACCAGAACCAACCATGACCCCCACCTATACTCTGTCTTTAATTCCTTATATTGTCTATTAAAAGTTTTTAACAATATAAACACGGGGCGGCAGCTAACCGCTTGTAGATTGGTAGAATACATTATATCTGTCAAAAGCTTATAAATTGATACACGCGGGGCTGCAACAAATCGATCTTGTCTTTTAGTTCGGTGAAAAGGGTTAATTTAACCCAAAGGTTGTCGTTTCTGAATGCGCCCTTGATCTTACCTACGTATGACAAACAGAAAAAATAGGTCTAGTACCTTTCTCTCTCGCGATTCTGACTTTGTTTTTTTATGGGACCACCGCGGAAGTGCACTCTTTCAAATAAAAAAATAATTTTTAAAATCGGCCCACAAACGCCAGAGTAATCGCGTAACATACAAAAAAAAACATACGCGGCGAATGGAAAACCTCCTCGGTTTGAAGTCGGTTAAAAAATAGAAATGCTGCTATTGCCTCTAGAAAAGAATGTATCAACATTTTATTATTTATTCAGGATTTCTTTCATAACCCAGGTAAGATTTTTGCAATATAATGGAAAAAAGGTATAAAACAAAGAAAAAACAGGTTTCTTTAAAGGTGCAGTAGTAGTAAAACCAAGAGAATATTTAACATTTAGCGAGACTTTAATAATTGTATTAACCAAATTTTAATTTCAATGTTTAAAGACTTAGTGTATGTTTGCATGGTACTTAATAAAGCTTCCGTCAAACAGCGAGGGGTATCGGAAATTAGCGAGTGAACGTCACATAAAAACACGTCCGTGACACGCCAGGCGGGACGGCGACGGGACGCGCGTTTGACAGTGTAACTGTTAGGTAAAAATGTATTACCTACGTCTTCCAATGCGTCCACGCCGCGCCAACGCCGTGACCCGCTCACTGTTTGCCAAAAGTTAAAATAATTTTAATCTGGTTTTATTTTAAAGTTAAAGGATGCATAGGTATTTTGGTAGTTGTTTACTTATCGGACACCAAGCCGATTTTGATGATTTTTGGCAAGCGGGCTTTTTTCAAATTAATCTTGAATAGAAAACTAACCTAAATTCACCAGATCCATAGCTACTGTGATTAAAATTATTGAAAATGAAGTTTTACAATTTTATGGAAAAAATTGGTAAAATAAATGGAAAATGGATTTCTAAGAGGTGAAAATGAAATATTGAGTGTCAATTTAGCTTTAAATCAAGACTTATTTGCAAAAAGAAAGGAGAATATATAAATTTGCTTTTCAAGTGTGATGATGTATATCTCGAAAACAAAACGTTGCCGGCTAAAAATTCTTTTAGATTCGTAATCAGCGCATCAAAATCGGCATGGTGTCCGATAAGTAAACAGTTACGGATATTTTTATATATATATATATTGTCATAATTGAAAGGTAATGTCGTTAAAAAAATGACAAATTTAGTTCCTTTAGAGTTTTTAAACTCCCTAGTTTTCTAAATGGAAAAAAATTGGTAATTTAATAAATGTTTGTGGTTTTAAGTAGTAGCGTTTTCAGTTTACTGCTCTCAGTTGATATAAAATCAGTCTTAATAAGATTTGTGTTTGGTTAACGATCGCGTTTGTTGATCTGAAGCTTTTCGTAAAAGAAAGTTGTAAATATACATTTTTGTTAGAAAACAAAAGCGTTTCGTGTATCTGGAATCAGTTGTTTCCTTTGAAATATTTAAAAGCATGGATAAGATCGGAGTAGGAGCGATCTTAATTAGATTTGTGATGTCATAGATCTTTTTTCGTTCTCAGAACTTAGCTAAGACAGTTATTTTTGCAGATGATACCACTTATTATGTAAGCTTTCATCCATCAGAGCTCCATGATATGAGGTTAAATCGCATTGACTCAAGTGTACAACAATGGTTCATTGCAAATGGTTTATCTCTAAATAATTCAAAAACGCAAACCATGCATTTTTCACTTAGAAACCCAAAGCCAGAACATGCTTCTATAAATGCTGGTGTAGAAGAAGTAAAGTTTCTTGGGGTATACCTTGATCCTGGCTTAACCTGGGAGAATCAGGTAATCCATTTATCCAAAAAATTATCTAAATATCTCTTTTTAATCAGGAATCTTGTTCATGTTACATCATTGCAGACCGTTTTGTCGGCATATTATGGATATTTTCACTCTAACATATCATATGCCATTCTCTCATGGGGTCATTCACCTCATTTGAACAAGATCTTTGGATTGCAAAGAAAATGCATTCGCCTCATTAGTGGCTTACACTATAGAGCAGATTGCCGACAATTTTTAGGGAGCTTGGGATCCTCACAGTGCCATGCATTTATATTTTAGAGTGTCTACTATATATAAAGAAAAATATAAATAGTTTTAGGTATTATAGAGACCTTCATAATTACCCTACTCGAGGCAATGAAAATCTCGTGTGTGACTTCAGTCGGCTCAATAGATCCAGGAATGGCTCCAGATATCTTGCAGTGAAGTTTTTTAATGACAATATTTTCAAAGCAAAAATAAAAAAATATTAAATTGGAAAGACTTTTTTTTATTGGAGGAATATTTCCTCTCAGATTTTGAAGGATATTAACTTTGATTTCAATGGGTAATGTTGTTGCCGCCTATGATGTTTTATTACATTGTCTATGTTTTAGAATGTTTTCTGTATATTATGTATTTATATTACTTTATGTTTAAATGTTTTAATTTTTAATTTATCTATATGACATTTTATTCTGTTAAATACTGTTGATATCTCTATTACTTTTATCTCTATTACTTTTATAATGTTTTAATGTGTCAATGTTCTAATATGTCAATTTTAGATGTCAACTGTGTTTTACCTTATTATATTTTAAATTTTATGACGTGTATATGTACAATTTTGTATCTTGATATCAATAAATACTACTACTTTTTCGAAAATTTATACAAATTTGGCTACCGGAGCTGGTAAATGGCGCTTGAGAGCAGCCAAACCAAGAAATTTAAGGAAGAAGAAGTTAAATTTGGTAAAAGTGCCGAATAGAGTTTTTTGCCGTTTTTATATATATATTTT
The DNA here is from genome assembly GCA_014170235.1 of Listronotus bonariensis. Lineage (NCBI taxonomy): Eukaryota > Metazoa > Arthropoda > Insecta > Coleoptera > Curculionidae > Listronotus > Listronotus bonariensis. The sequence continues at coordinate 137,565 of JACEGR010000086.1, forward strand.
TTAAATAAATGATACTCGCTGATTTTAGACCCTTTTCTTATTAAAACAACAATGGCGCTGATCCAAAATATTCCGTTTTTAATTAATTATAACTTAACAAATTTGCGGGAATGGGGAGTGAATAGACAAGAATCTAGAGCACAGACCGACTGTAGCCCCTTTAAAGTGCTGCTGTAATTTCCCGCCTAATTCATTTGTTTTATTTAAGTCGACGGTTTTACCGGTTTTAATTAGCTTTGGGTATAATAGTTTAACAAGATATATTTAACAAAAAGGTTTGGTTGTTTTGTAAAGTGGTAGACTATATTAGTAGGTAATTAAATAAATAGTTTAGTGTAAATAATAAAAAAAAATTAACTTGTCTTCAATAAAAGCTAGTTGATATTAAATATTAAAAAAAAATCCCTAATTAAAATTTTAAACATGCCATTTCCATTTTGCCAGTACAAGATTATACTTATATAAAATCGAAAATAATCAAGCGGACTAGTTTTATGGAACGGACTTTATCTCAGGATCAGACAACAATGTCATAATATATTGGAATAAAGTTTAGCCTATTACCATGTAAATTTGTTCCTTTTCGGAGCTCCAGTTGGTCTGTTCTCTCAAATCAAAATATGCTTTATTGTTAAAGAAAAAAAAATCTTGTTAACAAAGCTCAAAATAAAGAGAGAAAAATAATAAATAAATAAGCAATAGTTTGCTAACCTAACCTACTAAACCTACTTACACCATATTTGTGTATATATGTATATATATATATATATATATATATATATATATATATATATATATATATATATATATATATATATATATATATATATATATATATATATATATATATATATATATATATATATATATACATACATATATACACATATATATACATATACATACATATACATATATGTATATACATACACACACATACATACACATACACACACACATACATACACATACTCACAACGTATGCTAAAATGAATAGAGGAATATAAAATGCAATAAAATAAAATAAAATAGAATACAAAAAAGTATAAGTAATAAAAACATGAATAAAAGCAAATAACAACATATATGCATATATCTACACTCTCGCCACATGCTAAAATTAATATAAAGAGTATAAGTCAAAAAGATATAAAATAAAATATAACGAAAAAAAAAAAAGTACTTACAATATATCACCATAAAACTCTTCCAGGCTGTAATATGCCTTTAATCTTAAAATGTGTTTTACTCTATTACTAAACCTTCTCAAATTCCTAATACTTTTATATTGATCAGGTAGGTGATTGTATAATTTTAGGCTTTCATATATTAAAGAGTTTTTGGTAGATGAACTCCTCGGAATAGGTAATGGCAAGTTATTCCCATTACTCTAGATTCTTGTAGTGAATAGGGGTGCTGGGCGGGGTAAAATATGTAAAATGAGTAAATATTCGTCAAAATCTTATCCAAAATTAAGTAAAAATATTTTTTATTTATATTTTTGTTAAAAGATGGGAAAATTTAAAAAAAATCAGTTTTATAACCTTAAATTTTGCAAAAAAAGGCTAAAGAAATGTCATTTATTGCAAGTAAAATATGAAGAGCATTTGGCAACATTGAAAATATGTCAAAGGGATATATTTTTCTAAAATTCTTAATTAGGCCAATTTTGAAAAAAAAAGGTATTACTAACCAGAACCAACCTGACCGTGACTTCGGGCACATTGAATTTTAATTAAAAAAATCCACTACATATACAACTAGGATGCGTAAGGTTGAACAGCTAAGCCGTTGTTGCCAAATGTTATGATTAAAAGTGAAGAATTTTTGAAAAATTCAAATTTTTGTTTTTACACAAAAATACAAATTATTTTGTAACAGCGCCATTATATTATGATTAAACATTGAACAAATAGGATATAACATGAGGGCCAAATTATTTATAAAAATTATAAAAACAGCAGAAAACCCCTTTACTTACGACATAATTACCTAAAATTTGATTTTTTATTTTTAGGAATTATTGTTTTGTACATGTTTTAAAATTTATATAATACAATTAATGTTAGTCCCTATGAAAATACTTACATTTCCTAAGGCTAATAAACTTTTATCAAACAATAATAACATTCCTAGAAATAGAAAGAATATTCCAAAGCCCGCAAGGCCTACACCTATTTCTAAAAATAAAAACTGTTTAGTAAAATACTGGCAAAAAATATAAGCAAAATGTCTTACTTTGTGTATCCGTTATATCAAACATGTTGGACGTCCTTTAATAAAAAAATATTAACTTCTCTTTTAAACCTCTTTCTTTTAAATTAAATAAACAAAACCCAAGTGTTTTTTATCCACGTCACAAATAATTAGTTGTAGCTTATTTAGAAGAACATTAATCACTTTCACATACGTGATACTACTTATTCATAATTATTTATTAATAATAATGAATAGGGTTTTTAAATAAACAAAATAAATTCTTAAAAAACATGAAAAATTTTAAAAATAAGACTATTTTGGTTAGATTTTTGTTGAAATCCAATCTGTCAGTTTGATGTTTGATTAGAAAATTAGAGATGGGAAAAGGTAATCGATATTAAAGATATACTGACTGGCTTATTAAAATTTTAATTGGTTTTATTTTTCACCGTTCTTTTTTGATAATCTCCATTTTCTTCGTTCAACTGGCTGTCCCTGTCAAGGGATAAAATTACTAGACTTGTTTTTCTCCTTACGTAGGCTGTTCGCATGGCTAGCAAAGCCACTTCTAGTAGGTATTTGCTCGAACTAGGACTTAATAGATATATTTCCCAAGGAAATAAACTTTGTAATAAGCAAAGTGGGTCTATATAGGGTCGCGACATTCGGCCATATTGCTGTGACGTGTTATGACGTCACATCTCCCATTTTTCGGCCATATTGTTCAGTGCCGGAGATATACAGTTTATTGTATTAGTAGAACAACCGTTTACACAACAGTTTTTAATTATTATTAAGTTGTATATTATTTTACTTTATATAAAAAAAATTGGAATTACATCTTTCAACAAATATCACTTCCAAACCAATGCAAAATAAAATGAGCAAATTCTAGACGCCACTGGATTGATCATCAGCTTTGATTTTACCCAGTCTTGCCAACTTTTCTCCGTGGAGTACCCTTCCTTGCGTCCCCGACCTCGAACCGCCTAAAAGTTGAGGATGTGTCGCAACCTTATAAATATAAACTAACCTTGGTAATAAGGAGCGCTCGATCCCAAGATCGTTTAATAGGTAAGGTTGCCTCATTACGTCACATATGTACCGCACTGCTGGTTCCTTATTGGCGCCAACATAGCAAACAAGGATGTCTAGACGGATAATGCTATGAGGGCGAAAGAGCGCGATATACAATATTTAAAAATCAGCTAGAATAATCAATAATTTATTAATAGGAAATAAAGAAGTTACGGTAATAACTGGAATTAACAGTATTTAAAAGTATTTCTTTAATATTGACAAAAAACACCAACTACACTGTTAAAAACTTCATTAAATAATGAGCAAAATACATATGTGACGTATGGTCCGCCATGTTGCAAGGCTTACGAGGCAACCTTACCTATTAAACGATCTTGGCTCGATCCCATTTAGGCCTAGGTTAGCTAAATTTTGTGACGTAATCTTTTCCCAAATTCTTTGTTTACAATTGTACTGAATGTTTTTTTGCGGTTTTGGTGTTCTTTTTTGCTTTTTGGTCATTGGACTTTTATATAGGTTTAGTTTTTACTACTTATAGTTAAATTAAGTAGTTATTAGTAGTGCAGTTACAAATAGTTTAAAACCTGTCAACAGGGGTTACTGACCCTTGAATATTTTTTTAAAGGGAATTTACGTTTAAATCGTTATTAAGGGTAAGATACTAATTTTTTATGTTTTCTTTAAGTGATTTAATTTTATTATATGCAAGTATCGGTTTATTTTGTCAGATATAAAAAAATATTATGGCAAAAAGTTGACTTCACAAACATAACCTATATTTTCGGAAAAATATCAAAAATTAAGCGCTCTTTATTAGAAAGTTTATCTCCTTGGATATTTCCTATGCATGCAGCAGTGGGATTCTTAACTTCTCGATACGAGACGACTCGTTCGATATCGAGTTCTCGGTATCCCTTTCGAAACCTATCGAATACGTAATTCTCATATCCATCGAGTCGTAGTCCGTAGTACAGCGTAAAATTGGGAAAGTTATGTTGGCAACTATAATATTTTGACCTATTTAACTGTACACTTGGCAATATTGGCAAGTTTTCCTGTTGACCTCTTTGACCTTTTATTTTTGTGCTTTTAGTATTTTTATATTTTCATCTATTTTATGAGTATTTTATTTTATTCTTGTCTATTCTCTTTGCTTACGAAATATTTATGCGTCGCAATTTCATTTGACAATTAATTTTCAACTATGGATGGTGGAGGGAGGATAACCATCTGAATGTTTTAAAAAGTGTCCGTCGAAAGGTGCAACTTAAGGTGGCGCCACAGTAGCCAGAGGAGATTTTTAAACCAATGAGCATGAATTATTAGAGTGAGATACAAAATGAAAAAGGACAGATAGATACAAAATAAAAAAGGAAAGAAATACCAAAATCTCTCCACTGGCTACTGTGGCGCCATCCCAATTTGCTACATTCCGATTGCCACTTTTTCAACTTGTCCGCCATAAAAGATGGTTATCCTCCCTCCACAATCCATATTTTCAACCAATCAAATTGCTTCTTTGTAGTATACGTCACCTCTCGGTCGGTACCGAGTACTCGACATCGACTCGAAACCTATCGAAAATGCGATTCTCAATTTATATCGACTCGTAGTCCGTAGTAAAAAGTAAATTTGCACAGGACCGTACGCAGAGAGTGGAAAAAATAAAGACTCCAGGGGCGCATTCAGATTAGACAACCTTGTGGTAAAATTTACCCATTTTGTGACAACGCTTATTGAGCATGTCTTTAACGGGCGTCGATTCTGAATGCGTCCAAGGTAAGTAAACAACGAGTCTTAGGCATGCTATTTACATAAACCAAAAAAAGGCTTAGACGACACCTTCAATAAACAACCCATGAGGTATTTTTGGGCTCCTGAGGGGGGGCAACTGCCTCCATTGCCTTAATTTATAAACTTGACGTAAAGTACGAACCCTGTAAGTTCAACACAGCTACGTCATTATCAGCCAAATGTTTACATACAAAAGAACCAATTGCCATGTATTTTTTTACCAAAGACATCGCTTAATTGTAGCACAGAATAACTAGCTGCCGCAAATTGTAGATATATAGTTTTTGTACTTGATGAGATGTGTGTTTGGGGCATTTTGATGCTATTAAAGTATGACGTAGCGATGTTTAACTAACAGCGTTTAAACTCTACCGTTTCCGCTGTCATTCAATTACGTTCGCAACTTAAAATTATCGCGTTTAATTTAACCATTTATAATCGTCGTTGCCGTATTTGGCTTGTTGTTTAATTAACTTGACCAAATTTAAAACTGTTGTTATTGGTCGTTAACAGACGTTTGTGATCGATAACAGGATTGTTTCATTAACAATGTTCAAACTGCAGCGACAGCAGAAGCGTAACGGCAACGACAACGATTTGTCAAGTTGAAGCCTAAACTTTATGGCGTTTAATGTAATCATTTATAGGAACGCGTTGTCGCATTTGCGTTTATTGTTATCCTTTGCCAAGTTTTAACGAATCGTCGTCGTCGTTGTTCGCAGACGTTTGTTTATCGACCAATAGTTTTTTTTCAACAATTTGCAAAAGTCGGTAAGGGCGGCAGCAATACGGTAACGACAACGAAACGTCAAGTATATAAATTAAGCTCAAACTTTATGGCGTTTAATAGGGCATTTTATATGGACGCGTTGCCATATTTGGCTTGTTATTGTTATCCTTTGCCCAGTTTTAACTTATCGTCGCCCGCGTAGTTCGCAGACGTTTGTTTATCGACCAATAGGTTTTTTATTTAACAATTTGCAAAGGTCGATTGGTAACGGCGGCAGCAATACGGTAACGACAACGAAACGTCAAGTATATAAATTAAGCTTAAACTTCAATTTACGTCTGGCACCTACCCTTTTTAATTTAACAATTTGAAAAGTCGACGACGGCGGAAGCAAAACAGCCACAGAACGAAACGTTAAGTTTATAAACTTAGTATACATTGATAAGAGATTGTTGTAAACTAAATGTCGTTTGTTATTTTGACTCAGGAGATAAACTTTAATAAGTTTATCTCCTTGATTTTGACTTATCGCTCAAGGTGCTTAGAGAGAAGGTGGCCCAACTTTGTTATGACAGTAAACAGCTGATACATGTGACGTCATTGGTGTCATTTTTGATTATATTCAAAATTTAAAATATAGTTTATACAATTATTGTTAAAGTATTTTTTTCACTATTTACTTACTAATATAAACATGATTAACACGACATTTACAAAACACTAAAGAAATAACGACATTCTTTTTCTTAAAGAATACCTTTGACGTCACATATTCCAACTGTCCAAATGAAAGTTGGGCCACCTTCTCTTAAAGCACTTTGCTTTTCGCTTAGAGAGAACTAGGTAAAAATACAATAATTATAAATTATTTATTGGTTAATAAAATGTCGATCTTCTTTTTAAATATATATTGTACAATTATTTCTCTAAAACTCGGAAGTAATCTAATCCTTGTACCATTTGCTTTCGTTTGACAAATATTACATTTTTAACCAATCAAATTGCTTCGTTATTCTTCTCGACAGCATCGAAGGTACCGAGATCAAATGACGTACGAACTCGGAAGTTGTCGACTTGTTACCGAGTATCGAATAAGTTAAGAATCACCATTTCGTAGCATCTTACGTGCCGAGATGGTCGTCGAGAATCGGCCTGCTGTAGTTAGAGAAATATTGCACAGCGAAATAAGGCTAAGCGCTAATAATACCGGCCCTATTTTGTCATTTGATTTTACGTAGATGAATAATAGGATAAAGACTGCCTTAATAAGGATGGTGCTTGCTTTTATGCATGTCGGATTTAGGTCGTGCATTATTTGGATCTTAGCAGTGTCTTATTTTAACTTCGAAATTGTTCGTGTAACCGAACGTCTGTCGGCCACAAGAATTGTTGTATCACTTAAGACAACCAATGGGCGCATTCAGGAGTACTCAGCTGCTTAGCCGCTAAGTATGCGGAGTGTCAAAACTTTCAAATTTAACCAATAGGATGGCTTTATTTTGACAGTTTTGACACTCTGCTAATCCAGCGGTTTAAGCGGCTGAGTACTCCTGAATGTGCCCATTAAAACTAAAATGCTAACTTGGCGGATTTGAGCTTTTATGGAAAAACTGGTAAAATAAATAGAAAAATGGGATTTGTAGCACTGCAAATCAAATACTAAAGTACCAATTTAGCTTTCAGTCAAGAATTGAGTGCAAAAGAGGAGGGGAAATAGTAAATTCAGGTTAGTTTTGGTTATCCAGTCTGATGATGAATGTGTCAAAAACGAAACGTGTCCGACTAAAAATTCTTTTAGATTCGTAATCAGCGCCCCAAAAAACCCCGTATACCAAATTTCATTAAAATCAGCGATGCATCCGGCGGTTTGTAAATAATTACAAAAATGTTATTTTTTAATTTTCAAATCACTAGAACCGATACTACAGTGTCCGCCGATTAAGAATAAGTCTCTCTTTAACCTTTTTAGAAGAACTTAAGTGTACAGCCCCCATTTTGAAAAATTAAAATGAAAAAAAAAACTTCCATTATTTTAATGTATTAGTCAACTACATACCAATTTTTGAAAATATATAATGGCTCTTTCATGAAAATCAATGAAAATTTAAGCATTTACAGGTATCTCTCCCCTAATATGGTAACTTGCAATAATTCTCTATGCTTCTCGACAGCACCCTATATAGCTACCGAAATTAAATGACATACGAACTCGGAAGATATCGACTCTCAAATAAGTTAAGAATCACCATTCGGTAGCGTCTCGATACGTTACGACTCGAGACGGCGGTTGAGAATCGGCCTGCAGACCACATGGTAACCAACAACACCGACTTCACGGAAAGCCAATCAACTGTCATCCGACGATAAAAAATGGCGGCATCTCTTGGTTTTTTGTACAGTAGACAAGTATAGTGTTTTTGTCAGTGTTTTTCGTTTTCAACGGTTGTTTTTACCTTTTAATTGTTTTAAGTGGACATAAAGGACGTTTAAAATTGATTTTTGCAACTGTTAGTACAGTGTATGTTTTATTTACCTTTTTTTCTTGTGATGTTTGTGTAGTGGTGTATCAACAAGTGGTTGTTTACATCCGTTTAAACCAGTTTTTTCTAATTAAAACATTGTGTTATTATCTTTTTATTGGCCTAGTGAACTAAAAGGACCCTCTTAGTATAGTGTTTAGTGTTTTTTGTGATTTTCTTTGCGATTTTTACACTCAAAACCACCGAACCATGACAGGTTATATACTAAATTTATAGTAAATTTCTGTTTTGTACCAAATTATGAAGTTTTTGAAAATGCCGTACTCTTGTTGTGTGCCTCTTTGTAAGAGTACCAGTGCCAGTAAAGGCCCAACGGTTTCAGTTTTTTATTTTCCCTCAAATGAAGATTTTAAAAACAAATGGATACATGCCATTCGTAGGGAGAATTTTATTCGAACAACACATTCTATAAGGTATAATTGATTCTAATTGTATTTTGTTTAAAAATATAAAGTTGTCTATGTTCTTAGTAGGTTTATAAGTTACATTTTCAAAGTGATGATACAGAACGTAGTACAAAATTTTATACTAATACAGGGGATATTTTGGACGTACCATTGAACAGGCCACGCTTAAAACCAGGTGGGTACCTTTTAATTTTTACTACTAAAGTGTAACACAGAAGAAAAAATAGGTCACTGAATTAATCTTAAATTGTTAAAATGTCTTTATTTGTACAATAAAATTTTTCATTCTAAAACAATGTATAAGTTGCACTGGCAGTTTGGATCCAACTACTCTTATTTCTGCAAACGACAGGGGTGGATTATGCTACCCTAACCATGACGTTGTGATATGTGCAGCTTATATTTATATGACTATAGAAAAACTATTAACCAAAACATCAGTTTTTTAAGAGAACAGAACCATAGAGAAATTGTTACAGTTCTGTCTCTTAATAATATTAATGGTGTAGATTAAAATTTATTTTTGGGACATAATTGTCAAAAACATGACACAAATTATATAGTTAAAGAACTTTTATTTACATTTTCAAATCTATTTTTAAAAAATTTTACCAAACAAAAAATTATGTTTTAACTTCCAAAAATAATATTATGCCTCAACTGAAGCGGATAAAATCTGGCAACAAAAAAGAATAAATAGTTCGCATAACATATTTTTAATGTTTATAAGTCAGTTTATAATATTAGTATTTATTTTCAGATGATACCTGCTCAAATATGGTGAAAACAAATTTGGTGGGGTTGTTTGATTTGTAATCTGTTTTAAAGTACATTAGTTTGTCTAGCATTTTATTTTATTTTGTATAAACTTAAGATTGTTAAAACAATATTATTGTACATTTTTTAATTATAGTACTAATTTGTATTTTTTGACGTTGTCATATCCTTTTGGATTATTATAGACAATAAAGTAAAGTAAATAAATAAATACATATCAAGCTCAAAATGTATGTTAAATTTAATCATCTATTAAATTTTGTGAACATTGTAAGTAAAAACATAATATGTATTTAATTGTAATGTTAAATGTACATTAATAATATATTCTACATTCGAAAATATTCGAACAAAACAGATAGATATATAGGTAATGCTAATATTTCAAAATTTTCTAGTCTACATATAAAAAAATGTTTTTTTTTCACTTGTTTAAAGACTAAAATTAATACTAATTGGATTATACACTGCGTCTGATAAAGTTGTAACCATATGGAAAACTTTTTTATTATTCATTTTGGGAAAAAAGTTCAGTCAATATGCAGTTATCAAATTTTATTATTTTTTAAATCCTATATGAGATATGTCAAAAAATATAAATTTTGCTCAAACAGTAAAATACCTTAGTTTTTAATATCAAAAAATTTTATTTAAAAAAGTAAAAAAAGACGTACAAATATGTTGCAGTTGAGTATAAAAATTCCTTCCATATAAATTATGATTACTTTTCTGGCAGGATACAATTTTAGCGTTTTTCACCAAATCTGAATGCTTATGCTTAATTGCTGTAATTTCATATTTGTACATGCTCATTAATTCTGAACAATTTTCTTTAATAGCACTTTCTAATTTTGTCAAAAATTAAGGTACTATTTGAGCAAAATTCTATTTTTTAACATATCTCATATAAGACTAAAGAAAATGAAAATTTAATAATTGCATATTAAATTTTAGACCATTCAGAACTTTGTATAAATAGATTTTTTTTCCGAAAATGAATAATAAAAAAGTTTTCCATATGGTTCCAACTTTATTAGACACACTGTATAATATGTAATATTTTACGAATAAATATCATAAAAAATATTTTGATTACGATAAACATGCCCAATCACGTTCAATACGCCAATTAACAAACTACTCGGCAAGTAGCGCCGCCATATTGGATGTAGTTGATAGGCTTTCTGTGGAGTCGGTGTTGAACCAATATATTGCCAAAATGCCGCGTCGCTGTTTTGACGCCAGTTTGGAGCGTTGGTAACGTAGTAGGCGTACTTGCGCAGTTCGCAGAACTTAATTTGTAAATATCACAGCTCTCTAATAATGCTCTTCGAATATTTTTCCAACGAACAACTTTTAGAGTTATGCAAAAAAGGTTATATCTTATCCTTAAGTAAGATTAAAGAATTTTTATTGTGCAAAAATAATTATTTGAGACTTTTTTTTATTCATTTCATTTCATTATTCATTTAAGTTCAGAATACAGTCAATAAAAACGTTTCATGTAGGTTTTAAACTAACGTTTGTAATATGTTTATATAAAAAGTTTTGTAAAAGTTTTTAGTCTTGAACGTTCGGACCTAAAGTGTACCTAAAACGTACGATTTCTAAACATTGTGTGTTATTAGGGCTATTGCGCGTGTAACAAGCAGAACTTCTTGTAGAGAATATTTAAGAAATTAAAATACTGACTCTGCCATGACTATACATACACCAATGCCTTTTGTATATCAAAACCAATCCAAACATATTTGGTGTATTCCTTTTATGCTCTAGAACCGCCCGAAACCGTTCTTGAACTGTCAAGAGTGTCAAAACCGTCAAAAATACAATAGACTGCAATTAAAAGGAACACTTTTGGTGTCGTTCCGGGCGGTTCTAAACCCTAAAAGGAATATACCAATTTTAGTTCTGTTCATGATTATGACACAAGACATAAAAGTAAAGTGATAATACACCTACTTACCGATTGACATTAACACAAAAAATCTCTATAACTTCAATAAAGTTGTGTAATCAGCTTACACAAAAAATAAGAATTTTGGTCTAAATAAATTTACAACTTCAACAAAAAGTTATTGATGGAGATATGTCCATATAATTTGGCTGAATACTGAGTTTAATTTTAATTAATTTTTATTTATGGATTGTAGTTGCTTCATGGAATTTTATTCTGTGATATAATTTATTCTGTGTTATAATTTACCTTATGTTACATTTTAATTATTTTATTATATATTTTAATACTTTTGTAACTATTTTAAATGTTTAAATTTTATTGTAATTTGTTGACGATGCTAACACGTCAGTGCAAGTATATGTATATGTCACCAAATGTATATATCTATGTACTATAAGTTATTGAGCAAATAAAGAATATCTATCTATCTATTTGAAGCACCCCACATAACAACTAAAGAATATTCATATCCCAAGCAGATGCCCCGAATATGCGCCAACTCATATTCCCTGACTAATATTCCTAGCATTATGTAAGTATATATTTCGCTTATGTCTCTAAGTTATTTTCCGCATATCTGTAAAGGAATATTCGTTGCACATTCCAGGTATATGCGATATGACCTAAAAAATCGTCGTTTTATAAATAAAAGAAATCTTCATCCTATATATAATTTTTCGCCGCATATTGTAACGCATTAACGGTAATGGTTATGACATCTCTCCGTCCAAATTTCTGTTTTTTTAGTACTTAAAGTTCCGCGGAAACCTACGCCCAATCATAGCCCAATCACAACAATCTATCCTCTTAACCAATCAGGCGTTGGGATGCACCTGGCGCGGCGTGGCGTGGCGTGGCGTCACATAGGTAAGTTCCAATATACAATATACATCTTTTTAATCTTTTAGCTATAAGTATTAACCGATCACATGACCTTAAAGTAAAATATTTATAAAGGGGTCATGTGATCTGTGAATATTTTGAGCTAAGATGTAATATTAGAACTTCCCATATAACATTTTTGTCGGCGTTGTACATTTAATTTACTGGCATTGCCAACACTCTTTAATGGCAAGGCATTGGCAAAAAGGTATCAAAAAGACGCGAAAGTGGGCAATTGGCCGTTATTAGGCCACGTGTTGCAGATAAAGTAATGGCATCCGTCATTAATAAGTTATTGGCAAAAAAATGCGTTTAAGATGATGGCATCCATTATTAATAAGTTATTGGCAAAAAGATAACAAAAAGACACGAAAGTGGGCAAATGCAGATACTCCCAAGCAGCAAGCTGACGTCTTATTGACGAAAATTGTCGCATATACTTTTTTTAAAAGCTAAAATGATGCGATATTTTATTTGAAAATTATAATAGGAAAAAACTCCTTACTGCATGCAATTTCCTTGCAATGCAAAGTACCATCTCTCGAGAACACTGTTCAACTTGGAGATACAGATTTTTACACTAGCCGAAGATATTTCTTTCAAAGCTAAGTGAGATCACCTACCGCAGACCGCTCTCGAATTATTTTTGTCTAATGGGTACGGTTTAGACGATAAAAAGCGAAGATATTGCAGAAACGTAGTAGTTTATTGTCCATTACGCCATCTATCGGTATGTCAAAAAAACTATTAAATATATATAATATTTTTATTAACACGTCTTTAAAACTTTTAATAAAGTTTTAAACAAAATGTTTACAGCTCCTAACAGTCTATACTTGAATATCTTGCCTTCTCGACTAGCCATCACCAATTAATCACACAACACACACTTATTAGGTAATGAATACATTTAATTATGTCTATTAAAAAACTCTTTTCTTTAAAAAAGAAACTAAAAAGCTAGAAAACCACGTAGAAAACAAATGCACAAAGCGGTCACCTTCGGTCGAAATTAACGTAGCTAATTTTACCATCATTTTATTTTTATTCGCTCCAAAATACATAATAAACATTTTGTTTGACCTAATTTTTATTTGCATGATTTTTAACAATAAAATGTTATGAAAAGGCCATTTCCTTTAAATTATGTAAAAAAACATAAAATAATGTTGTTTAGCTGCCATTATAAATAAAACAGATCAAAAAAATTGCTTTAATGTTAGTTAAATACCAATGTTAATAATATGGTTTAAAAAGTATGAATATGCGTTGAAGGTTTGCCTTCAAAAATCCAATATTTATTTGCCTGCAACAAAAACGCGTGCTTTATTTAATCAGGATTGGTATGCCGCCATTTTTGTATGCTTGCCGGCAATTCGCCTGCATGTAAAATTTATTGGCAATTAAGTGTTTATTTAGGGTTGACTTTTTAATGCGTATAAGATGTTGGCATAATATTGCCACCAATTGCCAATGCTTTACCATCAATGCCAATATGAAAAATGTACATTGCCGGCAAATAGTGTTTGCTGGGTTAGTATTGAACTTGAAGAGAAGATAACCTCAGTTTTGGTTTTTGTGCATTTGATTGTTGGTTTTTTACACTGATCTCGATGGATTGCTAATATTATAACCTGCGCGAAACAAAAGTTACATTTCATGGGCGAAAAAACCGGTTTGTACGCAAGCATGTTGAGGGTAAACGCACCTGGCCCCAAACAAACTATCCGCATTATCGAAAAGACTCTGTCGACGGCGTCCTGGATTTCTGTTCGAAGTACGGTAGCTAATGAGCGTCACGGTTAGACCGCGGACGAAGGGTACAGGGTGACGGTGTTTGTATTTTGCCACGGCTTTTAAGTGCGCATGTTCGTCCACCCATTCATTTGTTTACTGCGCCAGGTCGTAAAAATCCGAAAAATGCTTTTTGCCACTGCGGATCTAAATGTAGGTTAGCTATGGTTTTTTATTATTTTGGTGTATTCCTTTTATGCTTTAGAACCGCCCAGAACAACACCGTAAGTATTCCTTTTATAGTGGAGTTGTTCTGCAGAACCGTTCTATTACCTCTCCCTTTGCCTCTCATGCACCATCATCGAAGGAGGTGCATGAAGTGTTCTGACACTAATGACATATATTATGCCAAAAGGCAAATAGTAAAAATACTTGGATATATTTAATAAATATCTATAATAATTTACTGTGGTTAAATAATTAACCCGAAAAAAATTTATATAAATCACGGATGACTAAAACATAAACCAAACAAAGAACAACAAATCTGTCAAATCTTATAAATGTCATGTCAACGGGCAAATCCCACTGTTTTTTGGTGTTCCTTTTAAAACTGTTTTGATCGGTTCTGAAGAACGGTTCTAAAAGCTAAAAGGAATACACCAATTGCGGTGCTGTGCAATAGCATTCTTGTGGAAGCTGAAAGTGTGATTTCGGTTGTTTTACTAGATTTACAGAGTACAGTTATACATGAAGCAAAAGACAATTAACAAACTATATAAGACATAAGGTAATTATGGGCAAGTTTTTAATTGCATCGATGGATACAGCGCATTAAGCGGAAATTCATCAAACCGTTTTTAAACAACCGATGGAAAATCCAATGGATTCCATCAAAGCGTTTTTGTAAAATGCGCACTTTCATTCAATTGCTCATCGGATTCATCGAACTTTAAGACCGATGGAACCGATTGACATTTAGCCGCTGTACAAAAACAACACCTAGGATGCCATCTGTTGGCAACATTTCAAACTTTGCTATTAAATGAAGAAGAAATTTTTTAGTTTTTACACAATTTGGTTAGTTGCACCATTGGTGTTCAATTTTTATGAACAATAAAAATTAATAAGTTCTTTTACACAATTGGGTTAGTTGCACCATTGGTGTTCAATTTTTATGAACAATAACAGTTAATAAATGCCGTTAACACGCTTTTTTATTAACTTGGGTTGTAACTATCTGGCTATGTAACGGAATCTTTGAGCCTAATTTTAACCAACTTCCAGCTATTCGATTTCTTTGAAACTTTGCACACGTATTAAGGAAACATGACAATGCAATAATCTGCAAACAGTATCCCGTTATCTTTTTTTGGATCGCCAGGAAAAAAATTCCATTATATTATAAAAACAACACCTAGGTTGCCATCTGTTGGCAACATTTCAAACTTTGCTATTAAATGAAGAAGAAATTTTTTAGTGGGTTGCAATATATTGGCAACGGTCCAAACATTGCCTGGATTGCCATCTGTTGGCAAAATTTCAAACTTTGCTACTTAATGAAGAAGAAATTTTTAGTGAGTTGCAATCTGTTGGAAAAATTTTAAAATTTGCCACTCTTGTTCATTAAAAAAATTTTTCGCCATTTTGTCAAGAGTAGCAGAAACTAAAAAATGAAAAATAATTAATAGTTTAAAAAAACTAAAAAACACGCTTTTATATGCAACCGAACTAAAAATTAGAAAATAATTTTTCATTAAAAAAAATATTGTCATTTCATAGTAAAAAGCGTGGGGTGATAAATATATTAAATGTTATAATTATTATATTTGCAAATATCTATGATGGAAAAGTTATGAAAAAATAGTAAAATGCACCCCACGCTTTTTACTATGAAATGACAATATTTTTTAATGAAAAATTATTTTCTAATTTTTAGTTCGGTTGCATATAAAAGCGTGTTTTTTAGTTTTTTAAACTATTAATTATTAAACATTTCGTTCCATCGGATCCATCGAAACATGCTGTGACGTCATTTGACATTCAGCGCATAAATTCAGCGTACTTTTTATCGATGGAATTAAAAACTTGCCCTATAAGTATTATAAAATAAAATGTAAAACTTATCTGGATTTTTATATATGTTTTTAGAATTTAAGCATCAAGTTCTAACAAAATTGAACATTATTTTGGCTAAATTTATTAATTTAGAGTTTAAAGAATTTTCTGTTCTCTTGTTATATTTAACAAGAGAAAAAAATTTAAAGATGGCTTGCTAAAGCAAAGGAAAAAATGAATAATGGAACTAAAAGAAAAAAACAGTAAGCTATTTTTTTCTAAACTGTTGTTGCCTTTAACTATGACATTAAATAAAAACCACTTTGCACTAAAAGTTAAAAAAAACTGCTTGGTCAAGTGCAAAGCTTTTTCATATAAATAGTAATAATATTAAGGGTAATTTTCTAGAAACCTGCGGCAACTCCGATTTGGACGAAATTTGGTATACGAGGGTTTTTGAGGCGCTGATCACGAATCTGAAAGAATTTTTTTCGGAAACGTTTTGTTCTTGAGATATCCATCATCAGACTTGAAATTTAAACTAATCCTATTTTTACAATATTCCCCTTCTTTTTGCACATAATTAATGATTTAAAGCTAAAGTGGCACAGAATATTTGATTTTCACCTTTTAAAACCTCGTTTTTTTACGTATTTAACATTATTTTTGCATGCCATAAAACCCGATGTGTATGTAGGGTTGCCGCATTATCAAAGAAAAGCCACGCAATTTAATGCAAAAATAATGTAAAAACGTAGAATAACGGAATTTTAAAAGGTAAAAATCAAATATTGTGTGACACTAGCTTTAAATCAAGAATTATGTGCAAAAGAAGGGGAATATAGTGAAAATAAGCTTAATTCAAATTTGAACTTTGATGATGAATATCTCGAGAACGTAACGTTTCCGCCAAAAAATCTTTCAGATTCGTGATCAGTGCCCCAAAGCCCCGTATATCAAATTTCGTTAAAATCGGAGTTGCCGCATGTTTCTAGAAAATTACCAATAGTATAACAAATAAAAATATATTTATTATATTCCAAGTATATTCTCAGTATATACTTTAGAATATTGTCAAGAATTCTAAGAATATTCTCAGAATATACTTTAAGCATATACAAAGCACATCCTATTTGTGGCCAAAAAATATACATAGCATATTCCCAGCATATATACATGCTTAGGATATACTATCTGATTTATTGTATATATAAGTACCTATATGCTTAGCACATACTTAGTATAATATTTTGCTATGTGGGACGTTTACGAGTCTACAAGTTGTGTGCACAAAAGCGCGTTCGGAGTAGCTTTTCAGTAACGAAAGTTTCTGAGCTACAAGTAATGGATTGCTAAAATCCATAGCTACAAGGTTGATAGAGACAAGAGGTGGCCTAACTTTTCATTTGACAGCTTATAGATGTGACGTCAAGGGTATCCTTTTAAAAAAAATGTCGTTATTTCTTTATTGTTTCCTAAAAATCGTGTTAATCGTGTTTATATTTGTAAGTAAATAGTGGATTAAAAAGACTTTAACCATTGTATAAAGAATATTTTTAATTGGTTAAAAAAGGACTCCCATGACGTCACAATATCAGCTGTTTATTGTCATAGCAAACCTTATTGTCTCTACCAACCTTGCCTGAGCTACTCGGGAGCGCTCTATATGCGTCACTGGAAAGCTACTCTGGATTACAAACCATCCCATTACAAAATCCCATTTAAAAAGGTTTATTTTGTGGTCTGGATTTATTTAAATATATAAGAAGTCGTGATTGGAGGAGGTGAGGACCCTTATCTTGCTCTTTACTTTTCATTTGGGATAGTTTTGTGTATTTGTATTATACATAGGGCGTCAAGTGATGGGAAGGGGGCGCGATTTGAAAGGAGTGAACCTTTTTTCCTCTTATTTTTTATTCAAAAAATGTGAAGGACGTAAGATCTCTACTTTCACACAAAAAATACCCGCGGCGGGCGACCCAGAGCATAATATACAGGGTGTTTAGTAACTCTATTGACAAACTTTAAGGGTTCGGTGTCTAATGAGAAATAAGTAAAAACTTTATGCACAGGGTGTTTCTAAACAAATGCAAAAAAAAATAAGAGGCGATTTTTCCACCAAAAAATAAGAAAAAAACTTCATTTGTACATAATATGTCCTAAACGTCTTAGTTTTTAAACTACGGGGTGTTAATTTTTTTAAAAAATATTGTTTTTTTATAATAACTTTTATATCCATTCAGTATTTAAAAAAAAATTGGGAGACGCACCCTTTGCACCAGAAGACATTTTTTGGCATACAAGAAAAAAATACAGTGTCGTCCATGAGGGGTTTAAAGTAAATATTTTTTGGAAAAAAATGGTACGCCACTGCTTTATCTAAAATAAAAAAAAACTTTTTTTAAATCTGCGTTTAGTTTAGAACACATTTGATCTCTTGACTTTCTTTTGATTGATGTACGGTTTTGCGTAAATAAATAGAAACCATTTCTCGGCATGGTCCAATTCCTATCTTCTTTAACAATAAATAACGAAGGTATAGGTATTTTAATGTAGAATTTCATATGAGGAATACAAACTGACCATGCAAAAAAATTATAATAAAAATATTTATTTTAAAGCCCTCATGGACGACACTGGTACAAATTATTTGTTTTTCTTGTATGCCAAAAAATGTCTTTGGGTGCAAAGGGTGCGTCTTCCAATTTTTTAAAAATATTTAAATGGGTATAAAAGTTAATAAAAAAACAATATTTAAAAAAAACTAACGTGATACATGATACATCAGACACAGAACATGCAACATGCCACGTAAAGTAAATACCGCTCATAAAAATTTAGCACCCAAAGCCTTAATATTAGCTACACCCTGTACCATCGTACATCGTGCTTAAATAAGGCATGTGATGCGCGACTTCAGCTGCATGCAATATTTTGGGCAAGTCTTGCCGCAGTATTTTAGAACGCGTCGAATTTCGACGACTCTCGACGTTGCAGTTAAATATTAGCGCATTCGCCCTCCTGTAAAAAAAATATGTTATGTTAACGTGGTATAGCCAATACTTAGAAAAATTACAAAGCCAAGTCGACAAATATATTTTTTTATTTGCTACAATAATAGTTTTGTTTTTATAGAAAAATAAAAATAAAATAAAAAATTAATAGTGTTGAGTTTAAATTAAGAAATAAGCCTATCATAAATCCTGCTTTAAAAAAATAGGTAGTAAGTTAACAAAATTGCTTTGATTACTATTGAAAAATAGGTTGCCATAACGATATTAAGCTAACATTACTAATTCATTTAACAATAATTTGTAATACGTAGGTGAAAGATATCAATGAAATTATTTAAAATTGTTTTATACTTAGGATACTCACCATTAGTTTGCCTTTCTTTTAAAAAATCATTTTAGAACTAAAATTAAAAAACTACTTCGAGGTAAGCATTTTAAATTTTTATTATGCTAAAAAAATTTCGTCTTATTTTACCATATAATTATATACTACTACATAAATAGAAACTTAAAACGTTATGTGTTATGGATGATGTCTACATGAATGAACTTAAAACCCGATGTGCGAAACATAACCTTAAAAATACTCCTTATTTTTAAAGACTATAAAATACAATTTAGAACAAACAAACAATTCCTTAAAGTTGCAGCTGAACCTGGCTGGTATTATTAAAAGGACACTTTCTTAATTCTTATTTAAAATAAATATAAAATACAAACAATCAGAGCCAAACAATATACCGTTAATAAACATTTACAATTAACAACTAAACTATTTAAAATAGTTAAAACAAATATGCAACTGCAAGGCAAAGTAAACCAATCAAATAAGCCAAGCATAAAACAAATTAAAATTAAAGTGTATGTGCCTTTGAAACTGCTAAAAACTCTATGTATTTTTTTACCTCGTTTTTTTTTACGTATTTAACATTATTTTTGCATGCCATAAAACCCGATGTGTATGTATGGTTGCCGCATTATCAAAGAAAAGCCACGCAATTTAATGCAAAAATAATGTAAAAAACGTAGAATAACGGAATTTTAAAAGGTAAAAATCAAATATTGTGTGACACTAGCTTTAAATCAAGAATTATGTGCAAAAAGAAGGGGGAATATAGTGAAAATAAGCTTAATTCAAATTTGAACTTTGATGATGAATATCTCGAGAACGTAACGTTTCCGCCAAAAAAATCTTTCAGATTCGTGATCAGTGCCCCCAAAGCCCCGTATATCAAATTTCGTTAAAATCGGAGTTGCCGCATGTTTCTAGAAAATTACCAATAGTATAACAAATAAAAATATATTTATTATATTCCAAGTATATTCTCAGTATATACTTTAGAATATTGTCAAGAAACTGCTAAAAACTCTATGTATTTTTTTAAAATACGGAACATTATTTCTTTAAAATACGGAACATTATTTCTTGCATGGTTATTTCATTTTTTATTTGTAAAATAGATAGCCTCAAACTGACTACTAGAGAGAAAAAAAGCGCATTTTTTCTATCGCAAATTACAGCTATTAACTAATTTAATTAAATTAAACTTGGCTCAAACTGTATATATTTCTTTTTACTAATAATATATTTTTTTAATCATAAATTATTTCTTTGCTTTACACTTAAAAAGATAATGATGGTTTAGGTAAAGTAAACTTCAATCAAATATTTTTCGGATATTAATTTCCGCAAAAATCGATTTTTATAACAATTTTATACGAAATATGTTTGAGTGGAGCTATTTTATTTTTATAATTTCTTTTACACAATTTCATAAAAATATTAAAAAAAAGCATCACTAACCTAAACTATTTTGGCCTTCAATTTCAAATTTCAAAAGACTTTTTAAGGTATGTATGCTTTTAATTTTATAGAAATTATTTTAGGCGATTTTATTGTTTTAATATGTATGTTTGGAGTTGAATAATTATTGTTAATTATAGGCAAATCTTAATAAAAACGATGTAAAAGTTTTTTTATAAGAAGTGTAACATAAATATTGAAAATAAATTAAACTGTGGTTTCATTAGAAATTGATTGGCTCTATGAGTATTGGTTTTTAAATTACAGAGAGTTTAAAAATTAAACACATTGCTTTTGTCCAATAACTTTTAAATGATAGAAGACAACAACAACAAAATTTAAGGTATGTAATGATAATCCACTGGTAAAAATTACAGACGAAAATTAAGAAACAAATAAATATGTTAAACAGCACAAAAATCGAACATGTTTTAACTTGTTTTGAAAAACTTTTTGTTGGGCATTATTCATTATCTTTTGGTGCTCGAAAGTTCTTAAACAAAAACCTATTTTTTAAACCCTGTAGGTTAAAAATAAACATTTGCAGAGCAAAACTGCATATAAAGAAATATATTGGTGGTAATAAATCCACTGTTTAATTTATTTAAAACCTCCTTCTTTCTTTATATTTTATGTGTAACAGCTGGGGTCGTTTTAGTTTTATATAAATAAAAATCTTTTTAAAGTTCAAATCCCTATTCTTGGAGTTCATAATTTTCTTTAAAAACTTCATGTATTTCAGTAATCATATCTGTAACTATCATGCTTCTGCCATATTTGCCAAAACCTCTAGTATTACAGTCTCTCGTAAGTTTACTTGCTGCGTAGCAAGCAACGGCGGGTTCCCAATTTTTCTCCAATGCCCAAACTAGAAAAGTGGACATTGTTCCCCCAAGCATGTCACCTTGACCTCCGCATCGACGTCCTGAACCTCCACCAGATATCTAAGATAAACAGAGATATATTAATATGTGAAGGGTACAGGAATAAAACCACAAATGCCCATTTTTATCAAAATAGAGATTATTAGCGCAATCTGATGGTACATCGTTATACTTTTATTTCTCAAAATATTAACAAAATAAACTAATATTGTCGATACGAGACCCGAATTAAATTGGAAATGTCTATTGATTATTATTCAAAAATAAATAATAAAAGTGTCATATCTTAAATATCGGAAAGTTGGTTTTGTGACAATCCTTGTTTCATTCTTGTACCCTTTATGTATTTACAATTTGTTTTGATTTTTTTTATATGGAAGTTCAATAATACTGCTGTTTACCCAGATATGACAATAAGTTTTTAATACAAGTTGTAGGGTTTCCAAACGTATACGTCTTATATTTTGGTGAATATAGAGTATCCCAAAAAAGTAATGGCTTAGAAGTCACTTTTTGCAATTGTAAACCCTTAAAGAGTCAGCTTCAGCATATATTTTTGCATATAGAACGCTATTTGATTTTCACAGTCAATCTACTTAAACTTTCATCAAAAACATGATATCCGAAAATTATTGGTTAAAAACTTTATTAACTTATTAATTTGCAACTTAGCTGGGTATTTCAAAACACTAAAGATAACAGAATAAATATCTCAAAGAAAATACAGTGCATTTCATACAGGGTATTTCTTATGGCGTGGCCGATATCCTAATATTTAAAGTATTAAATTTCAATTTTTTTAAATGGAACACCCTCTATAATGGTTCATTTTTGGATTTTAGAAATTAAAATCTAGTAAAATTCTTCAGCAAAATCTACGAAAAATGTTAGGTAACAATTAAGATTTCTAAAGATTTCATGACAACAAAAAAAAATTAAAAAAAATATTGTTCTTTGTATTATTATCATTTTTTTTTAATTACCACTCTGTTGGTTTTTGGTTATTGGTATAAATATATACTCTTTTCCCTTTAAAAAATGTAGCACAGTCTATAGCTATTTTCTAAAAATAACGCATTTATTGACCTCTAAAAAATTGACTGCATAGCAATAATAGTATTTTATATACTAAGGGTGAGAAGTGAGCTATTATTTACCGAGCATTTTTATATATTGTGCGAGCTAAATAATAGCTTTCTCATCAGAGGAATATATAGAATTTTTTTCACTGCATTTTCTACTCTAGAGGTCAATTTTCCGGAGATCTATAAATTAGATTTTGGATTAGATCATAATTGAACATACGGGTCCTTCAACCCTAAACATCTTATACCGCCTTTTCATACAGGTACAGGTCACTTCCGGGGCAGTGAATAGAGAATATGGCAGCGCGAGTTTGTAACACGTCGCTCGCGCTCCTTTCAGTAGCGGCATTGGAAGTCCAAGGATTCCCAGAAAAACGGCAGTGTGCAGGAAAGTGGGCAAGAGAGTAGTTTCATGTAAAGACGGCATATTTTAAAAGAGAACTATGCATTAGTTCAATTATGTTTGTTTATATTTTATGCGCTACCGCAATAACTATGGCATATCTAAACTCTATACTTATTGGGCTACTGCGATTAAATTTCGTTAACGTTAGTACATGAAGAAGTTCAACACCATTTTTTCGTTTTTGCTTTTATTTTATTCTATAAATATGTATATCGTCGGTTTAATGGTAAAACTCGCTAAGTGGCATTCTATGGTTCAGGGAATAACAACGATTTTAAACAAAATTTGTGATGAAAAAAGAAAAATAAACCATCTTTTTTATGTATAATATTTCAATAAAGAGTTATGAATGTCATAAATGTAACTAATAAATTATTTCTACAAAAATACTATTTTGCTATAAGTAACTTAAAAATGTTCAAACAATTTTTTTAAACAAAATGTACTTAGTGACTTTAACCTTTAAACCGACGATATGTGAAAGATGGTGGGTGGATTTATACATTTTTTTATTAAAGACTAAATAGTATTTCTTTTATAAAGTATGAATTTTTGTTAAATAAAAAACTATAAGATAAATATTTTGTAGTTATACACAGCAAATGTTCTCTTACCTTAATAGATTTTCCTAAAGTAATAATTTCATCTTCAGCATCCTTTGCGAATATTGTAATATTTGATCCAACACGCTCTAAAAATTGTTTGGCCTGTTCTACTTTGGATGCTTCAATATTTGATTCCCCCACGATTCTTCTAAACTCCATTTTATTGGGAGTAAGAATAACGGGAACAGGATAATCTTTAAGAATATCGGGATTTTGGGCAATAAAAAATAAACCATCTGCATCAATTATTAGCGGCTTGCTTTTTGAACGACATAGCTCAATGATTTGTTCAAATGTCTTTTGAGTCGATTCCAAACGACCCATGCCAGGACCTGCAATAATTATATTTTTAATTTCATAGTTAATGTAGTTCAATTCATAATTATGATGTCTAGGGGAAAAAGTATGTAAACCACATAAACATGTATAAAAACTTTTTATTTAGATAAATCTTTCAGATTAGTATAGCATAAATGCAAACAACTTGTTTATATACCCCTAAAAATTGCAGAAATGTTAGTAACTTTTGTATTTTAAGTTTCCTGAACAATCCAGGTTTAATTGCATCCATTTTTCTCTATCACTACTTATAATTGAGGCAT
The DNA here is from genome assembly GCA_014170235.1 of Listronotus bonariensis. Taxonomy (NCBI): domain Eukaryota; kingdom Metazoa; phylum Arthropoda; class Insecta; order Coleoptera; family Curculionidae; genus Listronotus; species Listronotus bonariensis. The sequence continues at coordinate 162,087 of JACEGR010000086.1, forward strand.
TTCCCTAAAAGGGACCGGTTGATAGGCCTTTTTTCCGGACATCATTTAATGTTTTTTCAATAAAAAAACTATAAATCCTGAAATTTTTGTAGCGATTTGGCAATGCTGTGCTTTTTGTTGACATTTCTCTGACATCCCTTTAAAATAAAGTGATATGTTTACCAAATTTTACTTGACTTTTTCTTAAAACCAATATTTTGTCTATGGGCCCTTTATTCATATATTATATCTCAAGACCTATAAATTTAATATATTTTGAGCAAGATTTTTTCTTGGAAAACAGTTGAATGGACGATAATTTATAAATATTTTTATTTCAAAATTTAAAATTCGAGACAGCAAAGCGGTCGAGAGTTTTTTTTAATTATTGTCTATGAAACTATTTGCCAAGAAATTCTTGCAAAAAATATTTGGGTAGTTTAATCGATTTGAATTTGTAGGTCGAGTAGTATACGGCTGGTTATTTCCTGAAAAACTTACATTTAAGCCAAAGACACAGAATTTTACTGATAATAATGTTTGACATTTTCTTTCAATTTTGAGAACTAGTTTGGATGACTGAAAATTATTTGCGGTTAAACAGCACATGTGGTTTAATCACTTAGCCTTCGTGGATTGTCCAAAGATAAAAAAAAAATCTAAACAAAATTTATCCGAAAAATGGTGGTTTCTGATTGATCTATATTCTATTGAGGAAAATATTCAGGAGAATGCCTCAATTATTCTTTTTATCTATTTATTTATTCATAATTCACCTAACAAGCTAAACAACAATTTACATACATTTACTTATACATATTAAAATAAAGCATTTAATTTAGTTAAACGCCTCTATCAACTTTATTGTAGCCGGTCATAAAAATGGAAGTTTTTCCGAACGTCTGGGATAAAATTGTTATTTGTAATGGCAGTATCTCTAATTAAATGGCTTTTATTACCCCATTCTGCATTTGAGGAAACTTGAAATTCAGGGTGTAGCATCTCATGGTCATCTGCATTAGTAATATGACGAAATTTTGTTTTAAATTATACAGGGTCGCTCAAGAGAGTTGTTTAAAATGTTTGATGATCAGTTAAGAGGTTTGAGAGGATTAGATTGGCCTGCTAGATCACCCGATCTTATGCTCCCTTTTATTCTACTTTTGAGGTGGTTTGAAATGAAAATTATACAGTACAACAGTACAGACCAAAAAAGACCTCCGCCAACGAGTGATAACTAGTTAAACAGCTTGATGTAAGAGAGATAAGAAAGGCCATAATTAAATCTCTGAATATACAATGAATTCCAAAAATGTTTGGAATTCAACGGTCGCCATTTTAAATATTATTCAACAACAAGTATTGAAAACACCTTTTTTTAATTGTTGTTTTGTACTTCCATTTATAAAATTTATTAGGCACTTAGTCCAAAAGGCTAACGACCGAGGTCTTCTTGCCATATATACAGTATACCGTGTTATGTTGTTTTGTGTTGTATTATTTACTGCTATTTCACTGTATTGTTATTTATCTGCGATAAATACTAATTAAGCTAAATTTTGATTTCTTAAGAAACTTGCTTTTATATCCGCAACTTTAGCATTTAGGTATAGGAACATGATATATCATTTAAATAGGCTTTTGACGGTCCCTCAGATTCTTTGATCATATGCAGGGTGTCCCATTAAAAAAGACTAACATTTTCACACCTATAGGTAAAAATCACAAATTTTAATTATTTGATTAACAGAAAAAATGACTTTAAATCGTTAGATCAGAAGCCCATACCTATGTTGCCTAATTTTCAGACTACCTGTGAGGTTGGTACTTGAAAAATTCAAATAGAAAGCCGTGATTAAACACTAGATTTAAATTAGGCATATCTTAATAAACATTTTAGTGTATATTTGGTGTATCTAATACTTTATTAAAATATGGTGAAGTTTGTTTTCCCATGTAACAGGAGAGTGTGTGGTGGTTTGACCATTGGCCATTTTTTTAACCCAACAAAGATAGTTATGGGACATAATAATACAGGTTTTAAGTCAAAAACGGCTTGCATAATTTAAATGCTAAAACATACGGGTTGTCCTGTTTAAAATATCTAAATTTACACCACTTTCGGTTAAACCAGTTTTGACTGGTAGGTGGTATTATACAGAGCGTTTCTAAACAAATGCCAAAAATTTTAGTAGGTGATACCTTGTTCAAAATTAAGGATAGTTTGCTTTATAAACATGGGGTCAAAAAGCAACCATTAGGAAGATATCTAAAGAAAAAAAGGTTTTTATTTTTTATCTTAAAAACAAAAAGAGTATTGTGTTGAAACTACCGAGTAATTTAAAATAAACAAATATTACAAATGTCCTAATAGGTGACAACAGGTAAATAGATTTTTATAAAATAAATTTCCCCACCCCGGCACATTATGAGTAACATTTTATTTTTTAATTTAAAATTGGTAAGTTTAATGAAAAAAAAAAAAATACAGGGGTTAGAAAAGTTTCTAAATAAATCAGGCAATTTAAATTTATATCTTTCGAGGTCACTGTGTAAATCTCTTTTTAAATTTGGCCAGCTAGAACAATAGGGGTCTAGTTAGGTCTAATTCCACCCTGTCCAATAATTCTAAAATAATGCAAAAATATCCAAGAAGTGAATTGTTATACTAGCAATATTTTCGTGTAATTTCATTGTTCTGGCGCTTTTTATTCTTGAAATAAAGCGTTAAAGCGTTTTTTTCGCTATGTTTGTACCGCAATACCTCCCTAATGGTTGACTTTTATCCGATATTTATAAAGCATTCTACCCTTCATTTTGACCCCATACTTCAAATAATGCCTATTATTTTAGAGCAGCAGCAAAGCAGAAAAAAATAGGATAATTTAATATATTTCTACATGTAATCACCAAAAAAGAGCAAAATGCCTTAATTATAAAAACACACCTAAAAGTGCCACATGTAACCTGTCTACCCAAGGACTTATTTTGTTAATAACATCCGGGTCGTCCAAAAAGGTAAAACCATCAATTCCGGACTGTAGGATTTTATTACACTGGCTGCTTCCTTTATAGTGACTACATAACTTAAATCAGCTCCAACTTTAAGAGCAGAAATAGATGAAAAATAGGGAGCCCCAGTAAATTCTATACTTCCACCAAAAACACCAATTCTTCCTGCCTAAAACATGGCATTTTTAATACATCATTTGATACCTGTCAAACAAGTACAGGTACAGTGCAATCCAATTAAAATGAACCACTCTTTATAACCGAATTTGCAAACTTATAAAAAACTGGTCATCCAGGTAATTTTTATTCTAAAAGGGACACATTTTTTTGTAAAAATTTATTTCTTTAAAGTCATACCCTTCCCCGCCAGCCCCATACCCATCCAACTCAAACATCAAAAAGTACCAAATGAAAAGCGGGTCAAGTAATTCCTCATCTAAAAGGGTATCAAATTATCTCTTTATTAGTATTTCAAACTCTGAACGGGTAAAGTATTTCAAACTCTGAACGGGTAAATTTTTGTCACTAAAAATAAAAATGTACGTGGATTACGTTTTTTTTACTGTAAGTATACAAATTACGCAATTATACGGGGTGGGTCGTTTTGATTGCAATGCACTTGATTTAAAATATCAGTGTATTGTCTCGCCATGTTAACAGTTAATTAAGATATATCGATAGTACAAAGTATACCAATTATTAAACATCCTTAAAATTACCAAAGCTACACTTCCGAAATTCGGTATTTGGGTGATTTTAGCTATGTGGAACTCAACAGTGATATCGAGAGTGTTCATATTTATGTTTATCCAAGTTAATTCAGCGTATCAAATTTGGAAATTTTCTTATTTTCGAAAATTCTGTGTCTCTTCTATAATCGGGTCATTTTATATTGAAAAAATACCTAGTAAGTAAATATGGTTACGGACTTAAACCAATGTAATACCTTATTGTTTAGGTGTTTTTCTCAATTTAAAATGCCCAAAGTAGAGTTGCCAAGATAGAAATAGATATTTGAGTAATTAGTGCGTCAGCAACCATAGCCGTTTAGCTAAGTTGCTAAGATAGGATGTAATACCAATGACATTCTAATACGTATGGACCGAGCCTGCTATATAAAAGCATCATAGTTCTTATGCAGACAACATAAGTAAGAAAGGTCCGAGAGCAAGATGGAGCTAGTTTGGGCAGAAAGCGCCAGACTTGAAAGCTTTAGGATTATTTTAAAATTAACCTACCTGTAAAATTTTAACTTTACTCCTTTTGACGCTCTATAGGTACACTTATAGGCTGAGCAAGTTAAAACCATTGTCCAAGAATAAAAAAATATTTTCACCTAACCTAGAATTATTTTCGTATGGTTTTTTTCAAGGAAATAAAAGTGTTTTGTTATGCCAAATGTGGTCTTTCGGATGGAACAATATTTAAAATATAATATTCCATACATAACTTGGTTTTGTTGATTTTGTCAAAAACTGCGGCTGCAGATCACCTCCTCAAATATGATTGGTCATATATCAGCAACTAGTAACACAAACATAAAATCAAACAAATTTTGACAATCCATCTTTAAAATTACAGAGCGACAAAGCGGCAAAAACAAAATATTTTGAATTAATCTCGCCGCTCGATAAACTCCCTCAAACTCGTCACATTACATGTCTGCATGCTTTTGATTTTCCGCGTGTGATTTTGGCGCGATGTCGCGCTGTTTGCTCACCGCTATCCTTGTCGTTCCATTTTTAACAAAGTGGGTAAAGTGAAACTGATAACATTCTTTTGAAACTTATGTGGCTAACTTCATTCTGAATGTTAATTAATAATTTAAATAGCATCTATCACCTGATCAAATGATCAGGATCAGTTAAAGATGAATGAACTGAGGGAAGTGAAACTGATCATGTCTCCAAAGAATACCACTATAGAAACGCGATGAGTGTAAGCGAGTTTATGGAGCAGCGAAATCGATTCAAAATATTTTGTATTCGCCACTTTGTGGTTTTAAAGATCAATAGTCAAAAATTGATTGATTTTGTGTTTCTGAGGCCCAGCTTATTGGATGAAAAGAGTTAGAGTTAAGCGTTTTGTTATGCCAAATGTGGTCTTTCGGATGGAACAATATTTAAAATATAATTATTCCATACATAACTTGGTTTTGTTGATTTTGTCAAAAACTGCGGCTGCAGATCACCTCCTCAAATATGATTGGTCATATATCAGCAACTAGTAACACAAACATAAAATCAAACAAATTTTGACAATCCATCTTTAAAATTACAGAGCGACAAAGCGGCAAAAACAAAATATTTTGAATTGATCTCGCCGCTCGATAAACTCCCTCAAACTCGTCACATTACATGTCTGCATGCTTTTGATTTTCCGCGTGTGATTTTGGCGCGATGTCGCGCTGTTTGCTCACCGCTATCCTTGTCGTTCCATTTTTAACAAAGTGGGTAAAGTGAAACTGATAACATTCTTTTGAAACTTATGTGGCTAACTTCATTCTGAATGTTAATTAATAATTTAAATAGCATCTATCACCTGATCAAATGATCAGGATCAGTTAAAGATGAATGAACTGAGGGAAGTGAAACTGATCATGTCTCCAAAGAATACCACTATAGAAACGCGATGAGTGTAAGCGAGTTTATGGAGCAGCGAAATCGATTCAAAATATTTTGTATTCGCCACTTTGTGGTTTTAAAGATCAATAGTCAAAAATTGATTGATTTTGTGTTTCTGAGGCCCAGCTTATTGGATGAAAAAGAGTTAGAGTTAGAACAAAATTGGTCCAATTTTCTGTAAATTTACAACATACTAAATTTAATACATGTATAATCAAATGTTCTTATTTTCATTATTGTGTAATGGTCACGGTACTGGTAAAATTTTTTAGGATGCTCTTGCAATTTTTTATAGAGTATAGAATTTACCACATTCTCGCCGACATTTATAAATACTAATGGAACGACGTTTTGGTAACAAATGCCGGTAATTGTCTAGACAGTGGAAATAGGAATAGTAGAAATATAACCACAATAAAAACTTTTATCCATGGTTTTTCTGATGAGAGTATCGAACTGATGAAGTCATATCTCTTTGACAGAAGTCAAGTTGTAAGAGTGGCTGGGGTTTCATCGGAGGAAAGACTGGTCAATATTGGAGTCCCACAGGGCTCAATTTTGAGCCCAATATTGTTTCCAGTTTACATCAACGATTTACCAAACCTAAGCATCTCTGAAAGGTATACCCTTTTCGCCGATGATACCACAATCTCAACAGCGGCCGATAGTCTTCAGACGGCAGTGACGGGTTCCTTAGAGGCTAGGGAAAGGGCTAAAGACTGGTTTGTGCAGAATAGGTTACTTCTCAAGCAAGACAAAACTAAATCAATGGGTTTTTCACTTAGGGACTTCGGAGATATTAACAAGGGGAATGAGAGTGAGACATTTCTGGGGTGGTTCTGGACTCGAAATTACAGTGGGGCCCACAGGTTGACCAACTATGCACAAAACTAAGTCGAAGTGTATTCGTACTGCGGAGCCTAACAGGAAATGTGTCGCATGAGGTACTTAAAACCGCATATTATGCCATATTCCACTCGCACATGATTACGCTATGATTGCCTGCGGTCACTCTGCTGAGGCTGCAAGGATTTTTGCGCTGCAGCGTAGAGCTGTGAGAGTCTTGGCTGGTCTCGGATATCAAGATGACTGCAGGTCTTCATTTGTACGTCTTGGAGTGTTAACCTTTCCATGTCAGTACATTTATGACAATCTATTATATATTAAGAGTAATGAGGCCTATCTTGTAAGCCACAGGGATGTTCACAATCACAATACTAGATATAAGGAAAGCCTGGTCATTCCATACTGGAGGCTAAAGAGGTGTCAGAGTGGTCCGGGATACTGGGCAATTAAATTTTATAATGTGCTTCCTCGCAGCATTTGCAACCTTTTGTATAAGGACTTTAAAGTTAGGGTTAAAACAATTTTACTGGCAAATGCATTTTATTCACTTGAGGAATACCTAAATTTTCAATTTTAATCTTATTTTATTTTTTAATCTTTGTTGATGATGTTAGTGATATTAAGTTTAGTGTAGAGTCATTATGTGCTTTATGTATTTTATTGTATAACAAATATGAGTGTATTTAATTGTTAGTTTGTTATAATCTTAAGATTGTACTAATTTGTATTTTACTTTTATTTTAGTTTATAAGGATATTTTATATATTTAAACTTTTGACCTGTGTAAGCATAATTATGTCTTTAACATCAATAAATTGAGTATGAGTATGAGTATAAACTTTTTGTCTTTTGTCTATCCCAATAGGCGTTTGTAAAAAATTGGTGTATTCAATGAACAATAGATGCCAGGCAATGTTACAGGCTAAATAGACAGTACCAAATATTAGTTAGATAGTAATTTTTAAGATGTTTTTATGAACCAATATTGTAATAAAAATATGTTTTCATACTTTTGTCGTATCATATTTAGTCATAACATAAAATGTAGGAATTTAATTAGTAGACCGTAGTACTATAAAAATTAAATTTCAGTTTTCCAAAAGTATCTCCATATTTCTAAACCATATTCATCTTCAAAATATAAAAATAACCCCAAAGGTGTCAAATATATTTGACATTTAATGTCAAAGACATTTCAGAATCTCCTAAAAAAAGATAATAATTTTAAAATTTAAAACCTAATAATAGTTAATTTTTATTTTTATTATTTGTACTCAATTTATCTTGACAACGGTGGCAGATTTGCCACCGAGAAGTCAATTTTAAAGTATCTTTTACTTGTTTTAATTTTTTTGGTTTCTTAGTACTTTTAATTTCATTTTTGGCAAGTACCCAACTAATTACCATCCATTAAATGAATCCGCCGAACTACAGAACATATCTTCAATACTGTTTTTTAGGATTAATTTTTATGCCCCTCAACCTCATTTAAAAAAAAAAAAATATATACAGAATTATTTAAAGCCCTTAGGATTATCCTACCGGGTCAAAAAGTAATATATGTTATATTTAAGCCCTCTAAGATCAGAATGCAAAATTTAAACCCAAAATCCTGAACCAAACCTCAAAAACACAAAAGCCTGAATCCTAGCGTGGCACAAAGTCAGGCTGTTTGCTTGCTGTCATCCTCATAGCTCCACTATGTTTTCAGCCCAAGGACCAAAGTGGTCCCAATGTAACCATGATACAACAAATACAAAAGGTAGGATCTTGCGCATGACTAAATTTGTAAACAAAGTTGAAACACTACGTTTGTTTTCGTGTTTTTAACAGTTTTTTTGCCTTTTTACTTTGCTTTTTGGCAGTTTTGTGAGTTTAAAACTAGTTAGGTATAAAATAATTTGTTTTTAAGTGCTTTAAACAGTGGTTTATTACGCAAGTTCCGTTTATGCTCATATTAACATTTTATGGTGGGTTTATAAAAAAAATTTAGCATTTAATTTAACATTTAACATTTAGCATTTAGTATTTAACAAAAGTTCGGCTTATGGTGATTCATGTAGACGTTCATAAAACTCATTTAACATTTAAGATTTAACAGTTATCATTTAAGAGTTGGCCAACTTTTATCTTCTTAAATTAAATGCTAAATGAAAATTCGACTGCGCATGTCAAAACCTGTCAAATGTCGGAATGTTTTCTGTAATGTCATAATTTGATATATTTTGGTTTTATTATGGTTTAATTATTGTTTTGATCTGCGCTAAGTTAAAGATGGAATCGCCAAATTGTGAAATTAATAAAGTTTTTGTAATGGGATCAATGTTATTACTGATAAGCAAGCGGCTGTCTTCTGTCAAAAGTCAAATATCATTACAATGCGCATGACCAAACATCTAATTTTAATATTTTTATAAACAGTGTCTAAATTACTAAATGCTAAATCTTAAATGTTAAATGTAAAATGATAAATGCTAAATTTTTTTATAAACTCACCATTAAGCTAGTTAACATTAAATATTATATTCTTAGAATAACAGTAATATTATTTTAAAAAGATATATTCTCATACTTGTCCTCATATTTAAAAAATGACCAAAATTCCCAAACATTGCAAGCCTTCTTAGAACCTAAATTTAAATATTGCGCCGAAAAAGTCACATTGCTACGTCATGCGCAAAGCGAACCAATTTGGAATCGCTGTTGATCCTACCTTCTTGTAATCGTTGTATCATGCAATGTAACCTATTTGTTGTTCTGGCGTCTACCACGTTAACTTACAATTTACTATACTAGAATTATTTTGCTTTTCTCACCTGGCCCTTATGTTTGTCTCCACTAAGTGAAGGAGCCAATTTTTGGCCTTCTCCACCAAACTGCAGTCAGTCACAGTAACGCTCGACATTTTCCTAAAATGAAAATAATTCGAGGATAATAAAGGATAATCAGTAAACCGTAAATTACTTATTCGTCTGGGACATAACTTGAGTAAAAATAAATTACACAGCAATCTTGCCATTGAGGTTATGTCAAGGATTGTTTGCTTCTTTTTTCGACTGGCGCTTTCTACAAGAGCCCATTGCTAGCACATTTAAAGCTGTCTTTAAGGATGATCCATCGTCTGACTGCTTAGAGAATGTTTTTAGTAGAGGCATCCCTGCAGCTTGGGAGAGAAATATTATTGTCGCCGTGAAGCATATAGTCGTTCGTTAGTTTAATATTTACGTAACTATTTTATTTTACTAAATTCTTGTAAGAATCACAAAAATATATTTGTTTTATAGAAATACAGTAGAAGACTTTTTTAAATATTTACGGTAAATTCGTTACAAATGACACTGCTGATATTTAATTTTTTTTCCTGTACTTCAAAAAATATCTTTTGTAGCATAGAAACGTCTCTCAAAAACATCCATATTGAAAATATGTTCTATACTGGTTAGGCGGATTCATTTATTCGATGGTAATTGTTTGGGTACACACTGAGAAAACCGTTTAATGACCATAATTAAAATTTTAATAATCCCTATTAAATTTTCTTAGTTAAATAGGGGATAACTAAAGTCATTTAGTATGGTAATTAAAGTCAATTTATAGCTTTTGTTTAATAATAATATTTAAAGAAGTTTAATTAAATATAATTAAATTATGTTTAATAGTTTTAATTAAAGTACATTAATAAAGACAACTAAACCCGTTTAATAAACATTATTAAATTCCGAATTAATTATATATAGATTTTAATTAAAGAGTAGAGTTGCGATAATTAAAAGACTTTAATTAGTGTGCATTCACCATTTTTTTGTTTTTTTGAAAATTCGGAATTAAATTTGTGGTAAGATGGCAAAACCCAATATGTCACTTTTAGTAAAATGTTGAGGAGAGATCTTTTAACTTTGATGCCTCCTAAAAATCACAATTTTAGTACAGTATTTAAATTTTGCAACTTATATAAAAACAATTAGTTGCAAAATAAAAATATTGTACTGAAATTGTGATTTTTCAGGACATATCAGAGTTAAATAGATCTCTTTAACATTTTACCAAACGTGACATATCGGGTTTTGCCATCTTACCACAGAAATAAAATACTGCACATTATTGGGACTTTGAAAGCAATAAGAATTACAGTTCTTAAATTTAAATTGCATAGTTTCCAAACATTCGTAAAAAATATATTTTTTAATTTTTGCTTTTTGTTTTTATATACTTAATATTACGTTTCTTATTTGATATGAATCTGTCAAATATATGCATTTTACCTCAACTTTACATTTGTTTAAATTTTAATACGAGGTACAAATTTTATCAATGGGGAAAAGATAGACACAAAATTTTATTTAATGAAAAGTAACTCGTTTATATTCAGCGGTACATGATTGTAACAAACTACACAACTTACAACAAATGTAGGCAAAATTACAGATATCTATTTTATAAAACTCCTAAAAATTACAACACAACACCTGACAATGATTTTTTGTTAACTGCGCAAACGTGAAACGAGTACGATCTAGGTAAGTATCCGAAAAGACTGAAAACGTGCTGACAACCCCGATACCACGAATGGAATAAACCCGCACACTGGATTGTTAGGGCTGGTCGGTCAGGATCGGTGTCGTTCGGTTTAATTCGTAATAAAAACCTTATCATTTCTTTAAACTGGGTTAATTGAAATTATTAAACATAATATAGATTCTATTAATGTTCTTAATTATTTTTATTACTTGTTTAATAAGTATTATTAAAGAACATTTTAGTAAAGACGTTTAATGGGTGCTATAGTGTAATTTAATTATCTTAACTTTGCAAATTAATGAAACCTATTATAATAGAAATTTCTTAATATTATTTAATAACTGTTATTGCAGTCTTTTGCAGGTTCTATTACACCTTTAATAGCAGTAATTAGACGGATCCTATAAAGTGTCTTTAATTACCATAGCAATTTCGTTTTATAGGCGTTATTAAAAAAATAATAGTAATAATTAATGATTTAATTGTCATAATTATGAAAAAATAATTAACGACTTTAATTGGCCGATTTCTCTCGGTGCACGCCTCAATCTAGGAAAAATGGGACCTCTTCGGTCCAGGGTATAGCGAGCTAACCCTGTTCAGCCCTATTGACCCCTATATGAACTGATGTCCGGTGGCCTGAAACAAAATAAAGAAAAACCGCCACAAAAAGTTAAAAGTTAACTAATGTTTAAGTTTAAAATTTTTAAAAAATTAAGCTTTCAACTTTATGAAATTCTGATAATATTTTTGACATTAGTAGGTATTATGAGTGATAGACATAACTGGTGTTTTGTGTTTTAAAGGTGCGGATATTAAATGTATAATAATTAATATATATTCATATTGTTATAAAAGTAACTAAACGATTCATTTTTTAAAATTTTACCATCATACGTATTTTCAAAAGTAGGTCGTTAGGGACGTGCTATATTTGTATGATATAAGTTTCTGAACATCCTGTATAAATGAAAGTATATGTAAGCCTATGTTAGCATACCTTACACTGTACGGCATAAAGTTCCCAGCAAACACTATTTGCCGGCAATGTACATTTTTCATATTGGCATTGATGGTAAAGCATTGGCAATTGGTAGCAATATTATGCCAACATCTTATACGCATTAAAAACTCAACCCTAAATAAACACTTAATTGCCAATAAATATTACATGCAGGCGAATTGCCGGCAAGCATGCAAAAATGGCGGCATACCAATCCTGATTAAATAAAACACGCGTTTTTGTTGCAGTCAAATAAATATTGGATTTTTGAAGGCAAACCTTCAACGCATATTCATACTTTTTAAACCATATTATTAACATTGGTATTTAACTAACATTAAAGCAATTTTTTTGATCTGTTTTATTTATAATGGCAGCTAAACAACATTATTTTATGTTTGTTTACATAATTTAAAGGAAATGGCCTTTTCATAACATTTTATTGTTAAAAATCATGCAAATAAAAATTAGGTCAAACAAAATGTTTATTATGTATTTTGGAGCGAATAAAAATAAAATGATGGTCTTTTTTAAAGAAAAGAGTTTTTAATAGACATAATTAAATGTATTCATTACAGTAGAAGAGCTATGTGCGTATGAGCATCAGAAGGGTAGTTTTTACTATGTATTTTCATATAGGAGAAATTTAAGGTCCGAATACTACAATTTTATGACCATCTCAACCCCTAACGCAAAATTAGAATTTTTAATGCCCTAAGTCACCACGTGCTAGATAGGGGTAACTAACCATCGATGACGTCATCACCTAAACTTAAAATTGAAACGACCTATAAATTAAAAAAGTCTCGCCGACGCTGGGAGTCGAACCCATGACACCCGGCCACCTGTGTGAGAATCCAACGCCATATACCACTAGACCATTGGGGATTTGATAATTAAAACGCCAAACGAGGTATAATTGGGACCAGACGTCATCACCTATAAATTAAAAAAGTCTCGCCGGAGCTGGGAGTCGAACCCATGACACCTGACCACCTGTGTGAGAATCCAACGCCATATACCACTAGGCCATTGGGGATATGATAATTAAAACGCCAAACGGGGTATAATTGGGGCCAAGGCATTAGCATATAACAATGAATCAATGCACAGTTGCCAGACCTAACGCTAAATTTAGTTGAACACCTGCTGATAATCGCATAATTCAGACCGAAGCGGCAACGCTGCATACATAATTTCGCGGCCTTAACAGTTTTTAACGTATATTTCGGTTTCTAGTAGACCGATTTTAGTTGTTCTTTTTTTAAACAATTATTTTAAATAAATATATTAACACTAATTTTTTAAATAAACATGTTATTTGAGAGTAAATAGGGCCTTAACAGTTTTTAACGTATATTTCGGTTTCTAGTAGACCGATTTTAGTTGTTCTTTTTGCTAATAATTTAATTTTTATAAATCTACAAATATTAATACTAAAATTTTTAATAATTATGTTATTTGAGTGTAAATAGGGCCTTAACAGTTTTTAACGTATATCTTGGCTTCTAGTGGTTTGATTTTATTCATTCTTTTTTAAACAATTATTTTTAATAAATATAACACTAATTTTTAAAATAAATATGTTATTTGAGAGTAAATAGGGCCTTAACAGTTTTTAACGTATATCTTGGCTTCTAGTGGTTTGATTTTATTCATTCTTTTTAAACAATTATTTTTAATAAATATAACACTAATTTTTTAAATAAATATGTTATTTGAGAGTAAATAGGGCCTTAACAGTTTTTAACGTATATTTCGGTTTCTATTAGACCGATTTTAGTTGTTCTTTTTGCTAATAATTTAATTTTTATAAATCTACAAATATTAATACTAAAATTTTTAATAATTATGTTATTTGAGTGTAAATAGGGCCTTAACAGTTTTTAACGTATATCTTGGCTTCTAGTGGTTTGATTTTATTCATTCTTTTTTAAACAATTATTTTTAATAAATATAACACTAATTTTTAAAATAAATATGTTATTTGAGAGTAAATAGGGCCTTAACAGTTTTTAACGTATATTTCGGTTTCTATTAGACCGATTTTAGTTGTTCTTTTTGCTAATAATTTAATTTTTATAAATCTACAAATATTAATACTAAAATTTTTAATAATTATGTTATTTGAGTGTAAATAGGGCCTTAACAGTTTTTAACGTATATCTTGGCTTCTAGTGGTTTGATTTTAGTCATTCTTTTTTAAACAATTATTTTAAATAAATATATTAACACTAATTTTTAAATAAATATGTTATTTGAGAGTAAATAGGGCCTTAACAGTTTTTAACGTATATTAGAAATACAGGGCTGTTTTTGGAAATACAGGGCTGTTTTTAGAAATACAGGGCTGTTTTTAGAAATACAGGGCTGTTTTTGAAAATACAGGGCTGTTTTTTTAAATACAGGGCTGTTTTTAGAAATACAGGGCTGTTTTTTAAATACAGGGCTGTTTTTAGAAATACAGGGCTGTTTTTGAAAATACAGGGCTGTTTTTAGAAATACAGGGCTGTTTTTGGAAATACAGGGCTGTTTTTGGAAATACAGGGCTGTTTTTTAACGCATGCGTAAGACCGTCAATAGGAGTGTAAACATGGCGGATTATGAAGATATGCGCCGAGCGCCACGTACAGAGGTTGCGCTCCACGCCTTATGACATAACCTTAAACTTATATAGTTCTTACGCATGCGCGAAAAAATGACGTCAACATAACCTAGAAATTCGGACACTGTTATGATTGAAACATAACCTAAAATTTAATCGGATAAGCCCTCGCCCCACGTCTAACAATTAGGGCTCCGGGTCCTGCGCCCCCCTGCCTAAGCCCTGGGGCCCCACACATAGAAAAACAGTGCCGTATTTTAGAAAAACAGTACCGTATTTAGAAAAACAGTGCCGTATTTTTAAAAAACAGTGCCGTTTTTCTAAAAACGGTGCCGTATTTTAGAAAAACAGTACCGTATTTAGAAAAACAGTGCCGTATTTTAAAAAACAGTGCCGTATTTTAGAAAAACGGTGCCGTATTTTAAAAAACGGTGCCGTATTTTAAAAATACAGGGCTGTATTTTGAAACTACAGGGCTGTTCAGCTGTTTATTTTGCTGTTCATATTTAATTACCTGTTCATGTTTAGACTTTTGCGCAGGCGTCATAATTGTAGATACATATATTAGATAAGTTCAGAGAGACTTGGTCAGTCCCCGAGAGGTGTGGTGTGGTTGTGTGTTTTAAATCACATCATACTTTGCCTCCTTGGTTCGTACTGTATCAATCAACCTGAAACCTGTCAAAACAAGAAACCTACTCTTGATGGGTTAATATACCATGCGGTTTTCGCTATTCGATAGGTATACTTGGTAATATTAGTGTCGTTGACAGCCTCGTATATAATTTGCATATCTACTTGTGATAATATTAGCACCGCTGGCGGCCCTGTATAATTTACCTATATATCTCCTTGTATCACGGCAAATTACTGCTTTTTAAATAAAATCACTGTTATTTGCCGTCTTTTAAATTATATCGCTGTTATTTTATTAATAAACAGTGTATTACAGTATAATTATTTAAAAGACGGCAAAATTACTGCTTTTTAAATAAAATCACTGTTATTTGCCGTCTTTTAAATTATTTAGCTGTTATTTCATTAATAAACAGTGTATTACAGTATAATTATTTAAAAGACGGCAAAATTACTGCTTTTTAAATAAGAACACTGTTATTTGCCGTCTTTTAAATTATTTCGCTGTTATTTCATTAATAAACAGTGTATTACAGTATAATTATTTAAAAGACGGCAAAATTACTGCTTTTTAAATAAGAACACTGTTATTTGCCGTCTTTTAAATTATATCGCTGTTATTTCATTAATAAACAGTTTATTACAGTATAATTATTTAAAAGACAGCAAAATTACTGCTTTTTAAATAAGAACACTGTTATTTGCCGTCTTTTAAATTATATCGCTGTTATTTCATTAATAAACAGTGTATTACAGTATAATTATTTAAAAGACGGCAAAATTACTGCTTTTTAAATAAGAACACTGTTATTTGCCGTCTTTTAAATTATATCGCTGTTATTTCATTAATAAACAGTGTATTACAGTATAATTATTTAAAAGACGGCAAAATTACTGCTTTTAAATAAGAACACTGTTATTTGCCGTCTTTTAAATTATATCGCTGTTATTTCATTAATAAACAGTTTATTACAGTATAATTATTTAAAAGACAGCAAAATTACTGCTTTTTAAATAAGAACACTGTTATTTGCCGTCTTTTAAATTATATCGCTGTTATTTCATTAATAAACAGTTTATTACAGTATAATTATTTAAAAGACAGCAAAATTACTGCTTTTTAAATAAAATCACTGTTATTTGCCGTCTTTTAAATTATTTCGCTGTTATTTCATCAATAAACAGTTTATTACAGTATAATTATTTAAAAGACGGCAAAATTACTGCTTTTAAATAAGAATCACTGTTATTTGCCGTCTTTTAAATTATTTCGCTGTTATTTCATTAATAAACAGTTTATTACATGAAATAATAGCGATATAATTTAAAAGACAGCAAAATTACTGCTTTTTAAATAAGAACACTGTTATTTGCCGTCTTTTAAATAACTATACTGTAATACGAATGGGGCCCCAGGGCTTAGGCAGGGGGGCGCAGGACCCGGAGCCCTAATTGTTAGACGTGGGGCGAGGGCTTATCCGATTAAATTTTAGGTTATGTTTCAATCATAACAGTGTCCGAATTTCTAGGTTATGTTGACGTCATTTTTTCGCGCATGCGTAAGAACTATATAAGTTTAAGGTTATGTCATAAGGCGTGGAGCGCAACCTCTGTACGTGGCGCTCGGCGCATATCTTCATAATCCGCCATGTTTACACTCCTATTGACGGTCTTACGCATGCGTTAAAAAACAGCCCTGTATTTCCAAAAACAGCCCTGTATTTCCAAAAACAGCCCTGTATTTCTAAAAACAGCCCTGTATTTTCAAAAACAGCCCTGTATTTCTAAAAACAGCCCTGTATTTAAAAAAACAGCCCTGTATTTCTAAAAACAGCCCTGTATTTAAAAAAACAGCCCTGTATTTTCAAAAACAGCCCTGTATTTTCAAAAACAGCCCTGTATTTCTAAAAACAGCCCTGTATTTCTAAAAACAGCCCTGTATTTCCAAAAACAGCCCTGTATTTCTAATATACGTTAAAAACTGTTAAGGCCCTATTTACTCTCAAATAACATATTTATTTAAAAAATTAGTGTTAATATATTTATTTAAAATAATTGTTTAAAAAAGAATGACTAAAATCAAACCACTAGAAGCCAAGATATACGTTAAAAACTGTTAAGGCCCTATTTACACTCAAATAACATAATTATTAAAAATTTTAGTATTAATATTTGTAGATTTATAAAAATTAAATTATTAGCAAAAAGAACAACTAAAATCGGTCTAATAGAAACCGAAATATACGTTAAAAACTGTTAAGGCCCTATTTACTCTCAAATAACATATTTATTTAAAAAATTAGTGTTATATTTATTAAAAATAATTGTTTAAAAAAGAATGAATAAAATCAAACCACTAGAAGCCAAGATATACGTTAAAAACTGTTAAGGCCCTATTTACACTCAAATAACATAATTATTAAAAATTTTAGTATTAATATTTGTAGATTTATAAAAATTAAATTATTAGCAAAAAGAACAACTAAAATCGGTCTACTAGAAACCGAAATATACGTTAAAAACTGTTAAGGCCCTATTTACTCTCAAATAACATGTTTATTTAAAAAATTAGTGTTAATATATTTATTTAAAATAATTGTTTAAAAAAGAACAACTAAAATCGGTCTACTAGAAACCGAAATATACGTTAAAAACTGTTAAGGCCGCGAAATTATGTATGCAGCGTTGCCGCTTCGGTCTGAATTATGCGATTATCAGCAGGTGTTCAACTAAATTTAGCGTTAGGTCTGGCAACTGTGCATTGATTCATTGTTATATGCTAATGCCTTGGCCCCAATTATACCCCGTTTGGCGTTTTAATTATCATATCCCCAATGGCCTAGTGGTATATGGCGTTGGATTCTCACACAGGTGGTCAGGTGTCATGGGTTCGACTCCCAGCTCCGGCGAGACTTTTTTAATTTATAGGTGATGACGTCTGGTCCCAATTATACCTCGTTTGGCGTTTTAATTATCAAATCCCCAATGGTCTAGTGGTATATGGCGTTGGATTCTCACACAGGTGGCCGGGTGTCATGGGTTCGACTCCCAGCGTCGGCGAGACTTTTTTAATTTATAGGTCGTTTCAATTTTAAGTTTAGGTGATGACGTCATCGATGGTTAGTTACCCCTATCTAGCACGTGGTGACTTAGGGCATTAAAAATTCTAATTTTGCGTTAGGGGTTGAGATGGCGATAAAATTGTGTTTTCGGACCTTAAATTTCTCCTATATGAAAATACATAGTAAAAACTACCCTTCTGATGCTCATACGTACATAGCTCTTCTACTCATTACCTAGTAAGTGTGTGTTGTGTGATTAATTGGTGATGGCTAGTCGAGAAGGCAAGATATTCAAGTAGACTGTTAGGAGCTGTAAACATTTTGTTTAAAACTTTATTAAAAGTTTTAAAGACGTCTTAATAAAAATATTATATATTTAATAGTTTTTTGACATACCGATAGATGGCGTAATGGACAATAAACTACTACGTTTCTACAATATCTTCGCTTTTATCGTCTAAACCCATTAGACAAAAATAATACGAGAGCGGTCTGCGGTAGGTGATCTCACTTAGCTTTGAAAGAAATATCTTCGGCTAGTGTAAAAATCTGCATCTCCAAGTTGGAGAGTGTTCCGAGAGATGGTACTTTGCATTGCAAGGAAATTGCATGCAGTAAGGAGTTTTTTCTTATTTTAATTTTTCAAATAAAATATCGCATCATTTTAGCATTTAAAAAAGTATATGCTGACAATTTTCGTCAATATGACGTCAGCTTGCTGCTTGGGAGTATCTGCATTTGCCCACTTTCGTGTCTTTTTGTTATCTTTTTGCCAATAACTTATTAATGATGGATGCCATCATCTTAAACGCAGTTATTTGCCAATAACTTATTAATGACGGATGCCATCAACTTTATCTGCAACACGTGGCCTAATAACGGCCAATTGCCCACTTTCGCGTCTTTTGATACCTTTTTGCCAATGCCTTGCCATTAAAGAGTGTTGGCAATGCCAGTAAATTAAATGTACAACGCCGGCAAAAATGTTATATGGGTTATTAGTTGTGCTCAAGGGAGACAGAACTATTATCAGAAGAGAAACACATGTACACAAAAATATCATTTTTAAACAATCTTTTAGTTGAATTAACTCTTTCTAAACTAAAACAACAATAGCCTAGTTTACACCAAGAGGACCAAATTTTTAGTTCAAGGTCTAAATGACGTCACGCGTACTTTATTCACGGTATAAACACCTGAATATTAAAATTTGCTACTCCAAGTCCGTCTCAAATGGGTGTGACCAAATATGATTTTCTTTGGTGTAAACACGTCTGACTTTTTTAGTGGACCAAAATGACAGCATTGATCTTATGACAAACTGGCCTATACCCAATGGACACAAGACGCTTTACTGTCGTACATTGACGGATAAGTTTTGTTATTTTAAAGGCGGATTTCCACCAAACGGACAAAACAGCCACACAACAGCAACTCTGTCGATTTCGACCAAACAATAACTTTTGTTGTTAAAATAGTAAACATTGTGGAGACATTGGGCCATATGAATAAAAAAAAGCAAATTCTTATACTTATAAAATTTGAAGTAAATGCTTTTGCTTCTAAGTATAAGCAAATGCTTTAGCTATAGTTTTTATATCAGGAGCATTTGCTTATACTTATAAGCAAAATCATATTTACTTCAAATTTTATAAGTATAAGCATTTGGTTCTTTTTATTTATATGGCCCATATGAATAAAAAGAACCAAATGCTTTTGCTTATAATTAAAAGGTATTGATCATAATGGGCCATATGAATAAAAAGAAGCAAATGCTTATACTTATAAAATTTGAAGTAAACGCTTTTGCTTATACGTATAAGCAAATGCTCATGATATAGAAAAATTTGCTTATACTTAGAAGCAAAAGTATTATTTACTTCAAATTTTACAAGTATAAGCATTTGCATCTTTTATTAATATGGCTTAATATAGAAATAAAGAAGAATTTACTTCAAATGTATAAGCATTTGCTTACAAGTGCGAGCATTTACTTATAGAAAAGTGCTGCTGCTATTCAGTAGCTTCAATTTTCTATAAGTAAATAATCGCACTTGTAAGCAAATGCTCCTACGTTTGACCGATTAATACCTTTTACTTATAACCAAAAGCATTTGCTTCTTTTTATTCATATGGCCCTTTGTGTCGCGGGTTCGTGTTTTCGTCAATAGCGAAGATGATCGCTTGGGGAAAGGATCAAAATGTTTCGGTGTTTTGTCTCTGTTTTTGTAAACAGAGTTCGCTATGTGGAAACGGTCGTATACATTCATACAAGCTTATTATTTTTATGAGGACTGTGATTAAGTTTTTAAAACTACCACCACTACCCAAAAACCTTAAGGTTATTGCTAACCTCGGTAATTTGATTCTGATTCGTTGCACTATATTTAACAACTTCTCAAATTCGTGATTGGACATTCTTACCAGATTATAAAATGACGATCTCAGTACTCATCCATTGATTCCTATAACATCATCTACCAAATCTGTCATAATTTTGTCCAATCCATAATATAGTCGCCTGAAAAATATGATCTCATCCAGCCTCTTGGTTTTTCACTTTCGCTTCTTTTTCTTAAAAGATTCGATTATAAAAAAGCTGCACGCCATTAAAAAATATATCATCAAGAGAAGGCATAAAAAGGTGGATTTCCACCAAACGGACTCGCATGCGACTAGTTTCAATTTGAAAAAACAGAAACAAAAAACTTGTTGTAGTTTAAAAAAACTCGAAACTCAAATTCCACCAAACAACAGAAAAATTAGCCTGTCGCGTGTTTAGTTTAAGAAGTGTTTTCCTTCGGTTCCACTACACGAACAGTTTTCATTATCCCTTCTCTTGACGATGTAAAAAGCAAAAATGAAAAAAAAAACAAGATACTGGATGAGTTCATTTTTCAGACGACTAGATTATGGAATGGACAATAAATTATGGCAGATTTGGTAGAAATGCTATATCTGGTATTTATCGGTTAGCAATAAGCTTAAGATTTTTAGCTACTGGTGATGGTTTTAAAAGCTTAATGTACACGACCGTTTTCACACAGCGAACTCTGTTTACAAAACATGCACCGAAACCTTTTGATCTTTCCGCCTGGCGATGAACTGGCGACACAAGGTCTTTAAAATGTTTCCTATTTTAACAACAAAACTTTTTGTTTTGTCAAAATCGACAGAGTTGATGTTTTGTTGCGGTATTGTCCGCTGGGTGGAAAGCCGCCTTAATGAAAACTGTTTGTGTAGTTAAAACGAAAGAAAACACTTTAAAACAAAACACGCGACAGGCTAATTTTTTGTTTGTTTAGTGGAATTCGAGTTTGTTTTCAAAACTACAAGTTTTTGTTTTCGTTTTTCGAACTAAAATTAGTCGCAAGCGAATCCGTTTGGTGGAAATCCGCCTTAAATTCTTTAAGTAGTAAATAAACAATTTCAGAATTTAGTCATCAATTTTATGCGAATAATCAATTTTAAAACGGTATTTACCAATCGGTGATGTTGACGTTTGAACAATGTATTATACGTCAAAGTTGTCACCAATTATTACCGCGGTTATGGTTATAATTGATTGATGTCTTAAAATTGTTGAGTGTCTTTACTTGGCCGCACAATATGCGAAGCAATTCAGACCAAGCTTTAATTTAATAGATCATTACCTACTAAGTTTTTTTTTAAAGAAGAACGTTTATGCTAGTTTCAGATTATGGGCGATAAATTTGGGTTATTTACCTTTATTGTTTGAATTAATAAACGATTCGATTTTTTTCAATTATCAATCTTGAATGCATAATCTTTTTTTTAATCACCTAGTATTGCAGAACCAGGTTCTTTGGTTTTGACGTAAGAGTATTATATTCTAACTTATATATTAGCTTACATTATAATTAGCAACTGTCTAACCAGATGCGGGTTATTTTATCCCAATCAGCACAGTACATACAAAGTACGTACATTTTACATCCATTTTACGTCGTTACGTCCAGGGATCTAAGATGTACGTCTTATGTATGTACGTACATAAGACGTTTATTTTAGAACCATTTTACGTCTTATGTATTTCCTTTAAAGTACATACATAAGACGTACATTTTAAAATCATTTTACGTCTTATGTATGTATTTTAAAGTACATACATAAGACGTACATTTTAGAACCAGTTTACGTCATTACGTCCAGGGATCCAAATTGAACATCTTATGTACGTATATCTAATACGTCTTACGTATGTACTTTAAGAAACCACTTATATACGTAAATTTACATTTTATTTATTATACAGTGTGCCTAGGTAATTAAGTTGGCGTCTTATGGGAAATTTTTTTATTATTAATTTTACGAAAAAAGTTATTCTTTATAAAAAGTTCTGCATAGTCAAAAACCTACAATACAATTATCAGATATCGAATTGTGTCGGTCATCTACGAGGTCTGGCCAAAAATGTAATGTTTGCTTAAGAGGAAAGTACCTGTATTTTCCCTAATACCTTAAATTGTTATAAGAAAATATGTTTAGAATTAAAAATTACTTCCAAATATACCATTTTGTTCATTTCTAAAATAAAAGATTTTTTTCTGCGAAAATCGAGAAAATTTAATTTTGTACATTAGTGGTATTGTACATTCTTTATGTTTTAGTAACAATACATTAAAAAATATATATTTGAAACTGTTCTATTACATTTATAATCATGGAATGTAGTGCACTTATGTACAAACCTAAATTTTCACCATTATCGCAGAAAAAAAAAAATCAAAAATGTTTTTTTATGTAAAGAAACAAAATTGCATATTTAGGGGTAAATTTGAATTACAAACAACAATTTTTGATATTAGCAAAAATACAGGTACTTTACTCTTAGGCAAAAATTACATTTTTGGTCAATCCTCGTAGATGACTGATACAATTTGATATCTGATGGTTGTATTTAGGTTTTGGATCATGCTGAACTTTTTATAAAAAGTAACTTTTTTCGTAAAATAAATAAAATAAAAAGTTTCCCATATGACGCCAAACGTAGACACACTGTATAGAGCCTATACAGGGAAAACCTCTCATACAGGACGTTTTTTCTATCCTTCTTGGTTATACTTAAAGTAGGTAGTAAAATATAAATAAATACCCTGTACGTTTATGATTTTCAAATTTTCAAAAAATTCAAATTTTAGAAAGTCCAATTTTTTTGCTCAATTTACGTCCAGCTTACTTCTATAATCAAAGAAAATGTACATACATAATACGTACAGTACGTACGTACATAGTACGTACGTACATAATACGTACAGTATATACGTACATCAGATGTACAATATGTACGTACAGAGAATGTACATTTTTGCGGAAAATGTACGTACATAGAACGTCTTATGGATGTACTACGTACTTTTGTGTACGTACATAAGATGTACGTTACATCCTAAAGTTACGTACATTAAGACGTACATAAAACCTACAGTGGCTGAGTGGGATTAGTTAAAAATCCCGCAACTCTTTAATATCATAAAAACCGCTAAAGCTATATTTACCTAATTTGGTATATAACGATGTTTTAATCATGTGGAATTAAATATTGGTATTGAAACCAGTGGCGACGCCAGGGAGGGCACCCCTGAAAAAATTGGTTTGGCCCCCTGTAAGGTGGAATATAATAAGAGGGAAAGAAATAGGTACTAGACTAGGAGTTAGTAGTGCCGGGACACAAAACAACATTACAGTTGAATATTTAGAGTTGTTCACATGAGGACCTTTTTTGCTCCTCAAAATTATTGCGGGACTGGAAATAACATTACAGGCGGACTAAGGAATATAAGCTTATAACAGTGAGGCCTTTTTTAATCTTTTGTTGCTCTTTAAAAGGGGAACAGAAGAAAACATTACAGTGGAAAAAGGAATTTAAGGTTTTTATCAGTGAGGACCTTTTTTGGTTATCAAAAATTTCATGGATTAAAAAAATTTGGCCACCCCTAAAAATGTTCGGCCACCCCTAAACCGAGAAGCTAGCGACACTGCTGTCAGATTTTCCAGTTTTGTGCTATACGTATTTTGTTCATTTAAGAAAAAATGCCTTATTTTTTTATTGAAATAAATTAGGCAGATTTAATTTAGCAAGTTTATAAATTTTCAAAATTTTCAAAATCTCTATTCGTTCTTGAGATATTCATCTTCAGAGTTGATAACCAGAACTAACCTAAATTTACTATTTTTTCCTTTTTTTGTTAACAATTTTTGATTTAAAGCCAAATTGGTACCCAATATTGATTTAGAAATAAAATATTGTGTACCACTTTAGCTTACCATCAAGAATTATTTGCAAAAAGAATGGGGAAATAGTGAATTTAGGTTAGTTCTTGTTATGAAGTTTGATGATGAATATCTCGAGCACGAAGCGTGTCTATTCTTTCAGATTAGTAATCCGTGCCCCAAAAAAACCCTTATACCACATTTCATAAAAATCGGCGATGCGTCCGGATTGTAAACAATTAGGTACCAAATTTAGAAATACTATGACAACGTTTTTCAGACGTGCCAAAAAAACTTTAAAAGCCTGTTTCTCAAAAGTTTCAGGTACTATAAAAAACGTTTAGTAAACGTCCAAAAAAACCTTTTTAAATAGTTGTTTCTGCTGACACAAAACTTTTAAAAAACGTTTAAAGAACATTCACAAACGTTTGAGAACGTTTATCGTACATTACCCAAAATCTATATGAATACTTTATAAACGTTTATAAAACCAAGTTGTGTTATAAGGGTAGGTACATATTGACATGCTATAAAGTCATGGCAATGTGTGTGGAATGTCTTTAAGAATTAAGTGTATTTTCGGGTCCGCTTTAAAATGGAAATATTAAATTTAGGCACCAACTATTATAATTAAACTCGAGTTTATTGACATAAAGAACCACACATTAAAATTATCAAAATATTCTCGCCTTTATTCTAAGTAAACATATAGTTCGGTAATCCACAAATGGATATCACAGCACATTTTATCCTACGTCATTTTAAGTTAAAATGTAGATTTTAATTTGCATATGCCTAAATACATGTAACTTAACACACCTATAATTATTTACACATTCTAAAAAAATGCATCCAAAGAAAATTTGGTATACAGGGTGTTTCAATACAAATGCGATAAATTTAAGGAGCTGATTACTTGTTCAAAATAAAGAGTAGTTGGATGTATAAACGGTGCGTCAAAAGTCAACCATTAGTCCTCTGCCACGATATTAAGCGTCAGCGTTGAGCAGTAAAATGTGAGACCGCTGTTTTTGATCTTTATGCGAGAATAAAAGAACTTGTTTATTTAAATCAGGCCCTCGACGCTAACGCTGGTTATCGTGCCCGAGGCCTTAGGAAGTTAAAGCGGTACAAACATATCGGAAATATAAAAAAATATTTCAATTTAAAATTTCAAGACCATAAAGAGTATTATATTTATACTACTAAGGTATGCCAAAAACTATACAATATTCTAAATGTCCTAATAGGCGATAGCAAAAAAACTAGATTCTTAAAATATTTTTCCCGTCCTGACACGTAATGATTTACATTATAGGTATTATTTTAAAAAATATATATAATAGACGAAAACATTTTCTAAGTAAGCTAGGCTATTCAGATATAACTTTTTATTGTCGTTGCATATGCTTTTTTTAAATTTAATCGACAAGAATGACAAAAGTAGTTTGTTTACTTTCTTTTAAGAATTTTTTAAACCTGTAACAGTGAAATAATAGTATATTATATACCATAGGGTAAAAAATTTAATAAATGTAAATAATAGCTTTCTCACCAGAGGTATACCGGTTCAGTTAAATAACATAACACATAGGGAATGTAAGGAAAAGAGACGATCTACGGTTTATTACTGGCCGATATACCAAAACCTTGCTCATGCATATATAGATTTTTTTCACTGTTAACATTGACATATTAACAATTCTAATTTTGACATTAGTAATTTCATAAAGATTTGGTAAATATATCGGAATATCAAGTAGACTTAAGCGTGTTTCCAATCAGATTGGCTTTATTTATGTAAAAATTTGGCACGTCAAATTTTGATATAAGAATTTTTCTCATTATTGACCTAGGTTTTTTTATCATTATTATTTACTTAGTTACTCGTTAGGGAAATGGAGTAAATAATAGCAATTTCTTAGGTTAGCATTGCATTTTTTTATTATTCTATTACTTTGGTTGTTTCAGAATAAAATCCCCTTTTTCGCCATCTTTGTACCGCGATATCTCCTTAATCGTTTGATCCTATATTTAGACACCAAACTATCCTTTCTGAACAAGAAATCACCTGTTTCAAGTTGTTTTGAAATACCTTGTGTATCAACTTTTAATTTTATAAAATTGCATTCTGTCAGGTTTTTAAGGGGATACATTTTAAGAAGCAAATTACTTACATACATACATACATATACAGGTTTGGCGAGTTGAATCTAACGGATTGCGTTTTAATGTATTAGACACTAATAGATAGAGAGACGACAGAGAACGACTGCATAGGTAACCGCCCACCGATAGCGACGCTGATTCCTCGTACTGCTCGGGTCCGCTCGATGTGAATGTAAATTTCGGCTGCCCCGCAGTGCAATTTAGCAAGCGCTTGGAGATGGGTAGGTCAAATAAAGTATTGGAATTTCACGCGCTCACGACAGATAAAAATTTATGTTGTTTTTTAACGTGCCCATAATAGCAAGTCAAAAAAACAACTTTAATATGCTCAAATCTTAAAAACCTTTGGTGAAAAGAAAATACAATATTCTAAAATAAAATGAAAAATAACTCTTAAACAAAAAAATAATTCTAATTAAATGGATTATTTAATAAGGTGTTCAAATACACCTCCTTGTTGGGCTTCACAGTATCCCAACCTGTCGTAAAATTCTCTACGTACATTTGCTAACATTTCAGGTGTAATGGACCTAGAAATATTAATAATTCTAAGCCGCAATTCGTCCAAATTAACGGCTCTTTCATGTCGGTGTTGGTAGAGAATTTCTTTCAAATAACCCCATAAGAAGTAGTCGCAAGGCGTCAGATCTGGAGATCGCGGAGGCCATGGTATGGTACCTCTTGTGGAAATAAGCCGTCCAGGAAAAGTGTTTGTTAAATAGTTCTGCACTTGTCTAGCGTTGTGAGCGGGACATCCGTCTTGTTGAAACCAAATTTCATTAAAATTAACATCCAAGTTTCGTACAGCGGGTATAATATTTTGTTGCAATAAAAGTAAATATCTCTCAGAGTTCAAGGTACCATCAATGAAAAAAGGACCTACAATGTGGTTGTCTAAAATACCAGCCCAAACATTTACCTTTTCCGGGTATTGAGTTCGTAATGGCACACTTAAATGTAGATTTTCCCGAGACCAATATCTCACGACTGAAGAATTATGTCGACCTAGAAGAGGAAAAGATGACTCGTCTGTAAATAAAATATTACTTGTGAAGTCGTCATTTTGATCAATTTTTTCTCTTAGGGTTTCACAAAACTCCATGCGTTTTATTTGATCTTCTGGAAAAATCTCTTGAGTGTTTTTAATTTTGTAGGCTTTGTACTTATTTCTTTTCAAAATATCACGCACTGTACGGCTTGGAATATCAAGTTCTTCAGAAATTTGGGAGCTAGAACAAGGTTCACTTATTTCCACAAAAGCACACACATTGACCTCATTTTCAATCCTAGCGTCAGGTGTTCGACGAGGTTCCTGATCGCCACTAGAACATTTTGCACATCGATTTACACATCCCGACTGCTCAAACTTATGCCAGATATTATAAATTGTTTTAGCAGTAGGGATTTGCTCATCAGGATATGCAAATATAAAACGGCCGACAACTTCTTCTGCACTCTCCGCACGACAATACCATTTAATGATATTAATCTTTTGTTCAACAGTGAAGACCATTTTTACTTTATAAGTGTATCCGCCTTCGTACCAAAGGTTAAAATAAATTGTAAACATGATCGGCCAACACGTAGTTGGTTTGCGAAAAATTGCAAACGAACTTTGACCGGACTGATAAGCGCAACGACGACGCGATAGCCGCCGTGGGAGGAGCCAAGCGTGTTCTCGCTCTACTCCGTCTTTTTCTTACACATTGCCCAAAATCATATTCGAAACTTTTCAACCGCCAAACGTGTATATTATACAAACATTTTGTTACTTAAATTTTTGCACGTTTCTATAGCTATTACGTAACTATTACTGTAAAATATCCACAAACCAAGCCGTGCCGTTCCTTTTTTTTATTTTTTAGACACTTGGCAATTTAATAAGTTTACTGGTAATTTATAGAAGTAAAAAATTCTCAAAAAATGTATCATATATCTTTAGTATCTCTCTCTTAGCACTAATTTATCGTGCCTTTAGTCACACAAAATTAATTAATTTTTTCGTTGATTGTTGCCTCAATTGGACTCCCTGACCTAGGATCATTCTGAATTGAATCTTAACCCCAATATTTACTTAAACATAAGATAGAGTTTTGTTATCATACACTTAGGTCATTTCTTCTAACGTTAGTTACAACTTTCTGAACGTGCGATGTTTTAAGTTAGATTACCTTACCTTTTGAAACAAAAATACTTTTAAAACTAAAAATATTAAGTAACTGTTTAAAATACCACTACTGTCACTTAAGAGATAAGCAACCTGTTTGTTTGACGTCATTTTTTGGTGGGTAGGTAGTTAAAAAAAAACCTTCGTATTCATATCAAATATTCTTTTTCGAATTTAAAGAAAGTGAAATTTTTGGTAACCATTTTTTAAAATGAAAAAAAAAAACAAAAAAAGCCTGATGAAAGTATTGCCAAAATTTTGTTAAATTATAAAACAATATTTGAATAATAATGACAAAACATAAAAAGAGAATGAATAAGAAAGTACAAAAAAATTCATTTAACTATTGTTCCAAATAGTCAGCAATTGAACATACTATTCAATTTTACAAAAACAATTTTACCTTTTATAAATAAAACATAGTATATGAAATTAAAGATATGGTTATCATTTCAGAATATTATATAGAAATAATTTTAAAAAAATATAAGTATGACTAAAATAATACAAGAACCAGAACTTACTCCATCTACATGCAGGTAAGTAATTAAGTAAGAGACTTTAATGCTATATATATATATATATATATATATATATCTAGATATACTATATAGGTCTGGGGTTCTATTTTTGTAAGAATGATTAGTTATTTACATTCGCCAAATTTGGTTCAAGTTTGAAATATTGCAGATATTTTATTTGTATGTATGTATATTTTTCGTTAGGTTATATTAAACATATCTTACCCAAAAACAATATTAAACTTACAAAATCATGTATAGTTCTATAATTAGTAATAAGTAGTGTGTCCCAGAATAGGTGTTACAAGAGGACAAATGGACCAAAAAATTTTGAATTTTAAAACGGCACTTTGGGAAAACTGGGCGCGTGGTCCAAAACTACTAATTATAAATTTTTAATTTGATTGGCATTATACAAGGTGAGTTACTAATAAGACTAAAAATATGAAAAATGCCCAAAAGTAAAGTACTTTTTTTTTAAATATAACAAAATAGTATAAGTAAATGTAAAAAATGGAATTTTACGTCAAAATTTGAACTTGGAGCATTAAAGTAAAAACATGTTTTTGTCCATTTTTTACAACTTATGCATAAACACCTAAACACTCGGCACGAAAAAGCAAATTAATAAACGAACGCCTTAAAAACTTAAAATTTCTTTTTTATTCCGCTTTCTCTTGCCAAGTATTTAGGTTTTAATGTGTAATATAAAAACAAAATTGACAAAAACATTTCTTTTGACTTTAATGCTCTAACTTCAAATTTTGACATAAAAGTCAATTTACAACATTTTCTTATTGATTTTTTTATATTTAAAAAATTTAATACTTTACTCTTCAGCATTTTTAATATTTTTACTTATAACTCGCCCTGTATAATACCAACCGAAATAAAATTTTGTGTTTTTTAGACTCAGTTTTTCCAAAGTCTTCTTGTAACACCTATCCTGGTACACACTATATTATCTCAAGCCCGCCTTACATGGTCAATAATATTTAAAACAATATTATCGACGCAGTACTAAGTACCGTAGAACGGGGCTATTCTGGAAATGAGGGGTAATTTGAGAATTCTTCTGAAAAACGTTAAAAGCGGCAACACAGCCTGCACGGTTTATTTGAATTCGCAAACGCTCCGCCGCGCCGTTAGTAGAGATGCAAACGTGCGCCTGAGTGTGCATCGACGGACGGAATTCGTTTTATTTCGGCGTGTAGAGGTGGTAGAAAAGCACGTGGTATTTGCTGGAAGAAATGTAAGTAGTTTACTTTATCCTGTAAATCAAAACTGACTAAGTGTACGTTATTGGGACTTAATCCGATTAATTATATGGGGTTTAAGGAAGGTGTATTTATAAGATAAACATTTTATTGTTATTCTGTTTTTGTTTATTCAGTATTTTGTGAAGTGGGGCAACTTGAGAAATAACTGGGGGCTATTTGAGAAAGTATGGGGGCTATTTGGAAATCGTTAGTCAGTGTTTATTTTTTTAGAATGGTATGAGATAATGGTGCGCACATACAAAAAACATTCAGCCATGTAAGGAATGGCAAACATTACGTGCCCTATAGGCATTATTCCGAAAATGCATTGGCCAGAGCTGTAGAGGAGGTAAAGAAAGGGCGCTTAACTTTAGCTAAGGCCTCTGAGCGTTTTAAAGTTCCCATCGCAACCATAAGCAGACGTGCTAGAGGAGGTAATGTTTTCGAAAAACCCGGAAGACCTGCAATATTTTCTACGGAAGAAGAGGAACAATTTGTCAAATATCTAAATATTGTGGCAACATGGGGATTTCCCTTTGACTTATGGGACCTAAGACTTTTTGCAAAAAATTACTTGGATAAAAAAGGTGTACAAGAGACTCGTTTAAAGAATAATTTACCTGGAAGAGACTGGGCTTTAGCTTTTCTGAAGCGACATCAAAAGTTTATATCGAACCGTATATCATCAAATATTTCAACAAAAAGAGCTTCACTTTCGCCAGAAGTGATCGATAAGTTTTTCGATAATGCCAGAGAAATTTTATTAGCGGTAGATCCTAGTCTAATGATAAATTATGACGAAACAAACCTTACTGACAATCCAGGCACTAAAAATATATTTTTAAAAGAGGATCAAGGTACCCCGAAAGGGTGATAAATTCGACCAAAACCGCCATAAGCTTAATGTATGCTGGTACTGCTAATGGTGATATATTACCAGTTTATGTAGTCTATAAAGGTGAGCATCTTTGGAACTCATGGACTGAGGGAGGCCCTATAGATGCGAGATATAATCGATCCAAAAGCGGGTGGTTCGATTCCATGTGTTTCCGAGATTGGTTTTTTACGGTGGTGGTCCCATTTTTTAGAAACAAACCTGGAAAAAAGGTTAGTAGGTATAACTGAGAGGTTTAAGTATCTTTACCGACATTTAATTTTCATTTTAGGCTCTCATCGGAGACAACTTATCTTCTCACTTTTCCGAAGATGTCCTTAAAACATGCGAGGAAATGGATATTGCATTTATTTGCTTGCCAAGCAATGCGACACACGTCATGCAGCCATTGGACGTCGCATTTTATGCCCCACTCAAGAAATATTGGCGCGAGATTCTAACCACGTGGAAGAAAGGTCAAGGGCGGAAAATGACTACACTCTCAAAAGATGTTTTCCCTAGATTGCTTGTACAGCTTCATGACAAGATTAAAGAGAATGGTAAAGGAAGCCAAAATTTAATATCCGGTTTTGCCAAAACTGGATTGCACCCTTTAAATCCTTCACGACCAAAAGAACGATTACCTGCATCGTCCGCCACAGGTACAGCTTCTAATAATTTAGATTCGAGCGTTTCAGAATCAGTTTTGGACGTTTTAAAAGAAATGCGTATGGGTAATTCTGAGCAGCATAAAGCACCGCGTCGAAAAAAGATTGCTGTAGAAGCCGGAAAAAGTGTTTCTACATCCGATTTGTACCCGTCTGCGTCTACTAGTAGGAACGATCCTTTTAGTTATCCTGAAATTAGTCCATCCGAATCATCACATGATGAAGATCAGCTAGAAAAAGTGACGATGAAGACTATTTTCACTTGGAAAAGCATGATGAAGAAAACCAACCAGAAGAACTTAATGAAGAAGATCTGCAAGAAATCACTGACGATGATGACCTTCCTCTTATTCACCTTAGCAATCTTAAGGTGAATGATTGGGTGGTTGTTCGATATACAGACACAATTCTAAGCCAATGCTATGTAGGTCAGATAAAATCTGTAAACATGCTAAACGGGGAACGGATTTTCAAAATATCATTTTTAAAAAATCCTCAAAAACGGAAAGATTTTTGTCTCCTCCTAAGTTAGACGAGGACGAGATAACAATCGAAATGATTGTTATGATACTTAGCCCCCTAAAATTGAAGGTTCAGGAACCCGGCAATTTTTTAGCTTTTCGAATAATCTTTCAAAACTAAACGTACTTAATTGAAATGTAAGGACTTTTCCTCAACTCTATCGTTTAATGTAGCATATTCTGCCACTTTTCATGCATATTTCATGCACATTTCAAGCTTTTTATGTTGCATATAATCCTGTACGTATTGATTAATATCCGATATTGGCACAACTACAGGAATTTTAAAATGATGTGTTATATCTGGTATTTCTGACCTAAAATTTTTTGGTTAATGGTCTCTTATTAAAGTGCTTAAATTTTCATGAAAAAAAAAACCAAAAGAGTCCTAAGAAGTGGGGTCTGACTTTAGACAAGCACTGTATATAATAATATATTGTTGTTTTAATGTACTTTCTACACGTTCAATATTTGAGTATCTGTTTAATACTAATTTATATTCGTTATTGGCACAATAATATTGACCGTGTAGGGTGACTTTATGGTGATTCCCAAGTTTCTTATTTTCCAACTTAATATGCATTAAGATACCTAAGAAAACACAGATCTTTGGATCTTATTGTTAAATACAAATCTTTAGAGATTACTAAAATATGTATTTAGTTAATAGGAAAAACCAACCTAAATTTAATATTGACTAGGAAAATAAATCATAATAATTCAAACTAAAGGGGAGTTATGAGAGACATCGGAAGCCAGTAAAATTACTTTAAATGAGCCTACTAAGGATAGTTACTTAACATGCATATTTTGGATTTTACACATAAAACCTTTATAAGCCATATACTTTATTTGGTGGCTAAATAATATAAAAAAATACTGTTTTTTTTTGGTTAAAAATATAATATTTACAATTAGAAAAATACGACATGTTTTATAGGTGGTATAGAACATGTAAATAGTTAGGACTAATAGCAAGCAACATTTTAGGCTCACCGCACATGGGTCGGTGAAAGAGCAACGAGGACGCGATTTTTACAGGCTTCGACAGTACATAGGCATATTATCGGGTCCGATCTCAGCAATCCGGCCCTTTAATAAACAAATGCAATATAGAACCGTTTTGTATTTTGTTTATAGTGTGATTGCGTCTGGTTTTTACACGAGAAAATTAGTGTTACCTCTAGATGGATTTTTTAATATTAGATTTGTGGAGGAGGTTGAAAAACGTCCTATACTTTATACTTAGGTATACTTTAAAAGAATATTTGTGAAAAGATTACACAGAAAGAGCTTGAAATGAAATAGCAAAAAAGTCAACCTGACGGGTAAGAAAATATTTTATTATTTGTCTTAATAATGTTCGGTAGGATTTAGGCTTTTGCGTACTTGTCTTAGAAGGCTCTATTAAGGCACCGTTTGACCCAGTGGCATAATTCAAAGAGGTAGTTTTAGCTCCGTCGCGGTCTGGTTCGGGGAACATCGGCATTCTTCGATCGACATATGATTTTATTGACTGAGAATATAGTATAAATTGACCAATAAACGTATGCTTGTCTCTGTACGGTTGTCGCCACTTCAAACACGAATATATGCTGTTTAACCGACCCATGTGCGAAGTGCTTTCAAGATATAATAGGAATATCCACGCTGGTGCTGCTAATATTTGCTTAGAATTACAGAAGTTCCTAAAAATCCCTATATAAAATTAGTCTTTTTTTTGAAAAGCGAGGTAGCATTTCTTAAGTAAAATCTTTTTATTAAAAAAAAATTCTCCAATAAAGTCAAAAAATAAATGTGTTTCATTTGATAAGGCTGCACATAACTTTAAAGTTCGTTAGTTTTTTCTAGTCCGATGAGTCAACTTAACGCACCTTTAGAAAATTTAAATGATTTTAAGCTACCTACAGTGTGTTCACGGATAAACTAAACTATACCTGTATTTTTTAGGGTTATTGAAAATCTTTAAAATCTGACTTTAAAAATAAATAAATTTGAAACATATATTTTTGAATCTACCTCATTAAATTACATGAAAATAAAAATAAAAATAAAATATGATTATTTTTTTATCACTTTATTTATAATTACTGGGGAAAATTGAGTGTAACTAAAAAAATGGTATTTTTGTTTAAAACTTATTTAGTTTACTTTTTATATGCACATATTATCAGGTTTAGTAAACTAAGATGTGGTAGAAAAATTAATCTTTAAAAGTAATGTAGTAGAAATTTATGTGTTTTTAATAAACCTCGATTTTTTTAGAAACCATTACCAATTTCTAATAAAGTAGGTACTTTTAAAAATATCTATATATTTTCCTTCTTTATATCATATATCGTTTTTTTTTATGTCTGATAAAACAATCATTTTTATATATATTTTATAAATATTAAAAATAAAAGGAAGTACACGTATAGTCAAGTTTATCTGTGGACATACTGCATAATAAAATAGAAACCGTATCTATCATTTAAACGTTTCTCATTAAATTAACTTTTTAAGTACAAGCTACCTTAGCCAACTACAGTACAAAAACTAATATTAAGGTTTAGGTTTCCTCAGTATAAAAGAAAACCTAATATAAATTTTTACACAATGGTACAAATGGTTAATAAAAATGATTACATAACTAATATTTTAAAAGTGGGGTAACACTTTATATGGCAATTTATATGCGAAGGTAACATATGTTTGGAAATGAAAACCTGTGGTTAGGAACTAATCTTAAGACATAATTATTAATTATTTATTTCTTTGGATTTCTTTGGGGATTTATAAATGGCAAATTAAACATTGCTGCACATTAACAGATATAGGTATAAAAAGGTCCAATTACCTATAAGACTTGTTAACTCATTGATATTAGTGAACTATAATTTACACAATAATTTAGGTACATACAGGGTTAGTGGAAAAACCGGAACGGTGGATTATTAATATATATTAAAAAACATTTCAAGATAAAGTTTCGGTTTTTCGTGTTTATTTAAACTTTATATAAAATATAATAAGTTGGGTAAAGCTAAGATAGCGTAACGTAAAATTTAAGATATGCATTGCCCTAATTGGGGGTCATTACAAACCGGCCAAAAAGTAAATATCAATGAGTTAAATAGGATAAAATACTTTTTACATTTGCACATCTAATTTATCTTTTAATAAAAGGGAAATTCCTATGTTTAGCTTTTATGTACAAATATACTTTTGTTATACAGTGTGGAGGTAAATATTCCCCCGCCTACTAACTTTTGTACCCTTAATTGTTTATTTATAAAATTTAGTTATGACTAATAGAAGGATATAAACTACTTTTTGACGTAAAAATTGATGGCGGATGGGCGCCATCTTGGGAAAAAATTAATGGCGGTACTTTAAAAATCACCTAAATACCTGATTTGAATGGCCATATTTCCGAAAGTTAAATAGTTAGATGTACATAATGTGGTATTTTATAAAAACTCTTGTAAATATCTTTTCATTGGTGATACTGATAATAATATACAGGGTAGGACAAAAAGTACTAATTTTTTTAAATAAAGCACCCTGTATTAGTACCATTAAAAATATCTTTAGAAGAGCTTTAAGAAAATATCATATTAAGTAAAACTAACTTTATTAGTTTTGGAAATATGGCCATTTAAATAAAAAATTAAGATAATTTTTAAAGTACCGCCATTATGTAATAGGTGAAGATATTGACGTTATAATCTAAGATTATAAAGTACTCGTGAGGAACTTTAAAATGATATGCCACAAGACCCCCTTACCATTTAATTTTTTTCTTAAGATGGCGCCCATTCGCCCTATTGATTGTGGCAACTATAATTTTTACGTACGTCAAAAAGTATCTTTGCATTAGTCACAACAAAATTTCATAAAGGAAAAGGGTACAAAATAAAGCGGGGGGCACTATTTACGTCCACACTGTATATTTAAAAACTGTGATTTTTAATTTAAATTAAAATTATACTTTTCTATGTATAAAAAGTTTTTCTCGTTTTTTTAAGGCAGTATTTACTTACGTACGTATTTACGTACTAACATCAATATTTACACTGGGGACAGGACCGATGCTTCAAAATTAATATATATACATATTGTATATGTTTAGCCACTTCAAAAGGTTTATAGGCAATGCGTAAAAAGAAGTCGATATAGAGAGTGTAGAACACGTAGAAGTAGAGATTAGACAAAGAATGCCGTCACGTTAACATTTCCTGATATGGTGACGTATGGGTCCCGTTTTGTTGTTGCTTAAATTGCATTTGAAGTGGCTGAACGTGTATATTTTTTACTTAAAGCAGGTACGGATTTTTACCAGTCAAAGTCAGTAAAAAATCATTGCCACATTTTTTAAGTTTTTGTTACATAGGCTGAAGCACCATATATGTATATAATTATCCTGAGCAAACTTCTGAGTGTTCGTCCCAAGCTGCAACCTAAAAAAGAAAAAAAACCTATATCCATCTGTTTACCAGATAAAAACTGTTTTATATCAAATATAGCATAAGATATGTTTAAGCTATAAATAATAATAATAATAAAATATGCAGGGTGTAATTTAATTGATGGATAAAAATACAGGGTATGATTCCTTAGCTTATTTCAGGAAAAAAATTCATATAAACATATGTCCTAAAACTCTTAACTTTTGAAATAAGTGTTAAACTTTCAAAAAAAAAATCTTTTTTTTTTAAATATCCTATCTATTTTTTAACCAATTTTGTTTTAATTTGGCAATATTATTAATGACATTAAGGGGTTAATTTATCACTAACTTAATTACATTTAATAGGTCCAGTGGTGTCTGGAGAGACAGCTGAAGGAATATTTTCAACAAAAAAAAAACGGTACGCCATTGACTGTGTAAATGTGTGTAAAATTTTTGTGCTTTCTTTAGATTAAGCAAATAAAAATACTGTTTTTAAGTCTCTTAACTCTTTTCCGTATACTTGTTTAGTTTAAGAGAGAACAAATAAAAATAAAATTCACTTTTTTGCATATTTTTAGACCATAAAAGAAGCATTGCGGGAATTTTTTCTTTTAAAAATTGGGTTTAATAATTCTGAATTAGCAATTATGTAACAAAAATAATAAATACTTATTTAAAAACAGTTTTCACTAAAATATGTGTGTGTAAAATTTTTATAATGTATCTCAAATGTTAAGACGTTTAGGACATATGTTCATATGAAATTTTCTTCCTAAAGTTGGCTAAGGAATCATACCCTGTATTTCTAGCCATCGATTAAATTATACCCTGCATATTAATTAAAATTTTTAAGTGACCTTTTGTAATGTCCATTTTTATTTATTTACTACACATGACAGTACCTATATATATCACTATTTTTTTCTTCAATTAAAAAAAAACAACCGTTGAAACTTTTTAAATTTTAAATATTATAGATAATTAATATTAAGCTTGCAACATTGTTAAAAAGCCCTCATCGGCATAATTTTGAACTAGTATAAGAGTTCATGACAATTGATAGTCATGCTTTTCTTGTTGTTGTGGCAGTTAATCTCGTATTTTTCAAATAATTTTTATTATTTATTAAATAAATGCAATAAAAAATACAAGAAGAATTAGTCTACAAATTGTGATAAGTATTTTGGTGCTTGTCACCATAGATTCCGTAATAAATTCTGCCATGAAGCAAAAGGTAAAAAGTCGGATTTGTTATGCCTGCAGTTTAAATGTATATTCAAGAACTTACGTTTTGTCACTTTATATAAAATTACGCGGAATGTAAGCCGGTAACTATTTTTTTGTTTTATATGGGTTTTAAGAATATGATGCCTAATATTTTGTCTAAAATTTATTGCCTTATTTTCAAAAGTGCTTTTGCTTCTAGCCGAGACACAAACCCAAATTCGTGTATTTCTGTGAATATGGTAAATATTTTCGACACCTTTGATCTGGATACCCATTTTTATCAGCTGATTGGCCAAATTACAACACTGCTGCTCCTTAATTTGAATTTCCTATACAATAATTACAATTTATTCGTATACTTCGGTGTTATTAAAATTAAATATTTTATTAAAAATGATTTTATGCATGTATTTTAAAAAATAGGGCCAGCCATTAGACAGCGGTTGTAACAATTTTGAGGCTGGTTTATAAAATAAATATCGCTAGCAACTTAGCAACCCACGGACCAAAATTAAGTACTTTTTGATAACGATTAAAAAACAGCAACGGTCGTTAAAAAAAAATGTTTGGTTCTCTTTTAAAATTTTTGTATTTATATTGGCTATAATATACCTGACAATCTCGACTGCAATACCACTGATTTCCACACCCAGCACACACAAATTGAGCAGCTTTTTGGCTACAGCCTTGACATTGCGGAACTTCTTCCCCATTATCTGAACTATTTTCTTCTTTAGTCCTGGAACTAAGATTATCCAAGGTTTCATCAATTACAAGCCGATCGGGATGTTCTTCAGATTCTTCCTCCATCTAAAAAAAAACATAAATATTATTATATTTAAAGACAATTAATGAGACGGTTGGAAATTATGTATTATGTATGTGTGTGTGTGTATGTATATTCATAAAATACAAACACTGGTTTTCAATAAAATTTATAAGGCCCATGTTTTTACAG
Organism: Listronotus bonariensis; assembly: GCA_014170235.1. Classification (NCBI taxonomy): domain Eukaryota; kingdom Metazoa; phylum Arthropoda; class Insecta; order Coleoptera; family Curculionidae; genus Listronotus; species Listronotus bonariensis. Next base: position 201,405 of record JACEGR010000086.1, read on the forward strand.
AGTAGAATAGGGGAACAAAAGCATCAGAAACCAAGATGAGACAAAAACTTAAGAAAATACATAATTTAGCAAGTATCGTTAGATATCAATAATATTTCAATTTTGCAGTTGCAGTTGCGGTTCTTGCATAATCGATAAAGAAAAAAGAAAATACTAATAAAATTGGTTTTTGTACAGTCCAGCAAGATGCAATAAAATAAATTCTATTTTCTTCTCTTAAACTAGACAAAAAACAAAAAAAGAAATATAAAAATTAACATACGTCAGTGACGTATCTTTTTGTCAGAAATATCCGTTTCGAGGTCTCTAAGATGTCACTACACTTGGGTTTGATTAATTAAGTACCAAATTATCACGTTAATGCTGTAAATATTACCTTCAAATTATACAAAAATTACATAAATGATGTTTAAGACATTTACAAAAACCATTTTTACACATTTTACACCCTTTATGTAAATAAATTTACTTAGTCATATTTATATGATTTTTTAAAATATTATTATAAAAGAAATATGCTATATCAGTTTGGTACCCCAGTCCATGAATACCTTATACAGGGTGTTATGGAAATACTTTAATATATTTAAACCTTAAAATGCTTGTGTAAAAATAAATTAAATAAAAATTTGTAAAAATGGCGGACCACCACTGATCTTTTTATGTCATCCTTTAAAAACAGGTCTAAGCGTCTCTGACATCTAATAAGGTAACAAACTTGAAAAGATCTTGTCAAATTTATATTGTTCTTAACGATTTTATCTACGGACTTATTGTTTCAATAAAAAATAATAAGGCTTTATTTACTTTTTAATAGGGCATATGCTTAAAATGTCCTTCGTTTGCTACCTAACATGTATTTATTTTCCTCTTCATATTATTTTTCGCTGGCGGAAAAGTGTTTTCATTGTTAAACATTTTCCAAGCCGATGGATATCGTAATTGCTCAACACAATGAATGGATTCAATAAAAACAAACAATTTCGTGATAGAATAGCCACTGTTTTTACTTTACTTTTTAATTAAAATTTAATTTTTGCTTGTTTTTAAAAGAGACAATCTTAATTAAACAAGACTCTGTAGAAGTGTAGAACATACCCAGGGACATACTAAAATTATTACCGAAATCAATATTACCGACCGGGTAAAAATGCTCGTACAGCTGCTATCTTTGTTCCACTTATTTTTACATATGAGAGATAGCGAGAGACAAGAAAAAACAAAATTACTGTGGGATTCGGTACTACTGCCGCCATCTAGTTTTGGATGTCGATACTACGCGATCGGCAGCTCATCGGAGATTCCATTAAAAAGCGAAGACGTCGAGCGGTACGAAACGGTACGGGTCAGTCGGGGTAAAGACGTGTGGCGTGACCATCGAGAGTATCGGACTAAACGCGCCCGCAGACGACGTAAAGTGTGTCCATGTTCGTGTTACGGGCAGGTGACGATAGATAGGGTAGACGACGCGCCTTGACTAGAGACTACATGTCCTTTTTCTCTAGATGAAGTTGGGTAAATTTGTTTATTTTTGAACTTTAAGACTCGTTTATGTTATCTTACCCTATAATAATTTTTTCCTTATATGTTTGTTTTGAAATTTAATACAGCTTAATTACTTTATACATATTAGTGTTTTATTCCCTATCTATCTTAATAAATAATAAGTCGCAGCAAATAAGATCCTACATTACTGTCCTTGTTGACCGTCGCTTATGACACTTCAATGAGCCAAAAAGAGATAGCATTCCCACCACACGCATTCGTTTTTAACCACACTTTTTGACAATTTCCAAATCGGCTTGGTGATATTTACTTAATTAATTAATAAGAGCAAATAAAAGGGAAGTTTGAAAGTAAAATTACAACAGTGTCTATGTATCATAAAAGTGTGAGCAAATTATAAACAATAAAAACATCTTTGCGCTAGTGAGAAAATGAATGCATGTTTGGAAGTCAACGGCGGACATTTCGACCATATTTAAAATAAATAAACCTTTATTTAATTATTGTTTTTCTTACTACAGTTGTTTTTGATATAAGGCTTTTAATAAATTTGTCAATGTGTCAGTGGGCACGGGTCGGCTAATTCTGTATAAAAAAGGGCGTTTGGCAACATCGTAAGGAAAGCCGTCCCCGCCGGTCCACTGTCAAGGTATTCCTAGTGTTTACGTAATCAGGGACGTAGCACACGAGAGAAAAAGAGGTATATTTGCAAGTTTAAAAATGTGCGAATTAAAAGAAAAAAGTACCGAGTGTGTCTTTACAGTTTTAACACCCTGTATAAGCTACAATAATACCAAAACCGTCTCACAACAGTATACATTTTTAAGTTTTCTCAAGATACCCAGTCACTATGCGTTACTTAATTATTTCGAACAAAGCGCTCCTTGAGGATATGCTAACAAGCCTCCTAAGTTTTATTAAAAATAGCAACTTTTAGTTTACCCGGAAAAGGCAAAAGAGACAAAATACAATTAAAGGGCTTATTGTAATAGATAATAAGCCACAAACACGAAATACGGAGTCATTGAATTATTAATTAAAAAAAACCGTGTAAAAAGAACTATTATCAAAAAGAAATAATAAATAATTTGTTATTACTTTTTAAGGTCTAAAGACAACTAGCACCCATTTATTGTGGCTTATCATATTATAAATTAAATAAATTAGAAAATATAACAGATTTCTGTGGTTGTGTTGCTTATCATATATTATTACAATAAGCCCTTTCATTATTGCATTTTATTACGCTAGTTCATACAGACGCGAAAAGCGAATTGCGAAACGCAAATTTCATTCTCGTTGGTCAATTTCATATAAAATTAAAGGCGAGTAATTCAAAATAAAGATAGTTTAAAGATTCGCAAAATTTAAAATCTAGTGGGTGGGAAACTTGAGATCATTTTAATTTCTGGCGAATATTCGAATATTCGCGTGCGCACATGCGTAGAAACAAGAGGTTATTTTTCATATGTCATTTCAAAAACAATTTTGTAATTGTTATTTTTACGTCATTCTATTAGCTGTTTGGAACGTTATTTTTGTGTTCATTTTCTTAATAATTTTGTGTTTTTTGATTTGAATTTATATTAACTTTTTGTAATGTACCTTGTCAATAATACCAAATTTGCAGCGTTTCTACGTCTTAGTTGCCAAAAAATGTGAATTTTTTGGCCAAATATTCGCTTTCGCAATTCGGTTTTCGCGTCTGTATGAACTAGCTTTTAGGCATTTCTATCTCAGAATAGGCGTGCGGTAGATACGAAGCAGTAAGAATTAATAAAATATTTTTAATTTTAGTTTAAAGAAAAAGTAAATTTAAATTCTGCTAAGCAATATTCATTTTTATTTATTCTAGACATTAAAAGTATTGTGTTTAGAGCTATACGTACAGATTCTCGTTTAGTGGTTGTTTCAAATTGACTTCCAACAGGAGTAATGGTGATTTCGTTTCGGGCCTAAAACAATGTTTTTGTTATAGTAACCCAATATGTTTTAATTATACATTATTAAAATATATTTTTGGTGATAGTCAAATATTAGCCCGATCAATGTAGTTCTTTTGCTTCATATTCAACATATTTACGATTTTTTTAACCTACCTTACTGCTGCAAAATATCTCCGAAATGGACATATTTTCCGTATTCATTAAAGTACCACTAATAGACGGAATTGAAGTAATATGGCTATTGGCTGCTTTTTCAGGGGCAGTTAACAACCTTGCTAGAGTGGGACTAAAAGAGGTCTTGCTACCATTGTTGATCGAGCTATTTGTTGTGTTTTGATTACTGTGTCGTCCTGGAGACTAAAAAAGATAATAATGTCTAAAAATTATCGTTTATGATTTGACATGACGAAAGTTTAAACTTTTTAATTTAAGAGACCCCTTAACGATCAGTGTATCTTAAGCTGATAAAAAAATGTTTTAAATTTTAAACACTATAATAAACAAAAAGGGTCGAATAAAAAAACTAAGCCATTTAATTGTAAAAATGTCGCGTTTTTAACACTTAAACTACCAGAATATCAGAACATTTAAGGTAGTATATAGTATACACTGTGTCTGAAGTTGGTTGGGAATTTATTGGGATATTGAAAACTATAGAAGATAGAAAGATGGTTAAGTGAGAAAGGTCGTAGAAAAATTTAATTATGTTTTGATAACGGCTGTGGTTTTCTTGGTTTTAAGATGTTTCGAAAAAACTAAAAATGTTTATTTTAGAAAAAGTGCTATTTTTTACTTATATTAGAATCTGTTTAATAAACCTATCTGCTCAAACAAGGACGAATAATTTACCTTAAAGCGCCGATAATATTTAATAATATCAAGCCGCAAACTTTTTATCAAAAATATGTGTATGTGCGCATTTTTTAAATTTAAAATCCATAACTGTTCTTAATATCAAACAAAAACCAAATTTATCGTTTTTAAATTGAGCGAACACAACCAAAAAATGAAATTAATTATAAAATTGGTAACCAAATAAATTTAGCAAGAATAAGGCCACAATTATGCACTTTTGATACTTCAAGATGTGTGACATTTTTTTTGCTAAATTTATTTTGTAATTTATTTATAATTATTATCATTTTGTTATATATAAAAAACTTTAAACAAGTCCTAACGCTCTAATTGTAACTTATGCAGAAAATGTAAGGTGTTTTGCAAAATATTCTTGAATTTCTGTATTTAGATTTATATATATTTTTTAAAATACGTTTTTGTTGACTTTTTTAAAGTAATGAGTATGCAGATAGATTTATTATAAACATAAAAACATTGTTTTGTAATTACTATTATGTGTAATTTGGATTTTTAGTTGTAGTAATTCATTGGTTTTTTGTGTATGTTAGTTTGTTCAGTTATGGATAATAAAATAAAACACGTATTTGCAATAGAAATTTTGAAGCTTGATATTAATAATAAAAAATTTTAATGCGTCCATGTACAGTACATTAACTAACTATCCGTCTTTTTAGGTACATAGATTTATAAAACTGATAAATACATTTGCATTAACTTTCCTAACAAAGTTTTTTTTTTATCAAGAATTAAATGACAATTGTGTGAACAGCAAATGGTATTCGTAGTCATAGCCAATTCGGGGTAAAAATAAGGTTTTTATGTTTTTGACCTAAAAATAAAATATTTATATTAGGTATTATACTTAATAAAAAAATTCTTTAAAAATGTGCTGAAAAACAAAATGACCACCATAATAAAAACAAAAGTTAATGTGGTATCTCAAAACCGACACGTTAAAGTTAAAACCTGAATGCAGGAAAGCTTGCTCTTAAAAAGTTTTCCAAATATTACTTTTACAGATTCTAAAAATAATAGAAAATAAAATATTACAGCACTTTTTCAAAAATGAACTTTTTAGTTTTTTCAAAATATCTTAAAAACTAAGCCAGCTACAGCCTTCCTCAAAACAGCATTAAATTTGCAGTTGAATGGCCTATAAATTTCTTTATTTAACCATCATTCTATCTCTTATAGTTTTTAATATCCTAATACATTGCTTACGAATTTTGGACACACTGTATTTTTTGACATACCAATAAACATTTCTGACCAACTAATCACTCCTTTTTATTATAAGTAAAATTCTTTCTTAAAAACTTTAGTTTTAAAGATTGAGAGAAATTGTATTATATTTAATTTGACAGTTTTATTTACAGGTGATTTTTTTACTGAATCTATACAGGCTGTTTTAAATTGCATATTTAAAAGTAGTTTTTAATTCTTATCATCTTTTCTTGAGCAAAAATTACATTTTTGGTCAAACCTCGTAAATGACTGACATAATTTGATTGCTAATAGGTAGATATGTTTTCTCTAGGTTTGACAATTTTTGGACAAATAGATTTAGACCTTACTGGACTTACGGGACTTTTTTTCATTGCAAAAGAAATCTGATTTAGCTACAATTAAACTAATATTTTGTTTTAGACAAGCTATAGGAAATGATTCTCTAAAAGCGAATCTGTCAACAGTTTAAGGATTAACGCCCGGTTTCACAATATATGGTAACCAAATGGTTAAGAAGAGACCAATGGTTATTCACAAAATAGTGTTTCACAATTGATGGTTTTTGTTTTAACCGACAGAAAACCATAGGTTAACTTAACCACTAGATGTTCTGTTGGTTATCTGAGTATTATGTCTTGACTATGGTGACCTAGGTCTTGACTTACAAAATATAACCTCAGACTATTTTTGGTTTTGTGATGTTTGTCAAATATAATGTTAAATAATTAATTATGAAATAAATACATTTAGCAGTTATGAGAAGGTACGGAGGTCACGTTTCTCGGCCAAAAATTAATTACTCTGAAGAATGCAGTAGAAAAGTACTTATTTTAGAAATAATTGCCCTACACCAAGCCACCAGCTTTAGCTAAAGTGTTGTAAGTAGATAAACAGCTGGTGGAACAGTCAATTAGAAATTAAGCTAAAACAATGTTTAATGAATAAATCTTAAATCAGAAACGAAAATGTTGTAGAAAAACAATATAGGGTATGGAAAAAGATGTTTCCGCTCTTGCCTTGGAAATCAGTTTAAAGAACCAAGACACTGTCCAGACTGCAATTGTAGCTACTGCTGTAATACATAATATTAATTGCAAGGAAAATGAGCTTGTCCAACCTATCAATGAAGCGCAAGAAGCAGCCATCATCTTTGTTAATCAACTTTATGTATTAAATATTGTTCAACCACCAATGATAAAAAAATGTAATTGTTTAAGATAAAAGATAAAAAAATTAATTAAAGAGGTTTAAAAATCTTTATTTTTATTTCAGTAAAATATAGTTTTAAAAATCTATAATTCAAATCCTAGTAAATTGTAAATTATTTTAAACATTATAAAGTAAAAAAGTATTTTTTTAGAATAAAGGTAATAAATTTTTTTATTATTTGATAATTCTTGGGCATAAAAGTTCTAAATAAAAATTTTGTTTCTTAAAAAGTCACGTATATATTTCTTCTAAAATTGACGTTTCGGCGAAATTAGCCTTCATCAGAATATTATTTCTACAATAAAAGGGAACAAAGGGGTACAATTAAAATACAAAAATGAGCCGTAATGCACATACCTTTAAAACATAAATTAAGAAATAAAATTTGACAAGGGTTTTTATTTAGGGCTTTTATGCCCCAGAATTTTCAAATAAAAGAATATTACAGAAATAAAGTCCAAGAAAACAGAAAATAAAAATTTATTTTCATTTACCTATAACTTAACTTTGCGGTCCTGCTTGGTAATATACAAAGTTGATTTTTAAGAAACACATTCGTGCACTTTATAACATTTTTGTATGATGCAGGTAATATGCGGTTACAACCCTGCTTGTGACAACAAAAACAACACTTATTTAAAATTAGACCTATTATAACTTTAAACAAAATGAAGAAAATGCCCAGAACCCAAAATGAATGAGACCAAATTATTTTTATGTATGTCTTTGTTATTTGTTTTGGGTATACCTAGAAGAAGAATCTAAAAGAAAGATAAATAATAAAACCAGTTACATAAAAATAAAAATGTAGTTTTAATAACTTAATTACTAAATTCCTTTTCCACCTTTGTCCAAGCATTTTTTGACCCTCCAAGTTGGGGCATCATTTTTTTTAAATTTAATTAAATTTTTACATTTATCACGTAATAATATTAGGCGATCTTTTTCCACACACCAAAAAATAATTCTGATCGTTTTTCAGTTTTCTTATTTATGTTTTTACTTTTTTGACATAATTAAAATTTTACAAAACTAAATTTGAAATATGGCGATGTCATCGCCAGTTCTTATTTGCTCATGACCCTGTATATAACTGCCATTTTCACGAAGAATTCTAATGCCAACATAAGACAAGAAATTGTAATGGCGTAATGGTTTCTTAACCATCTTCTATTTTTTCATAGTGAAACAGAATATTAACGAAACCAATAGTTAACCTAGAAGTGTTGGTCACTAAACCACTAGATGTTACCATTGATTGTGAAAAGAGGGCGTTAGGAATTATAAATATTTTTAATAAATAATACTTCCCATAAAGCATGCATTTCTCTCGATTTTAAAAAGACCTTTTTTTTAATGTCCTGTAAAAATAAAAATGTGGGGTTACCATGGTTACTGAGTTGGATGCTGACCAAACTTAACAGTAAATAAATTGAAAATGGACGTAGGTATTTGCCTAAATTGTAGATAAAATTATTTTTTTGCAACAACTGTTTTTTAATGCATTATTTTGGAAAAAGTCCAGTAAGTCCAGTCCTGTTTAAATCTATTTGACCAAAATTGGTAAACCTAGAGAAAACATATCTACCTATTAGCCCTTCAAAAATAAAATGATGGGCGCAACAAATAAAAAGGTATTATTAGGTAAAAAGTGTGCAAGTTTAATTTGGTCCACACTGTAGAATGTACAATGCACTAATTTAAAAACTTAAATATCCTCGATAATCGCAGAAAAAAATTGTTTGTAAATAATTAAAATTGCACATTTAGAATTAATTTTTAATTCTCAACATATTTTTTAATAACAATTTAAGATATAAGAAAAAATATAAGTACTTTACTCTTGAGCAAAAATTACATATTTGGTCAAACCTCGTAGAGATGTTAAACACAATAATTTGATATCTGATGACTGCATTTAAGGTTTTGGACCATGCAAAACTTTATATAAGGAATACATTTTTTTCTTAAAATGAATAATAAAAAAGTTTTCCATTTTCCATAATATTTGCGGGTGTATTATTGTTTTTTATCAATAAAAATAATTACTCTTTATTAGCAATAATAAAATAAGTAATAATTTCTTACTTTGGTTAAAATCCCATGTAGCAATGAGTTTGTAGGTGCAACAGAACTAGTACTAGTAACCGGATGTACAGTGACTTCAGGATATGGAGGCGGTGGTTTTGTCGTATTTTTTAAATGCATCTGTAATTCTGTTTTTTCACTTTGAGATAGTTTTGCAAATTGAACTAATATATCCTTATAGGATGTGTTGTCTTGGTATTGTGGGTCCAATATTAATGATCGGGCATTTTCTCGATTCTAAAATAGTTAAAAGATAGATTAGAATATTTGTTATGTATTTTAAAATCAACCTTTTTTTTTATTTACTATAAATATAAAGGATATGTACAAAGTTAAATATTTTAAAACTAGTTTTTGAGATTAAAATTGAAAAATAAGTTTAAAAATTCTTTTTTTTTTTTTTTTTTATACGCCAATAAATTTTAGGCTTTTTAATTTTCTGTCTTCTAATTGGATGATTAAACATTTTTATTTCTACACCTCATTAGGGACTTCATGGTTTTATGGCAAAAAAAAAAAAAAGCACAATACGACACAATATGAGTTAAATGTATTCTGGCAAATACTTTTCTTTTTCTTTTATAAAATTATGTAATGCCACTGGAAATCACCAGAGCATACGTGGAAAATGTATTAGTAAATAAATCATATTTTTTGCAATATAAAGTGAAGTAAAAATTCTTTAAAAAGTTAATTAGGTTTATTCTGATACGTACTCCGTTCATATTGTTAAAAATCAATCCCATTTCACTATTACTGTCCCAGTCTGGTTTATGTCCAATACTGAAATTACCACCTGAAAATCCCAAAATACTTGTTTTACTTTCACTTTGCGCATGCCTTATTCTTCTACCTCTTCTTGGTACTGCTTCTGGATGTCTTTGCCTAAAAAATATTTTTTGGGAATGATTAATAATAATTAATCGTAATAGAAAGAAAATTAAAAAAATATTTATATAAACCATCTTCAAGCTCGTCGGAGTGCCTTACAGAAGTTTTATAATATACAACACTTCAAAACATATTATATTGCAATTATATAAAAAAGACGTACGGCCTACCTGTAATCAGCAATTATTGATGAAACATCTACAATAGGTTTTTGTTTTTGTCGTAAGTCCAAAGAATTACTGAGATCCAACTGAGATTTGGGCAGTATCGTTCTATGCCTTAGTTCATCTATGTTTGTTGTTCTTGTGTCGCGTATTAAGTTTGGTTTTCTGGCTGTTCTTAGGTGTACTTTGTAGCGCTAAAACATAAACAAGTGATTCTTTAAAACTGGGTTTGCTATTTTAAATATTGGTATGTTGTCTATCCATGATGTTGAATACAGAGAAAGGAACAAACTTAAGGCATCACCCAAGAAATTAGCTTTTTATTAATTTGTTTGTTTTAGTGCTTCTTAAGTATCTAAAAAATTAGAACTCCCTTAGACTTGTATAATTTGTACTATACAATGTCGTAGTGGCTTTAGAATTTATTAATTTTGTTTAACCCTTAATTAGGCGCGCCAAGAATTTTACCATAATTGGTCGCGCGGTGTATTTAATACACCAATAGAAAGTAAGGAGTTTCAAAGCTACTTTATTGCAAATATGTTTAACAAATAACGTGTTTAATACCAGATACTCTTTTATTAAAAATGTTTAACCTGTAACTTAATAATTCTAGTTTATAAAAGCAAAATATTTCCTTAAAATAAATACACATTAAAATAATTTGGTAGACAACGTCGGTTAACTTTTTGGGAATTTTTACTGGTCTTTGGTTCCTGGAAGGCAAACTTAAGTATGTATTTGTATTCATTTCAAATAACTACTTTAATTTTATAGAATAAAGTAAAAAGTAAAACACTGCGTCAGATCAAAGAATACTAATCCATAGAACATCATAAGTGAGATTTTAGCGTACCCTAAAATTTTAGTACCTACCCTGACCACAAGATAGCGAAAGTAGTCCAATCGACCAATAAAAACTCGACATGGGCATCGACCAATTTTCTGATTGGTCCGGTGCCAACTTTCGCTATCTGGTGGTCAGGGTAGGTACTAAAATTTTAGGATACGCTAAAATCTCACTTATGGATTAGTATTCTTTGGTCAGATAATACTCACATTATTTCTAGTCGCGCGGTGTATTTTAAGCACCGTTTACAAACAAATATTGATATTATCACAACTAAATACTATTTTCCAATAAGACCAACACATCAGATTAACGACATTCTTCTGCTAAGACATGGATTCGTAATACAAAAATTCGGTTTATAAGAGGATGCCGTAGCACGTTAAATTAGCTAAAACGCGATTCGCTGCCGTTTTTTAAATTTGTTTTGAAAAAAGTCGTATATAGAAGTTTCTTAAAATGATCCAAAGATTATCGGAAAGTTAATTGATTTTTGGTAATGTTAATAATTAACACATTACATTTACCAAAATTACAAAACCGTAAAAATAACCAACTCTCCGATAATCTTTGGATCATTTTAAGAAACTTTCAATATACAACTTTTTCTCAAACAAATATTTAAAAAACGGCAGCGAATCGCGTTTTAGCTCAATTTAACGTTACGGCATCCCCTTAAAGCAAATGGTGATTTGTTTTTTTAAGATTGGTGTACAAAGTATACCGCGCGACTAATTAAGGGTTAAAGGAAGAATTTTTCATAAATATATCTAAAAATTACCATCTAATTCCGGTTGAAAACCACTTAGATCACTGTCATTAATAAGCAATACTTGTTTTTTTCTTTGTAATCGGAGTAAAAGTTCTTCTTTGATTTTTTCATATGTAGAAGGTGATTCCATTCTCTTTCCTAAGTAAACAAAAAAGATAGTAATGTGTTATGTATAATAAATAAACGTAGACGAGACAATACATACATACATACAATTTCATTACGGGTGAATAGGTCGCATATTTTAGGAAGTAATAGTCGTAGGACATTAGGAAACCAACCTCTCAAGAAAATCGACTATTAGAAACAGTTGGAAATTATTTTCAAGTTCCTAACAATAGCGATAGGGGCGTCACAGTTATAGTCATGTTAAAAATACATTTTTCTTTGAAATCACACAGTATAAGTTTAAAAACAATATAACCACGATATTACTGTTAGAAATCTGCATTTTTTTTTACTTACCACCTTTACTTGTAGGTCGTAAAATAAAGGCTGTATGGAAGGGTGAAGTTTAAATGGTTAAACTGATCATAATTTTGGTTTGTCTTAACAGAATTTAACAAACTTGGTTTTGTTTTAAACAGATGCGCAACTAGGATTTTCAAATTATTTTATCTAAAAACAGAGACATGAAACCCACACCAAATAAATACTAGATGCTATTGGCCTTGGGAGGAATACTTTGACAAAGAAATTTTTTATTTTGAAATTTGCAAAAGTTTATTTTTTGGTTAACCTTCCCAGAGAAAATCAAGACTTTGAAAAGCAAATTTTCAATTTATATTTTTTCGTAAATTTGACAAATATTATCGACAAATCTGAAATTTCGAAAAAATATCCGCCTTTTTCTTGTAATTACATAAAGGTATTTAAAGGTCTTGCTTAAAAAAACGTGTAGTATAAAAATTTCAACCGGCTATAGTTTTTCGAAAAGTATTTAAAATTTGATAAAATTTAATATTTGTCAATGAAAATTAGCAAATGTTCCTCTTTAAAACAAAACCAAGTTTGTTAAATTCTTTTAAGGCAAACCAAAATTATGAGCCTTTTAACCAGTAAAACTTCATCTTTACCTTCAGCCCTTATTTTACGCTCTTAATGTCCTATGACTAATACTTTGAGATATGATGCCTCTTCACTCTTAATGAAATACCCTGTATACATATGTATCTGTAACTTTAGATTTCCTTCATTTGGGAAACTTGTTTATTATTAATTTTACGAAAAAAAATTATTCTTAATAAAAAGTTCCGCATGGTCTAAAACCTAAAATGCAATCATTAGATATTCATTTTTTTCAGTAGTATACGAGGTAAACATGAATTTTGTTCAGGAGGAAAGTACCCTTATTTGAAATATGAAACATTATCAAGGAAAAATGTTGTAACTCCTAAATATGCAAGCTCGTTTATTTACAAGAAAAAAGGTTTTCTTTAATTTTTTATGCGATAACGAGCGTTTCTCTGACTTTTTACTGTTTGGACTGTTCTGACGCTTTCTTTAGATATTACATTTTGAAATAAGTATTAACAAATGTACAAATTTAAATTTTTATTGATTCATCTTAAAGAATAATTTTCGATATTTTCAAAAATAAGGGTACTTTCCTCCTAAACAAAATTCATGTTTACTTCGTATACTACTGAAAAAAAATGAATATCTCCTGCCGCTTCATAAATTCAGCCAAGCCAGCGTCCAAACTGATGACCAAAAATTTAGCATTATTCTGGAAGTCTATAGTAAAACTACAATTGTCTTTGCTAAAACTAACCAAAACAATTTCCCTTTCCTTATACCAGCCAGCATTTGCAATGTAAGCTCAAAAAATGTGTTTATTTACGACTTCACAGAACCAAAACTAACCAGAACTAATTATACACAAAAACCTTCCTCTTAAATTATTCTATCTATTAAAAAAACTGCATCAAAATCCGTTGAGTAGTTATATAGATCTAAGCATACATACATATTACAGACAGACGCGAAAAGCAACTTTACTTTATACTATGTAGTAAATTACCTTTTCTTTGGCCATTTCATTAAGGGTCTTAATTTCTGACAAAATCTGTTCACTAAAGGAGTGTATCTGCATTATATTATTGCACTCAGCCATTTCTATAAATTCATTTATAATTTTGTCTCGAGTAACAAAATTATCTTGGATCTCTGTTTTTAGTCTTTTTATAGGTGAATCCTCTCCCTCTAGTTTTCGCTTATTATAGGCGCCTGAAGTTGAACTGCTACTGCTGCAAAAAAGTCAAAATTTAAAGCAATTTATACATATACAAGTTGGTCAAGAATGATTGCAACACATGAGACTTTTCACTGGTTAACACTATTATGTGTTTTATTGATTTTTTGTGTCTACAATTTGCCGTTTTTGAATTCAAAAGCAATTATTATTATGAACTTTATTATTTAACAAACATCTTGACGACATCGGCACGTAACAAAAAGCAACAGCTCTCAACCGGCAAATACTCAGGATATCAATGGCGGATCCAAGGGGGAAATTACCTCTCTCTCTGTAATTCTAAATTTAAACATAAAACTGTGTAGCAATATTTGATTTTATAAAAAAATCTTTAATCCTGATGATAATGCGAACTTCGATATAACTAATATAACTCAAGTCCAAGTTTGATTTTTAGAATTTGCATTTCAAGCAGCTGTTGGAAAACATCGCTATGCAATACAGATGTAGTATTTCCCATAATTAAAACGAATCTACAAATTATTTGCAGCCTTCTCCTAAGCGTAGTTTCAGCGAAAACAAGTTTTTCTACTTTTAATAATTAATAGTTTAAAAAAACTAAAAAACACGCTTTTATATGCAACCGAACTAAAAATTAAAAAATAATTTTTCATTAAAAAAAATATTTTCACTTCATAGTAAAAAGCGTGGGGTGCTTAATATATTAAAATGTTATAATTATTATATTTGCCAATATCTATGATGGAAAAGTTATGAAAAAATAGTAAAATGCACCCCACGCTTTTTACTATGAAGTGAAAATATTTTTTTAATGAAAAATTATTTTTTAATTTTTAGTTCGGTTGCATATAAAAGCGTGTTTTTAGTTTTTTAAACTATTAATTATTTTTCATTTTTAGTTCGTTATATTGCACAAAATTCTTAATATAACAGTAAATTAGAACATACTAATTAATTAAGCAGCAAAAAGAAAATAACCAGCCCCTATGAAATGACAATGGTAGCAAATTTTAAAATTTGCAAAAGATTGCAACTCACTAAAAATTTCTTCTTCATTAAGTAGCAAAGTTTCAAATTTTGCCAACAGATGGCACTCCAGGAAATGTTTGGACCGTTGTCAACACTTTGCAATCCACTAAAAAATTTCTTCCTCATTTAATAGCAAAGTTTGAAATTTTTCCAACAGATGGCATCCTAGGTGTTGTTTTTATAATATAATGGAATTTTTTTTCCTGGCGATTAAAAAAAAGATAAAGGGATACTGTTTGCAGATTATTGCATTGTCATGGGTCCTTAATACGTGTGCAAAGTTTCAAAGAAATCGAATAGCTGGAAGTTGGTTAAAATTAGGCTCAAAGATTCCGTTACATAGGCAGCCAGATGGATAGGATTGATAGATAGATAGATAGTTACAACCCAGTTAATAAAAGCGTGTTAAAAGGTTAGAAACATGGTTAAGATCTACAATGTCACAGGAAACAATTTCAACTGCTAAATATACAAATAGAAATTACTATTAATATTGAAAAAAAAACTAAAAAGTTCGCAGTACTAAAAATAGAAAACTTAATTTTAATATATACAAAAAAAGTTTTTTTTAATTTTATAAATTACTAAATAGATACTTGTTTGATAAAAATGTTACTTATAGTTGCTAATAATGATCAATATATTTATGTTAATTGTTTAAAGTTTTGTGAGGTCGTGTTTTGCTAAAAGTAGTATGGTATCTTTTAATGAAAATCATTGTTTGCTAAACTAAATTTTGTTATTGTAATTTATCAAAAAATTATCCTCCCAGGCTTGTGCCCTAGATCCGCCCTTGCAGGATATACAGGGTAGCCCACCATACAGTGTGTCTACGTAAGTTGGCGGCATATGGGAAACTTTTTTATTATTAATTTTACGAAAAAGGTTTTTTGTTTTTGACCAAGCCTCGTACACGATACAATTTGATATCTGATGATTGCATTTTAGGTTTTGGACCATGCAGAACTTTTTATAAAGAATAACTTTTTTCGTAAAATTTATAATAAAAACGTTTCCTATATGCCGGCAACGTAGACACACTGTATATTCGACACAGTCTGTAGCTGGATAACCAGAGGCTTAAAAAAGCTAAATTGTAAAACATATAGGGGTTGAATAAGGTTAAAGTATAAATTTATTTTAATCTAAACAGGTTGTCTCAAAAAAGTATGACGTATCAAAGTTATATTTTTTTAATGGAAAACCCAATATTTTATGGCGGTTTGGGATTCTACATAAAAAAATAACTCAAGTCTTTTAGTACCAAGTGTCATATTTTATTCGTTTTTGTAATATTTAATATCTTAAAAAATGCAGAGTTGCAATTAATTTAATTTAATTTTAACACTATTAACTCTTTGAACTTCGAAATTTGTAACAAGATTAGGAGGAGTCTACCATATCATACGTAAGTCATATCGTGATCAAATGTTGTACAGGGTGCTCAAAAAATAATTTCACTTTTTCAGGAAATTAAATTAAACTTTCTTATTTTAAATGGAGACCCTTTATTTTTACACAACAACAACATGACAAACAAAATACCCTTTCAAATAGTGTATAGGTTGCCTATGCCTATCTTTTGTACTTTTTTAGCAGATTCCGTTTTATCAAGTTTTTAAGCTTAATTCATAACTTTGCAAAATGCGATTTGCGAAACGTGTTCTGATTGGTCGATTTCTAACGACTTTCGAAGGTTTCGTTATAAATTGGCTACCCGGAATACGTTTCGCAATTCGTAAATCGCATTTCGCAAGCTTATAAACTAACCCTTAGTCTAAATGTTTATTTAAATTAAAGTAAGCTGTGATATAGCAGCCATTTGTATTTTCCTTAAGGAAATAGCAACGACCATTTATCGATTATTTTAGTCAGTGTGCAACAAATTTCAGTGATTTTAAATTAAAACCTCTTCTCTACAATAACAGGATGATATAATCTGGTAGGACGTGATTTAAAAAAAATATAGTCGAGAGTTTATGCTTAAAAATATCCCAACAGAAATTATCTGATGCATCGATGTATCAAAATATAAATTAATAATGGTCCCAGAGCTAGTTAACCGGAGTAACGTTTTGCCTGTAAGGCTGGAAATTTGTATAGTGATGAGTTATAGCAAAGCACGACAATCATTACCTGGCTTGCATTAACCCTGCACATCATCATCCTGTATATTTTGAAACATTACAAATCAAGAAACAAAAAAAAAATAGGCGAAATTAACAGTCGTTTTTGATAAGCTCAGGTAACTGCCAGGCGAACTGAAAGGTGGGGTATACAGTGCATATCTTTAATGCCCCCTCCCCTTTAATGTTTTTTATAGATCAATTTAAAAAAGTTAAACTTTGGGGTATGAAATTAATATATAAATACTATATTTAAGAGTAAAATTGACAGTAGGAATTTCAAGATGGCGACTGGGCGCCATCTTGGAAAAAAGTTAAATGGAAAGGGGGATCTTGTTGCACATCATTTTAAAGCTCCTGACGAGTACTTTATACCCTAAAATCTGCATCTAATACAAAATGGCGCTACTTTAAAAATTACCTAAATACCTGATTTGGATGGCCATATTTTCAAAACTAATAAAGTTAGATATACCTAAAGTAGTATATCTTTTTAATGGTAATATAATACACAGTATATATGTATATTATCACCAGTATTGTATCTATTTTCTAATTAGTATTGTTTTGTAAAAAAATAAATAAAACAAAACTGAATGCTCTGTGCAAGTCATGCAGAAAATGTAAGATTTTTGCAAACTATTTTTAAATGTACGTGTGTTATTTTTGAATGTCCGTATTTTGATTTTATTTTTTTTTTTTTCAATACTGTTTGGTCGGCTTTTTTTATACTTTCTTATGCAAGTGGATTTATTATAGGCGTAAAAACACTGTTTTATAATTATGTATAAATTTAGATTTCCAGTTCTGGTAATTATTAGTTTGTTTAATTATAGGTACTTACTCGTACAGTGTCCAGTGTCAAATGCAATATGAAATGTGAATTGGTTGAAAGTACTGAATTAAAATATCAAAGAAAAGTAATTTAAAAAGCTTTTACAAAATTTAGCAAACAAAGTGATTTTTGATACCTATACCGGGTGTTTCTCACAGGTGGTTCCCCCTTAAAACTTTTTACCTTTAAATATGAAAAAAAATGGTATAAGTATAATTATTTGACATCATTGTGGATTAATTAATCTATTCACTTTTTTTCTATAACTTTCGGTTTAACCGGAAATTACTGCTACTTTTAAATTTTAAATTGCACCATCGGTATATTTTATCTTATTTCTATAGAACATTACATTTTGAATACAATGAAACCTCACATGTCATTTTTTTACATTTTGGCTGTAATTTTTTTCTAAATCCGAATCAACAGTGCCATGA
Source organism: Listronotus bonariensis (assembly GCA_014170235.1). Taxonomy (NCBI): domain Eukaryota; kingdom Metazoa; phylum Arthropoda; class Insecta; order Coleoptera; family Curculionidae; genus Listronotus; species Listronotus bonariensis. Next base: position 219,561 of record JACEGR010000086.1, read on the forward strand.
TTGTTTTACACGGTTTGTTTTAAGGCAAGTAGTCATAGAAAAATGACATTAATCGTGTTTTGTTTTTTACGACTTTTCAGGGTGAAGTAGAAGTTTGCCAAATTCTAATTATGGTCATAACTTATTTTTTCCAAATGGGACAAGGGTAGCTCATTAGCATATCCTAAAAGAGCATTTTACTTCGAATAATTTGGTACCAAGTAGGTGGTAGGTATTTCGGAAGAGGTTGTAAAGAGCATATTATAAAAAAAAATGAATCTAAAATAACCAGTATACAGCAGGATTATATCGATTTAAAACCACATTACGTATTTATTATGTGTTCTGTAGTCTGTCTTACTCGAAGTACCGCCTATGTAGTACTAATATGTTAGTCACAATAAAATGGGCTTTTAGGATATGCTAACGAGCCAACCTCGTTTCATTTGACAAAAATGAGTTATAACCATAAATAGGGTTTTGCAAACTTTGACTCCACCCTGAGGAGCCGTAAAAACAAAAGACGATTAATTTCATTTTTCCATGGCTACTTGACTTAAAGTAATCCGTGTTTGCTTTATGATGGCACACTCTGGATTGGAATTTTAAAATATGTTTTTTTGACAGCATAAATATCAAAAACTGACATGTGAGGTGTCACTGTATTCAGAATGTCATATTCTATCGAAATAAAATACAATATAGCGGTGGTGCCATTTAAAATTTGAAAGTTGCAGTTATTTCCGGTTAAATTGGAAGTAAAAGAAAACAAGTTAATATAATAATCAATCTACAATTATGTTATATAACGATATACCAAATTTCATCTTTTTATCGTAAAAGATAAAAAAAATATAGGGGAGAACCACCAGTGAAAAACACCCTGTATAACTTCGTATTTTTGTAATTAAGGAGTTTTATTTACAACCATGTATATAATGTTGTAAACTTTTGAAAGTGTCACTTTTCTGAAAATAAAGTAAAAGTGATCCTGAGCAACAGTCGCCAAAAATTTAATAAATTGCCAACTTGGCATCTTGTCTAATATTTCAGACATCTCTATGACACTTTCACATGGTTGTAAATAAAATTGTATATAAATCTCAGTAAACAGTTTTATTACTCTCTAGAGAGATGGTTCATCTCGGCACTTACGTTTTTTTTGTATAAAGAATAATATACATTTAAGCAAAGCATCTACAGCTGCTCAAAGAAAAAGCTTGTTTACTGTTTCGATACAATAAATATATTTTAATAAGAGAGTCCTTAATATCTGCCTAATATTTAAAAACTTACAATGTTTATTGTGTAACATTTATAAACAAATTCGTTTTCAATTAATAATTTAATTATGCAAAGTACAAGTACAAATTGAAAATACCAATAATAAAATATGGAAGGTTTACTTAACAACCTTGACACATTTTTGATGATATGGCTTAATGTTAAATGAAATTTTCTGTATCGACCTTGTTCATACTACTTTTTTTATGTTTTATCGTTGAAAATAGTATTTCGTTTTTTCGAGAATGTATAGTCTTTACGATACCCCACTATTAATTTGAATTTTTCAATTGTTATTAACACAAAGTATAGGATTTACATAACCATATACAGGGTGTTTCTAAACAAATGCAAAAAATTTTAAGAGGCGATTTACCACCAAAAAAATAAGAAAAAAACTTTATATAAATATATGTCTTAGTTTTTAAACTCCGAAGTGTTAATTTTTTTTAATATTGATAACTTTTATACACATTCAGATATTTTTAAAAAATTTGGGAGACGCACCCCTTGTACTAGAAGACATTTTTTGGCATACAAGAAAAAATCATTTTTATTCGTGTCGTCCATGAGGGGTTTAAGGTAAATATTTTTGAGAAAAAAATGGTACGTCAGAATAAAATATATTTTTTTAATAAAAAGGGAAAAATTTTGTTGACAAAATTATAATAGATATAGATATAAGGATAACTGTATGAAATGAGCCATTGAGTCAGAAACAGAACAAAAACAATTTAAATTTAGTTGTTAATAAGGCCTTGGGTATTCTAAAGATAATTGTTTTTTAAATAAAAGCTAAATAAAAAATAGGTTGTCCATGTGATATTAGGCAAATTATCTTTTGGTTAAGGTTTAGTTTATCAAACAAAGAAAATTTATTAATTCTTTTTCTTGCATTCACTCAAGAGTCACCGCGTAGCACGTGTAAAAACTCGAAGTTTCACAGTTTGAAGATGTCCCTCTACAGCCACCTATGTTTTATTATTAGCAATAAAATATTAGGCCTGTTCGTAAAGAAATCACAAACCAGTCAGCGCCAATTTAGACATGTGAGCGGTTTGCAACTGGTCACCTGATTTATTTGTAAAATACGATTGGCTCTGACTAGTTTCTGATTCCTCTACGAACAGACCTATTTATTATTTCGTGGCTTAAATTTAGCGCCATATTAAACAACAGACTACAAATTTCTAGGAATCATCACTATCCAATATTAGGCAACTATCCGATATTATGGCACTTTAAGTTTATCTGCAAACTATTTAGAAATTAAGATATCTTCGGAAGTATACTTCTAGTCGAATTGCATAATGTCGTTTTATTGTATAAGCAAAATAGCTAATTGATGATATGGAAATATTAAACAAGTAAATGGGTCAGGTGAATAAAGCTAAGCAAATGCTTTTACTTAAAATAATAAGAGATAAAACATATATTAGCTTTTTCTTTTAACTTTATTCACCTAGCCCAATGAAAGAAATGCTCAATGTCAATTATCATTTTTGAAAAAAATAATTTATTTTACATATTTATTTTCTAGGTGTTTCTAGGTATTTCTACGAATTAAAACAATAAATTCATTGTTATGTTTCAAATTCCTTATAATCTAAGAAAATGGTTACCAACCCGTAAACCGCCGATCACAGGTCCCATAAAATGGTCCGTGACAATAAAAAGTAAATATTATTAAAAAAATCTACTCGCATGCCAAAAAGTTCACTTTTCCGCACGCATTTAAGTTCTGAAAAAGTCACTTTTTCGCACTAGTTCGGAAAAGTACTTTTCCCCACTAATTTTCTGCACTATTGCAAAAAATTGGAAAAATATTAAACCTTATACAGTGTGTCCTAGGATACTAATGTTGCGAAGCGACAGACTGGCCACCCATGTTTTTGAGACTGCGGGGTAGCTTAGATAAAGCATAAAGGAACGCAATAGAACATTTTTGTATGAAATAAAACGTTTAATCTAATTGCTCCTAGTGATATTTACTAGGTATACCATTTTTGCAAAAGGTAAGAGAGAATAGATTTTTTTATTAGAGCCATGAAATATCGAGGCAAAAAAGGTATGACAATTTAAACATAAACAAAGGACTGCAGGTGGCTTCCTCTACATTTTACATCAGAAACGTTAGCAAATTTCGATTTCTTACCCTAGACAACCTTTTAGGACTAATTTTAATAAAACAAAAAACAAATAAATTATTTAAAAATATCTTAAGACCGGGGTCAAATTGTCAAAAATTGCACATATAAAACCGTTACATATTCGAGATATTTTAGAAAATCTATTTTGAATAGAGGGCGCTACAAGTACTAGAATTGAAATTTATTTAAACGTTGAAATTTCTTAAAACGATTTATTTTTTTTACCAGTACCTTTTCTATTTGCTGATAGATGGCGCGAAACTGAGTGAATTTAATCCTTTATTTTGTAGAGCCCACAAACGATTTTGATACCCAGGGAGCAAAATAGATAATAATTAATTATAATGGCTCATATGAATAATGAAGCTTTAAAAAAGAGACGAAGTTAAAGCCAAAACATTTGCTACACTTTATTCATACGACTGAATGTGTTTTTCTTTTAGCATAAAAAGCATTAATTTAATTAAAATTTATAAGCCATAGTGTCAAAAGGACAAACAAAATATTTTTTTGCTAAACAAATCCTGATTGGTGGTTATAGTTCCCAGTCCTTTTCAAACTTCGTGAGTGCATTTATTTTGGCGTAACGTCCAACTTCTTTATTTTTGAAAATTCTGAGCAATGGGACATTTGTCAATTTAGTCGATGTATTAATTAAAAAAAAACTTTGTTTTTACTAAACGTAAAATATATTAAGGGTTTAAGGAAGACTTACAGCCTCAAACTGTGAAATCCATGCTCGGGTATGTAGTTTATATAAAAATAATCGGCCAATTTTAACACAGTTGCTAAATAAATAATATCTAGTAAACTTTTATGGTTATACTGGCCTACAAAAATCAAGAGTCCTTTACCCTGACCCACGCGCTAAACATATTTTTGGAATTTTCAAAAAATAGTTGTAGGTCGGGCAAAAATAAATCCACTTCCGATGTTTTAAAAGCTTAATTTTTGTTTTAAAATTTAAAGCCGGGACTGAGGGCTAGGTACATTTTTCGCTAAGAAAAATCGGGTAAAATTGACAAATTTTTTAAAAGAATGGTAACTTGGATACTTTTTAAGTTGGCAAGCTAATAATTTTACCATGTAGGTATGTATATATGAGCCCAAGGCGGATGCTCTTAAAATCGCAGTTTAAATATTTTCCAGTGATATTTTGGACGATTTAGCGTATATTAACTGTAATTGTCCGATTTGAATGCAGGAAACCGATTAAAATAAACTTCTTATTTTATTGTACAACATGTACACATGGGTGCAGCCGGATAGATGCAAGCGGGAGGGGGCAGCTGTCCACCTCTACTTTTTTAAATCTAATAAACATAAAAAAATAAACATTAAAGACTCTGTCCCGACTGTTAGACTGGTTGACATCGGTCGTTTTCGCCGATAATCGGCAGCGTCATGTTTACATTTTTGGTTATTTATGGGCCATTTTACATTAAATTTTATTTTTGTTGTCGTTAATGTCTTTTGTAAACAGCAAAGAGCCAATCTACCTAAATTATATTTTATAAAATACATTTTTAAAAATGACAACAACAATATTCATAACCTAAAAAACCGTAAGGATAGTATACTTTAAATTAAGGAACTATAAATTGACTTCGTCATTACTGCTTACTTCTTACGTCTTAAAGCTTAAGTCTTAAGTCTTACGTTACTGAAACTATAAATCAGGCTTTAAAATGTGGCTACTTTAAGCAGGCTGTCCATGAGAGCGGTTTTCGCTCGCGGATGATAATTCAGCGTTGTGATTTGCGGGAAAAGCATTTACACTATCCAATTACAACGCTGAATTATCATCCGCGAGCGAAAACCGCTCTCATGGACAGCCGGCTGTCCATAGAGTGATTTCCGCTCGCGGATAATAATTCAGCGTTGTGATTGGCGGGAAAAGCATTTTAAATTTGCACTTACCAACCACAACGCTGAATTTATCATCCGCGAGCGCAAAACCGCTCTCGTGGACAGCCGGCTTTAATCTATGGAATTGTATTGTTTTTTTTCGACAGAGAATGTGACTTTTTTAAATCGAATTTATCGTACCCAACTTAATAAATATTATAAATAAACACATTTTGGCAAAAATGTGTTTTGTGTCCCTAAAATGTAAACCACTCAATTTAAAACACGAATATGAATTACTTAATCAAAATGGCAACACTGCATAGGTAGCTTGAAAAAAATTCCAACAATTTTTTGTTGTCGGCAAAGTCAGAAAGAAGTATTTTAGAAAAGCCATCTATCAAAATATTTTTATTTAGGTATATCTGAATTTTATAAACGACTTTCGCGTCGTACGGTTTCACACTTTTAAACTAGTAATACATATCGGTGTTCTTTTTTATCGCATAAACATAATAAAGGATGCAATTACACTCGGTGCGAAAGTTCCTCCCCAACGATCAACATTAAACTGACCTTTCATAGAGCAGTACGAGAAAGACGGGTAGAGAAGGATAAAGCATAAAGCTAGGTTAGGGCTTATTGCTGCAAAACAAAAGGAAAAACGTTTAGCTGTTGGAAATGGTTGAAAAGCAGTTGAATTTGAAAGTGTTTTGTGATTAAAATTTTTGAATTTTATTATTGGTTGGTAAATATGGTTCACTCATGTGTAGCTAGAAATTTTACTGCAAGCTGGCAAAACGGCGTAACTACAAAATTCCACAGGTAGGCACCACCAAAACGCACATTGTTTAGAGAATATTAACATTTTATGTTTAACTAAGTAATGGTGATTAGATCTTTTTATTTTTATCACTTAATATGAGTTAATAAACTCTAAGGATAATACTAAAAACTTTTTATTGTCACTAATCATATTAACAATTATATAAATTAGAGTCTAAAACAGATTTATGTGGCTGTGTGGCCTATCGTGTTTTTACAATAGGCCCTTCAATTGAAGGGTATGCTGGAATAACTTTCTAACCACCAAAAGTTTAGTTTTGAAAAAACGAAAAAATCGCTATTTATATATTTTTTAATAAAAAAACTACAACACTCGGGTTGCTTACTAGCAAAATAAAGAAAAACCCCCAAGAAAACCCAAAAAAAATAATAAAAACTAGAATTTAAGAAGAAGAAGAGAATAGGTAACTAGAAAAAACTAAAAACTAAAAATCGACGTTTCGGTGGCAAGTCTGTCATCGTTGTCAAGACAAAATTAAATAAAAATAAAAAAATTAAAATTAACAATTCTTTAGGTTGAAAATTTTTAAAACTTAAGCTTTAGTTTTAGGATATTCTGAAAACGTTAGACATTACATGTCAAATTGTTTGTTGTCTAATAGTGTCATAGTGTATTTATTATTGATAATAGAAAAAAGGTGATGAGCTGGTTGATTTTTAGTTTTCCATAAAAAATATTTGGCATGTACCCAAACAAATAACATCAGTTAAAATTAACATGATTTAAGGGTATTAATTTTGTGAGGGCTAATCGCCGTCTGTGTGCTACCAGCGCTGCTTTCGACTTGACTAGGACATTGGCCCACTTTAATGAGATATTATGGGTGACATCCCCTCAAGGACAAAACTGTGAGAGATTTGCGTGAAACGGTGGGGGCTTATGTGTACGGATATAAACAACTATTTTTTATGGAAATCCAACTTAAGACCAGACTGTCGGTTAGAACATTGTTCCGGCATACCCTTCAATTCTACTGTACAAAGGCAAAACAATCTAATCCCAAAAAACCAGTTGGGAGAAAATCGACATTTGTTTTGTCCATTTTGATATTACACTGATTTGACAACGTATTAACTTTAAACCTTCCACACTGTTTAAATATCAAAATGTTAAACTCTTGTTGCACGTTAAAACAATGAAAAAACATGAAATGACCGATTTTGCGATTAGACTCTTTTGCCTTTGCACGGTAGTAGTAGAATTATCCTTTAAAATAAGCTTCTAAATTAACTGAGGAGCCTTTAAAAAGTAAAAGATCTTAAAGCTACAAATTTTAGATCAAATTTTTAACATCATGTTCAGTGAAAGTGTCTGTATGACCCTATTTGTTTAAAATATGAAACCTTGTATTAGAATGATAGTATAATCGTTAAAAGCTATTTCAAATTCTATTTTTTTCTGCCCAAAAAATAGGTATTTATGATCTATGGGACTAATAATTCAGATTTTGTTATGTAATATTTATTTTTGCTTCTGAAATTTTTAATTTAGTTTGGCTAGATAAAAACCTAATTTTAATTATTTTAACCAACATTTAGGTATACCAGTTAAAAATCGTTCTTGTTTTTTTTTATCAGAGTCCATGTCAATAACTAACACACTACTATTGATTTCAAAAATCAGTTTTGTAGCATAATACAGGGTCCGGCACTGAAACTTTCTTTTTCAATGATACATGGTGGCGCGACTGGAGTAGTTGCAGCGCGTTAGTGCACTTAACAGAGAGCGTTGGTGAGGAGATTTGTTTGTTAATTGTCGTCAGTCGTAAAAATGCTTTGTGCACGAGAGCAACGCAGGTTCGCCGTTGAGACCTACTTTTCACAAGGCCGGTCGATCATCGCCGTGCAGCGTGCGTTTCGTTTACAGTACAATATAACCCCTAGAGGTGCTGTTCCGGCCCAGGGATCCATTTTATCATGGGTGAAGGCTTTTAGAGCAGATGGAAATGTGTCTCGCAAGAAACCAGGAGCAACACGGACAGTTAGATCACCCGCAAATATCGAGGCAGTCCGACAGTCGGTTTTGAGATCTCCTAGACGATCTGCTTCGAAACGCCTTAGGCAATGTATGGCTCCAGCAAGATGGGGCCACAGCCCACACATCACGACTTTTAATGCCTATTTTGAGAGAAAATTTTCCGGGCGACTTATCTCCAACCGAGGTGACGTGCCATGGCCCGCATGATCGCCAGATCTAGCTGCATGTGATTATTTTCTATGGGGCTACCTCAAATCAAAAGTGTGTAACAACCGTCCTGCAACCCTGGAAGAATTAAAAAAACAATATTCGCTAAGAGATAGCCAACGTACCGAATGATATGCTGGAAAGGGTCCACGCACACTTCAAAAATCGGTTACAGCAATGTATCGACAGTAATGGTAGACACTTGTCAAATATTCTATTTAAAACAACTCGATTTCAAACTTCCCATGTTACTGTCTAATGATAATAAAAAAATAAATAAAAATGTGCAATATATGTTTTTATTTTTTACCTATGAAAAAGAAAGTTTTAATGCCGGACCCTGTAAAACAAAGTTCCACTTCCAAACCCAAAATTGCTTACTCAATCATATAATATGTAGGTATCATCACTAAAGCACCCTGTAAATATATATTTTAGAAATGGGTAGCCTCACCATAAAGATCTATGGAAAAAGCAGGTGTTAGAGAAAAAGAAATTGCAATGAAAATGAATCAGGTTTGTTCTGACAATGTACCATGTATAGCAGTATTCCTTGATTGTTCATGGTCTAAAGGTCTTATGGTACCAACTACAATGTGCATTCTGGAATGGCAGGAATTATTGGAAAAAATACTGGTTTATTACTATTTGTAGATGTTCGGAACAGATTTAGTGCTATCTGCACCAGAGTTGAGACAAAACATACTCCACAATTTTTTTTATTATTAATGGTTATTATTTGTGCTCAGAATTATTGTTCTTTTTATTTAAAATAATTAAATATCTTCCTTAGGAAATATATTTTACTAACTTTTTTTTATCATTAGTCATTGTTTGTCTTTAGGAGTTATTAGAAGACCTTAAATTCAAAAGGGTCTATGTGCCATTTAGGTATTTAAAAGTTATACGTAAAAACATTTAATGAATTCAATAATAGCACATCAAATACGCTATGAATATTCCTACCTTTTAGAAGTGGGTTTTTATCTATGGCATATAGAACCCCCTTAATATCGTTCGGCATTGCATATAGAACTTTTTAAAGCAAAAATCTCATTTTATGGTATTTTTGGCAATTAGACTCTTTTGATGTTAAGGTCTTCAATTTACCAAGTTTATGCTTATAGTTTAGAAATCACCCTGTAAGAGCAGAACTAATTTTTTTTTAATAACATTTAAATTACTTACTTACCTATAAAAGGACATATACATAAAAATGTATAAATTGGGACAGTATACTTTACTCACTTTAAGTTGAGAAAAACATCTGAACAAAAAATGTAATCCATTGGTTTATAAAGTCAGTAACTAAAGTTTCTTACTAGGTATTTTCCTGAATATAAAGTGGGTGATTTTTTGTCTAATGTTAACCTGTTACAGCTCAACACATAGAAACTCAATTGGATGTATATCTGCGGGCATGATGTATACAGGGTGTTATAAATTCAATGCATTAGCATTGCTATCTCGGTAATTATAAGAGATAGAGAGTTGGTTTAATTAAGGCAAAGTTGCGCATCCTAATGCTGTATAACTGGACGAAGGCGGTTACTTCCGGAGATATCCGGAAAAAAATTAAATTATTTATTTTATTTTTTTAGGTCCTGTTAGTAATTATTTTGAAAAACCAATTGCACTTTCTTAAGGCACTTTTTATGCTATTCAAGAAAATGTTTTTATTTTTCCGATACGACGTTTCTTTTTTAGCTACCATCGTCAACTTCATTTTTTTAAATACGGACTAGCATGATGGTAGCTAAAAAACGAAACGTCGTATCGGAAAAATAAAAACATTTTCTTGAAGAGCATAAAAAGTGCCTTAAGAAAGTGCAATTGATTTATCAAAATAATTACTAAAAAGGCCTTAAAATATAAAATGAATAATTGAATTTTTCTTTTTTTTTCTAGATATCTCTGGAAGTAACCGGAATTTTTTAAATTTCCCTTCGCCCAATTATTCAGGATTAGGATGCGCAATTTTGCCTTAATTTAACCAACTCTCTATCTCTTATAATTAGCGAGATAGCAATGCTAATGCATCGAATCTGTAACACCCTGTATACATTTAACTTTTCCATGCATATGTTACCGTCGCTTTAAACCAGAAATGGCCTAACTGCAGTATGTATTAAAAAAGATATTATATTAGAATGTTTTTTGGATTTCTTTTTAAAATTCTTTTTAAATAATATAAAAAAAGTTCTATCGGGCTTATTTCAATTATAACTTTTGAACTGTTGACACAGTACCAATAATATTTGGGCTACTAAATAACCTCATAATGCTTCTGTCCATAGGTAAACGGCTGTTCAGTATGTCTGAATTATACACAGTGCGCCGATTTTTTTTTCATGTTACTGTTGTAGGTATATATGTATAATTTGTTCTAGTTTGTATATCTCTAGTTTTGTTTGTATATTTTTTAGTTAGTAAGTTTTTATTGGCGGTTATTAAAATACGCCTGGCGGTACTTTCCACCTTTGTATGTGAGTCTGTGTATACAATAAAGATTATTATTATTTTTTTAATTTAATGTATGCATTTTTTGAGTTAAAGTTTTTGAGCCCCTTAAACTTTATATTATAGTTAAAACCTGGTTTTAAGAATTTTACAATATTTTAAAAAATTGATTTTTTTATTATTTAAAAAATGCTGGTATGTCTGAACCTAAAATGCAATTTTATAAAAAAAGCGGTCCAAGATATCGATTTAAATAAGGTATACCTTTTTTGTACAATAATGATAAAGGAATTAAGCGGTCAAAGGAAAATGTCGGATTTGTCACCAGTGTTAAAAATGCATACATTAAATGAAAAAAATCGTCGCACCCTGTATAATTCCGACTCACTGAACCGCCGTTTACTTATTAAAAAAGCATTACAATGAGGTTATTTATTAGCCCAAATATCATTAATACTGTGGCAACAGTTCAAAAGTTATAATTGAAATAAGTTTTTTTACACCAACTTTGAAGGTCAACAACTCCCTAACGAAGCGAGATAGAACTTTTTTGTTATACAGTGTCGTATTATCCATTAGGCTGCCTAGGCTACAGCCTAGGGCGCCATGAAAAAAATAGGCGCCAGACAGGGGAGTAATAGGCGCTAGACAGAGGAGTTTTAAAAAAAGTTTAGGTCGGGTGGGTATTAGAAGAAATACCTGTGTGAATAAGGTGTTTTGAAATAAATGAAATAGGCGCGAAAAGGAGGGAATGTCTTTTTTTTTTTTTTTTTGTTTTTTGGTCATCAAATTTCATTTTGGGTGGAGAAGTAAGGCGCCTGAAAAGGAAATAGGCGCAACGGAGGTAAAGACTTTTTTTTTGCTCTTTAAAATTTTTTTCTCACCCAAAATAGGCGCTCTGGGACTTGTAGCCTAGGGCGCCTCATAGGGTTAATACGGCCCTGTTGTTATATGAAGTACTAATACTATTTTGGCTCACTCTATCATCTCTTTTATTTTTGACCCCACCTTTCCGGACACCCTGTATATTAAAAGTTTAAATATACTGGGTTAGTAGAAAGTACTGCAACTCTTAAATATCTTTAAAACCACTAAAGCTACATTTACCAAATTTGGGATCTGGAAGGTATCGGGCATGAGGAATTTAATAGTAATATCGACACCGTTGCCAGATGTCCCGGTATTTTGTTACACGTATTTCTTGTTTTTTTAAATGGAATACCCCATTTATTTTTATTGCAATAAATTGCACAGGCTAAATTTAATAAGACCACAAATTCTCAAAATTCCATTTTTACTAACTACTAAGATATGACAACACCACATTTTAGGTAAAAAGTTCAGATGCACTTAAATATTTCTAAAACCACTAAAGCTGTATGTACAAATTTTGGCATTTAAGGGTTTCCGGGCAAGTAGAATTAAACAGTAATACTGTCACTGTTGCCAGATTTTCCAGTTTTGCGCTAAATTTTTAAAGATATTAAAAAGTTGCGGTACTTTTTACTAACCCAGTATAAAAAATACCTTTTGTTAATTGGGGCGAAAAAATTCTTAAAAGTTTTTGTATGCTGACTTGCCCAACGCTCCAAAACTTACAAAAAAAAAACAATTAAGAACATGATTTAAAAACATTATTCCTTAAGCGGAATTACACCAACTAGGGGTTAAATATCACATTTGTTTGTCAACAAGTAATCAATAACTATGTAAAAGCAAAATTTTTGAAAAAATATGGTTGCAGATATATAATTATTTTTAAAGGGAAGTTTTATCCCCTGCTAGTCAGCCTTTATAATACAGGGTGCGTTTTTTAAAACTTACAATGGCACTTAGAAATCTTAAATCGCAACACCCCTTATGTGGCACCTCTCCGGAAAGCTTATAAAAATTGTTTTTCGCTGGTCGAAACAAAGTTGGGGTAAAATCACGCTTAAATTTTATTAAAATTACATTTTATTATTTACTAAAAATACCAGAAAATATCCAAGTAAATGAATATTAAATTAATTAAAAGATAATACTCCCTGTAGAGCTACCCGCCCCCATAAGAAGTTCTGGTTCCTTCAGTTGCACAAGCACCCAACAACCAAGACCAGTTGCTATTACTTTTTCTCGACAAAGTCCAGAAACAACTACGCCGAACTACCTATAGGGGCAGGTTAGTTCTACAGGGAGTATTATTTTAAATTTATTATTAATTAATTTTAGATTAATTTAATTGGACATTTTCTGGTATTCTTTATGAATAATAAATTATGATTTTTATAAGATTTAAGGGTTTTCATTGCTGGCATAATTTAAAAAAATTGCATGTGAAACCATGTGTGTGGTAAACTTGCCCGACAAAAAAGTGACGCGTTTGCCCAGTTCGACACCCGAAACATGTCAAAATTGACAGGCTGGGTTAAATCGCCGCTTCTATAGACTCTTCGAAAGGACCCTCCCCTAAAATGGATTTTAAAAGGGTTATTAATATGAAGTCCATTTCATCGCTGCACTACTGATACCGATGCATATCTGTGAATTTATACGAGTTATTTTGAGGTTAAGGAAAATACAAGTTTTTATGTTGCATAAAGACTATTTAGATAATAATTAAGTAAAATACTTTGTACAGAACTATGAACAAGAAAAATATATACAAATACAAATTGTGAATAAAAGTGGGGTTTTAAAAAAATGCAAATAGCTGTTAAACCACGTGATAACATCCTAAGATGTGACTGGGTATTAACAAATTTCAAGCAGAAAAAGTTAAGAAGTTGATGTCAAACGGAAAGCAAAAACGGTTAACAAAATGTATAAATTGGTAGATGGAAGTCGTTGTTTCATCTGAGAAGTGCAAATGTCAAGCGGCAAACTATAAATAAAGCTTAATTGTTTTAAGTATTCACAGTTCAAATCAAATTTTTTCAAAGTTTTCCTAATTGTTAAAATTTCATGTCATATCGTAATACTACATCTCTGTTTAACTTTCATTTTAAGATTTATTTGTGCAATAATCGCAGACATCAAATCATAAAGGAAAAATAAGCAAAAGGTACATATCCATTGTAATCATATATATTTTTTTTTGTGTTACGCAAAATTACACTACAATCAAAACAAATAAAATATAACGAAGCAAGATTTTGTTTGGGACACTGTATATGTCACGTCGATTTTAAATTATTTTTAACTCTTCCAATGAACGTTACACATATCTGTCTAGATCTACCGTGCCGCCCCCTGGAAGATAGGTACTGAACATTCTAATGATTTACATGTTACCTAACCACGTTAGGCGCGTCCTGAAAATGGCCGAAAAACCTACCATATGATCAAAATTTCACTCGATTCTAATTTTTGTTCAAAATAATTTTTTTTTGGGTCCAAATTTCGTAAATATTATCACTGCAATAAAATGTCTTGGACTTGAGCTATATCTTATTGAATTCTGTGTCAAAAAATTTAAAAATTGTTATTATTTCATTTGTTAATAACTCCGTTATCTAACAATATTAAGGAATAAAAAATAGCTGACGTCCGAGCCTAAAGTTTTATTTATTGATTATTAACCTTAAAACCCAAAAAGCTTTGATATTTTTTGAAAAAATTATTTTCGCGCGAGATCCTGCAAGACGATTTTCATTTGACTCCCCTCTTAAATAAAATGGAAACTTTGACCTCCTGTATCTCGCAAAGGATAAAACAATTTTTGACCAAGGTTAATTGTGCTATATTGTTTTACTTTGGCCCAAGAAATTTGTGGTATTATTTTGGACATATCTTTTAGAGACACTCTGTATTTTATTTCCTTTCACTTATAACGGCACGGTCGCCGAGAGGGCGTTGAAGGCGGTACAATTTACCGGGGCCCGGACTGATGGGGGGAGCCGCGCGGAACGTAAATGGAGCAATTAAGTAAGGACCTTTCTTTGTAAACAATTGGGCCATATTAATAAAACGAAGCGAATGCTTTTGCTTATAAGTCAAAGGTTTTGATCATATTATAAAAATAAAGAAGGATTTACTTCAAACGTATGAGCATTTGCTTACAAGTGCGAGTATTTACTTATGGAAAAGTGCTGCTGCTATTCAGTAGCTTTAGTTTTTATAAGCAAATTCTCGCACTTGTGAGCAAATGCTCATATGTTTAAAGTAAATCCTTCTTTATTTCTATATTATGATCAATACCTTTACTTATAAGCAAAAGCATTTGCTTCTTTTTATTCATATGGCCCCATATTACAATATTAGTTTGGAGGAAGTGTGACCTCCTTTTTGCTTTTCAACTTTTTTTTGGGTAACTTTTACTTGTACTGGGGCGCGACACGGCACTCGGCAGCCCTAAATAACGGCTCCGTTTTTTGTCCAAATTATTATTTGTTAAAAGGTGCAAATTTTGGACAAATAATTTTATTTGTAGTTACATTTTATTTAATACCATTATTTACAATAATAGAAAGCAATTGAAAATAATATATAAAAACTTTCTAGTTTAAGTGTTATCCCCATTCTTACCTATTGTCCTCATGCTTATCTTCCACATCATTATCGCTTCGCTTGTCCTCTTTTTCTTCTTTAATCATAACGTTTATTTCTTTATTTTCATCTTTTTCTTTTCCATTTTCTTGAATACCATTTTCTTTTACATCAGGTTTAAATTTTTCATCGATCTGACTTCCTCCTCCATGACCCTGCTCAGCGTGACCTGGAGAGGAGGGAGGGTTAGCATCGCAGCCCTCCCGTACGTCCTCCATGATCTGCATCTTATTTAGGCTGGAATAAATAAAAATAAATATGGTTAAAATTTAATTTAACTGACTAGATAATTTATACAGTGTGTCCTAGAATAGGTTTATAAGAGGACAAATGGACCAAAAATTTTTAAACTAAATTTTGGGAAAACTGATCGTGCGGTCCAAAACTAATATATAGATACAAAATATTACCCCCATTGGTATCATACATAAATGTTGTAAATATTTAAATTTATTGTAAAATTCGAAGTTAAAGCATGACAGTAAAAAAAAGTGTAATTTTTTTACATTACGCAAGAGGAAGCAATTTTAAAAGAGCATTCAACAATTTTTAATATATTTTTATTTTTAATTCGCAGCCTTAAGCCAAGTATTTTAAAAACTGTTAATGCAAAATGTAAAAAATTAACAAAAATATATGTTTTTTACTTTATATCTTTAATTTTAAATTTTGACATAAATTTATTTCTCTACAACATTTACTTATACAATTTTGTCCTATTTTAAAAATATAAAAGGTACTTTACTCTTGGTCATTTTTAATATTTTTAGTTATAACTCTCCCTGTATATTACCAATCGGAGTAGCATTTTGTATTTATCAGTTTTGGACTATGCAACTAGTTTTGCCAAAAGGACGTTTCAATTTTTTAAAATTTTTGGTCCATTTGTCCTCTCGTAACACCTATTCTGGGACACATTGTATAAGTATACTGCATTAATTATTATCTTCCATCTGACCAATCCTTTACAATAGGTAAAACAAATAATACTACAAGAAGAAATTTATTTTTTAAATATAATTTAATAATTATAGCGGATATTAAATGTAAAGTAAAGTTTTTAAGCCATCAGTCTTAATACTTCTTTGCGGTAAACATTAGTAGTAACAGGAAAATTTATTGTTTTATTAATTAATTTTACAACTAAAATTAAAAGTTTAAAAGTATATCAATCTGGTTCAGACCACAGGTCACATACAAGAGAATAATTTGTAACATGTTTTTTCTTTTGTTAAGGGTCTAAGAGACTTTTTTGTCACAACACATTTTTACTTAAAATAAAATCTTTTCTTAACTTTTATATTTAGTTGGGCTTAAATTCAGAGTCTGTAATATAGGTAAACGGAGTTTTAGGCTAAGTATGTGGGGCCAACTTAATGTAAAGAGGCTAGAGGCAGGGTATAGTTGTTTGCCTCTCTCTTTTCCCATACTTTCGAACCTATGTTCCTCGATCTGTATTTTGGCAACCTCGTTCATCTTCGGATTGCTTCAGCCTTTCCCAAAATTCAAGTTCCGAAAGTCTAGTGGCGGCAACCATTTTTATTTCAGTTTTTTATTTTGCATTTTGGTTGATTCTGGTGCCTTGTGATGTCAAAGGTGAGTCTAGTTGTGTTTATATTTGGTGTTTATTTGCACTTTTATTACAATTTTAATGGTATACAAATATATTTTGCTTAGGTGGAGAATAATAGGGTGTGTGAATTTTATACATTGAATTAGGATGTCGGGATGCTGTTATAAGTATTATATATAGGGTGATCAAACTTAAGTCGGCACTATTGCTAACTTTATTATTGAAAATAAGAAGTCGATTAAATTATAGAAGTAGTATTTTTTCCGTTGATTAAGTTGATGCAAACAGAAAAATAATTGAACATTAGGTTTTGAATTTATTGCAAAAATTGACTTTTGTTTTTAATAAAACAGCTTGTACACTATATTAACTTTTAATAAAAGATCTAATAAAGACCCCTAAGAAAGGGCTCACATGTGATGTATCCAATTTTTAATAGTTTTGGAATTATGGTCATCCTCCGGAATTTGATGGTAAGCTAGCATTTTTAAATAAATCACTCTGTATACTGCGTTATCATATTTAGATAGTTTAAAGAGCTATATTTTTATAGCTCTTATAGTTTTGAAAATATCAAAATCTGAAAATTATGTTTTTACATTTATTATTACAGCTATAAGCTATAGCCACTATGTTTAGTGTCGTAAAAACGGTAGATTATCTCAGCAACCGTCAAATATAAACAAAACCAAATTTTGTACCAAGTGGTAGCTGAACATAAAGAATTAAAAAATGCATTTGCATGTTTGCCAAGTTTATAGTTTTCTTGGTAGGTTAGGGAATCTTTAAATTTTAAATAGAATACCCTATTTTTCATGATTGTAATCAATTGATTGTATCAACTTTATTATGGCCTAATATTGTCGTTTTTCACTCCCATCAATTTCGGAGATATGGCATCATGCATTTTTCGAAATTAATACAAAAACGGCTAGGTATGCTCAATTATCTAGAGAACGATCCAACCAAAAGTCGACAAAATTACTATAGAGGTAAAACTGGACCTTCTTAATTCAGGAATAGCATTTTTGCGACGTTTCCAAGATTCTTTAAAAAAATATTCTTAACTGTTTTGAGATAATCTACCGCTCCGGTTTTTCTACTAACCCTGCTTAATGGACATCCCTACTATTTTTTAGATTTGAATGGCCATATTTCCAAAACTATACAAGATAGACATATTAAATTTGGCATTTTCTTAAAGCTTTCATATTTCCGAAACTAATAAAGTTAGATGTACATATTGTGGTATTATCTTAAGGATCTTTTTGTTGGTGAAACCAATGAAAATATAAAGGGTAGGACAAAAAGTATACATTTTTAAAATAAATCATCCTGTACATTATATCGGTATTCAACGGTTATAAAGCATTCATCAGAAAATGATGTGCCACAAGACCTCTTTTTACATTTATTTTTTTTTAAAGATGGCGCCAAGCAGCTATCTTGAAAGTGTTCTCTGTTAATTGTACTCTAAAATATAGGATAAATTTCATATACCAAAGTTTAAGTTTTTTAAATTAATTTATTCAAAAATAAAAGGCGAGGGGATATTAAAATTCATAGCTTTAGTTTTTTGTCTGGACAAAAAATTACTTTCATTAGGAAATAATGATTCTGTATTTTGATTCCCTTTAAATGGGCTTTAGGATCTATATCGGGCAAGGTGATAAAACCTTTTATTCCAAACAACTGTGTTTGTGTGTTTTTTTCGAAGATTTTTTTTTTTTTACTTTTAAATAAAAGATTATAATATAAAACAACTATTAATTTTAAATAGGTTTTCCAAACAAAATTTTCTTTTAAGTTATTATTTTTCTTTGAATAAAAAATATTTCCATAACACTGTATATTTTTTGCCGTGGTGCAACTAGCCGGACGTTTTTGGGGGCTTAAGTCTCACTTTACACTGTATGTGTGCCGAAAAACACTAAAACGTCTTAAATTCCTTAGATTTTGGGGAGGGAGGGCTTTACCATAAATATGGGTTTTTAATTTGATTTTTTTAAACTGAAAAACCTAAACAAAATAAAATTAGTTAAGTTCTAAGTTATTAATTAATAAGATTTAAATAGGCTTACTTTCAAAACCATTTGGTGGCTCAGGTCACTATTTTTTTAACTTCCATGTTAAAAAATCCTAAAAAAGTTAAGAAGTAGAATTTATAATTGTATCTTATTACATATGTACCTTAATAGACGTACCTATGTATGTCATATTTAAGTGTTTCTAGATATTTTTAAAATATTGGTTCTTAATGTCTTTATAAAGAGGTATAGAAAGCAAAAAAACTTTTTGACATTGCCTAATAGTAAGTTATATCTTGCTGCAGAATTACGCTAATGAACAAGAGCATATTTTTTATTGGTAATAAAAGTTTTGGAAAAGGGGATTTTATCCTATAATACTACTTTTTTGAACTTCCGTTGTCTCTTATTTTTAACTGATACACTCGCAGTGTACCAGTTAAAAATAAAAGACAATGGTAGTCCAAGAACGTAGTATTATTGTAATTATAACATTGTCCACCATCTTCCAGCCCCGTATCTAGGGGAGGCAAACAGGGATGTCTGCCCCGGGTGAGACCCTTAAGGGGCAGCAAAATTGCAGAATTTAGGCATCACCAACGTGCAGTCGACGGTGAGTAGTTGCGTTTGCGATCTGGATTAATGTCAAAGGGGCGCAATTTGAAAGGTAAGGGCCGAAGGGGGCGGCAGAGGACAGTTTTGCCTCCCCTAAAATAAAATGAAGATTCGGGGATGCCACCTTAAAAAGATTTTATGTTTAGAAATATACTTTAAATTTAGAAATTCTAATTAAAAATTGTAATACTACATTATTATTTATATTTATATAGGATGTCCACTCAGTACTGGTATAAGGAGAAACTACAAATTCCTTATAATAAACTATTACGATTTCACCAGACATACTATCTAAATATTGATAATATGAAAGATACACGGTGGCGAAGTAAAAAAATATATTTTATCTCTTTTAACTATATATACTTCATGCACTATAAATTAAAAAACAACCTGAACAAAATATGCATTTCATTGGTTTAAAAAGTCAGTTATCCTAGTTACCACAATGAAAAAAAATGTTTAGTTTAAAACTACAGTAACCGGAGTTACTTACTAGGTATTTATTATCAATTTATCACACTTTGGGTGCCATGTTTGTTCCACGTTGGGCGCCATATTTATATTTTTTCAAAAAGATAAAAACCTAATTTTAAAGTATTTAAGGGTAAACACGGATGGTGACCAAAATTTGTGAACGCATTTTTTTATATAAGCTCCAACAGCAAGTTGGCCACAGAAAAAGTCATATATTTGGACTCTTGTATTTTTGTGATATGAGAAAAGATTATTTTTTAATCAAAAATCAAAAATGAATGGTAAGCAGTGGCGTATTATTAGAAATAAAACAAAAAAGCTGTTTGGTTGTTACTGACTTTTTAAGAAATATTTATTTACGATGTTAAATAATCCGGTGTTAACCACCTCGTGTTTGCTAGTGTTGTCATTTTGTTTCGTTTATTTTGGGAAGGGGGACGAAATTATAATGGAAGGAGCTTGGAGGGGTGCTTTTAGTGCCTATGTTTATGGGTTAAAAGACCTTTGTGATCCCAAAAATAAGTCCTTTATATATGTTTTTTTAAATCAAAACGCAGTTTTTGATAAAACACAATTTTTAAAATACCTTACATTTTTTAATACGCGTTTTCTATTTTTTAATTTTAAGAAGTTTTTATTATTGATATATGTTATATTAACATATACAGACCTTTGTGATCCCAAAAATAAGTCCTTTATATACCTATGTGTTTTAAATATTGAAACACCCCGTATATTATTAGGGATAATATAATTAGGAAGTTTTAAATCAAAACGCAGTTTTTGATAAAACACAATTTTTAAAATACCTTACATTTTTTAATACGGGTTTTCTATTTTTTAATTTTAAAAAGTTTTTTTATTGAAATTTAGGACGTCTTTACTTGTTACAAATGAAGAGTAGTTGGCCTCATAAACATGGTGTCAAAAGTCAACTATTAGCGAAATATTGCGAAAAAAAAATGTCTTTATTTTTTATCTTAAAAACAGAGAGTTTTGTGTTTAAAATACCAAATAAATTTAAAATACTATATAAGAAGTGCCTTAATAGGTAACGACAAATAAATAGATTTTTTATGAAATAAATTTCACCGTCATAACACGTTACGATTTATACTTTTTTTTATTTAATATAAGTACCTAAGTTGAATAAAAAAAATACAAAAGGTAATTGCCTAAATCTCTCTTTATATTTGGTTGGGAAGAACGATAGAGGTCGTCTATTTCCATCACTTCTATAAATTAAAAAGATTGCAAAAATACGAAAAAAGTGTATTTTTATAATAGCAATATTTCCGTATAATTTTATTATTTTAGCGCTTTTTGTTTTTGAGTTGAAAAAACAAAGGGTTATTTTTTTGCTATTTTTGTACTGCGATATCTCCCTAATGGTTTAAATTTGACTCTATTTTTATTAATCAAATTACTATTTATCTTAAACAAGGAATCACCTTCTAAGATTTTTTGCTTAGAAACACCCTGTATACTCCTATATAAGATAAAATATGTCAATTCAAAAACTTTTTAAAGAGTACTAATAAAACGCGGTGTAAAAATTGTAAGATACTCTTAAAACTTTATTTAACCAAAAACTGCGTTTTGATTTGGAGCTCATTAATTGCATTTACCGCAGTACTTTTCGGCACTAATTTTCCGGACTAGTGCGGAAAAGTACAAAAATTTTAAACCAAATATTAGTGAGTTGCAGTGAAGGATTTTCATGCACTTCATATTTAAAAGAAAATTTTGCTTTGGTATGGTAGGATATTAGGTAGCATTGTGTTAAAAAAAAATAGAAACAATTTTAGTTTTTATGTTTTCCTCACCCACGTAGCAAAAATAGCGTTCCTTCCGAAAGTGGCACTTTCAGCACTAGTTAGGAAATATACTATTTTTCTAGTCGCGTGCGTATAATAGTTACTTTTCGCAACACTATGCGTGCGTCGTTTGTCTAACTGCTTTTGCGTGCGGAAAGTATCATTTTGCGCACTTGTTAGGCAAATAACTATTTCGTACGGAAGTTTGCCATCTAAACTTGTTTCCCTAACTCGTAACTAAAATTAGGGCCAAGTTGGACTTACATATTGATTTCTTGAAGTGAATGTGAAAGATTATTTTGTAGTTAATAATTAATTGATGGGCCTAGTTTAAAAATGTACAATCTCCATTTTTACTTTTTACTACAGTGGCATAAATGTCCTAAGAGTTGTATTTTTCGATGCTGAATTAGCATAAATCATAGCAAGTTCAAACTTAAATAGCATAGTTTCACATTCAATCGTTTTCAATTGCAGCAGGCTATAACGTTACCGTGTATAGTACATGGTTGCAGGATTTTTAAAGTGAACTGTTGAAATTTAATTGATAAAACGTGTAAAATACAATGAAAAACGGGGTTCTAAAAGGTGAGAATCAAATACTGTATGCCACTTTAGCTTTAAATCAAGAATTGTGTGCAAAAAGAAGAAAGAATATAGTGAAAATTAAATTGGTTTAAATTACAACTTTGATGATGGCACTTAATTTGGATAGCCCTGTATAAAAAAACACAATGAGAGAAAAATCGGGATGTTTGATTTTTAATTTATTTAAAACTACCTACTAGTTTAAACAATATTTACAATGCCCGGAAGATTCTTTATTTTTAGGTCATTTTTAAACAAAGTACCTAAATTATTTATTAATAAAAAATGGTTTACTAAGCAGTCTAACACTACTTAAAACAAACAAAAATGTTAACTTACAAAAGATTACAAAAACTGAGTCATAGGTATCAAAATAAAATTCGCACACTTATTAGCATCATAACGAAAATCAAATCACTAATGTACATATAAATAAAAAAATAAGTCAGAACACGTGCTGTGTGCAGCATGTACCTATAAATAATATAATCTTGTATTTTATTTTAAATAAACAAAGTGCGAATGCGCATATTAAAATTACGCGATTTCGTCGCGATGGTTTACACTAAATACAACTAGGCAACGTGGGAGAGAACTCGCGACGACGATGTCGTCGTTTTCACCCGTGCACAATGCATCGCTGTACATTCTTTCAGCGTTGTCGATGTTAATGAAATGTCTGTTACTTTAGTTATAACTTTTGTAAATAACCCAAATAGAAATAAGTTTAGCCCTACATAAATTAGTAAGTTGAACGCTTATGAATTGATAAACCCAATTTCACGGGATTGGGGAGATGTCCCCCCAGGCCACCCCTGAGTTTAACGCTGCACTTTACAACATAAAAAGTATAAACAAAACATGATTTCGTTGTCCCCAGAATAAAGATATTTAATAAATATTTTAAGACATTAAACTTTTTACATAATATGAAGCGCTTTTCAATTCTGCTTTTGCAATAATCTGATTAAAATAAAACTTTTAAAGACAGAAATGATTAATACATTTTTTAAATAAAAAATAAAATTTGTATGATACAACATGACTCTCTCTCCGTTATCAGCGCAAAAACGCCCGAAGATATTCGACAACTGATCTCCCTTGCATATATCCCTAAGGCGATATGACGACAGGACTTTATTATGAACAATGCATTGTGTTGCGAACTGTGAAACTACTATTAGGGCCGCCGAGAGTTGTGTCGGGCCCTGATACAAGTAAAACCTAGGGCTCCCATAACTCCAAAAAAAACGAAAAGGTAAAGGGCAAAAAAATCTCACCTACTATAAACGTATATTATTATTCTTTGAATTTGTTTTTGTTACGGGCTCCCGCAATACAGAAAAATAATTATAGTTTTTAACCGCATTTATGTTCTCCATCCCGCTTCTCTTTCATCTGGGCCCCGGTAATTTGGACCGCCTTCAACGACCTCTTGTCAGGCCTGACTACAAAGTTATTTATACGTTGCTATACATAACCCTTAGTTTGGCAGGAACGGTACATAATATACGCACTTTAAATTTTTTACAATTTCCTTAATGTGTTCTTGAAATTCTTGGAAATATTGCGAAATATGCGGGAGACGGGGCTCGTCCATAAGGTATATTGGTCAGTGACCCACCCAATTTATAATAAAACCAAAAAATCATAGCAATCAGTTCTAACCATCATAACAAACAAAACGTACAAAATTCCCTTGCAAAAACTCCCTAATAAACAATTTAAAGAATCGGAAACTCCACCCGGGTCAGTGCATTTGTTGACCCAACGCCGACGCCTGTATGACAATGCCAGGTACATCAAACTCAAAGAAAGAAGCACAAGCACAAGCACAGTTAACAAACTTTCTCTTACCTTGCTTAAGACACCCACGGTATGTTAGTATTTAGGCTTTCAGCCTTCGTGGATTGTCCAAAGATAAAAAAACTTACACACACACACACACAACGTTAGTAACGGGTCAATGCCGCGGTAATTGGCGGGGAACCCTAAATACTAGTAAAAGCAGTAATTAGTTTACGCTAGTAAAAGCAGGGCGTGCGGTCCATGGAAATACTAAGGGAAGAATCTAACTACATTATAAATACGTAAGTTTTTTAAATTGCTTCCCTTTTTTAAAATTCACCGCACCCCTGAGTAAAAGCAGTAGTTAGTTTACAATGTTAATTTATTTTTGCATTATGTGTGTACGATTGGGAATCGGTTAGGTAAGTAATCGAGCATAAACAAATATTATGTTGATGGGTGATTTTATTTTAAAAATGTGCGGTAATTTTTACAAATTTTTAGTTACTTAACGGGTTTTATTTTCTGGTAGCTGTATGTAAATTTTAAGTTAAATAATGTTGCTGGTAAAAAGATCCTAAAGTGGGCCTTACCCGGCATATTTTAACCCAATTTAGCGGCCAGTAAATTTTTACGACTTATTTTGTCTCGGGCAAAACAAGAATTTTGTCCCAATTTATTGTAACAAAAAACTGTAGCTAAAAAAACTTGTTCTAATTTATTGGAGAATTCTCTGGTAAAATGTTGTAATTTTTTATATTTTCGTGTCAAGATTTTGAGGGTATTGTTTTTTTCCGTCGATGCTTTACCGTGAAATTTTGTTCATATTGTTATTTTTGTGTTCTTCTAGTTCTTTTAAACATTTGTTTTACTTGTTATTAAGTTGGAATATCTTAGTTTTTGCAGTAAAAACTTATTATGTAGGACCTCATCATTTATATTTAAGTATGAGTTCTATAAAGGCTTCTAGTTAAATAATAAGTAAAACGGTATTTTTCTTTTCGTTTTTATCAAAAAATTTGTATACAATTGTTATTATTTGCTAAATCATAAAATGTCGCTTAATAAGTTTCACCTTAAACCGAGGAAATGGTGTGGGGTAACTTAATGCATGCATGTATGTACAAAAGTTATATTAATACATGTTAGTTAATTTAACGCATATACATTCTTTTTTAATATACATTACATTTTACAAAACGATTTTATATACAGGGTGTTCGAAAAATGCACGGCCAAATTTCAGGAGGTGATTCCTCATTGAAAAATATGCAAAAAGTTCCTATAAGCATGGGTCCGAAAATGCATACTTTCCAAGATACAGGGTGTTAAACTTTTTAAATAAAATAGGTTTTTGTAATTATCTTGAATACCCTGTACCCGATTTTCTTGAAATTTTTCAGTGTTATTTCTAGTAATAAGGGCCAAAGTTAGGCATATTTAAATTAAAATTATTAAGTCCAGTGGCGTCTCACGGGACATCTTATCGAAAATAATTGTAAAAAAATGTACGCCACTGACTTTTTTGTAACTTTTTTATTTTTTTAGAATAAGCAACTGAAAATACAACTTTTTATCTCCTGAAATTTTTTGTATCCTGCTTCGTTTTCGAGAAAAAAATAAAAACCACTTTATTGCATGTTTCTTGGGACGGAATTTTTGAATTTTGACGATTTACTGAGCAAAAACAGTTAAAGATAGAGCAAAATTAATTTTACTTTCCTATCTTAACTTTTTAAGGACTATCTAATAACATTAAAAAGTGAAGGTCAACTGAAGATTAAAGAAGGTGAATGTTGGACACACTGTATCTTAGAAACTATGCATTTTCGGACCCATGTTTATAGGAACTTTTTTCATATTTTTCAATGACGAATCACCTCCTAAAATTTGGCCGTGTATTTTTCGAACACCCTGTATACTACTGTGCAAATTTTTTAGGAATTTGTATTTAATTTTACTCTCAAGTTGATTATTAGTTGCGCAAAAAATTTGCTGCACCTGAAAGTCACCGGCCGCGCCTGACATGAGGGGGATTGAAATAATAGATACAAATTTTGCCTTTTATTTACTAAAAGCCTGATTCTAAAACTAAAACTTCCTATTACTATTTTAATTTGTTGATTTTTTAAAATAAGAGCAGCGTGGGTCTTTTAAGGCTTTTTGTCATCTTGTCACTGCCAATTTCTGACGGCTCCAGTTTTTTAAATTTTATTACTAAGAACCTAACACATAAGGTAGGTTTGTCACATAAGAAACTTTAAAAGAATTTATTGAATTCTTGACAAAAATGTAATTATATTATTTGTGACTCTGACAGTCACAATATTTAAAAATTATTTAAAACAACATTACTTGTTTTTCACTTTTTGCCGTTATTGAGTATATTAACATGCAGTTGATATCATAAAAACTAGCAATAGTAGACGTATAGTATTTTATATATTTTTGATGTAAAATTTATTAAAGAGTTAAAATTTGTCAAAAAATGTAGGGTGTTTCATTTAAAAAGTTGCTTATTAATAAAAATTTCTGTCCTAAACGCAATTTGTATGTTTACTAATACTGTCAATAAAATAAGTGGATAAAAAAACATTTTTTTTTTAATTTTATATTTATTTTTGTATCTTGTACAGGGACGAAGGTATTTCGTGTATAAATAGAGTAGGAACAACCTGAATATTTTCTTTCGACAACCTACTATTGAGAATAAAAAAACAATACCAACTTTTTGTTTTAAACTAGGATATGTACATATTTACTCCCCCATTACGCCAACATTTTGTATAAATACGATATACACTCTGATATGTGCGAACTAGGTGGCAACGCCGCCTATGCGTATCGCGTTGGATATAGGTCGGGCAGTCGAGGGTCACGGACCTGTGGGCGAACGAACTATAAAGAGAAATGGGGGCTGTTCGCCATAGCGAAAATGAAATGAAAACCAAAAGGACTAAAATAATGCTGATATCGCAATACGCGTCCTTGTCGAAATAAAAAGGTGTTCATTTACTTTATAGCTCAACAATTTGTTAAAATTATTGTTGATATATTATTGAAACAGTTCTTTTTAACTTTGTGAAGGTTTTATACATTTTTCTCCTAAAGGTGCGTATTTTTTTACGGTTGAATTGACCACCGCAGTATTTGTCTTAATAGTGCGCGCCTTAATAATTCGATTTGTTTTATCTAGGTTTATATGATGCCGCCCATGGCGACCGCAGAAAATGAATAACCTTTAAATGTAATGTGACCAATATTAAATAAAAATAAATGCCATTTCCATTAGTTACTTATTTGCAAATATGTATAATTTTTTTAATATGTTGCGTTTTATATTAGTTTAGCATCGCCAACTAAGAAACCAAAAGTATGGAGACCACAGCCGATTGGTTTTAAATCTATTGTATCCGTATAGTTTTTTCTAGTTAAGATAGAATTACTAATGCAGATGGATTTCCAAAGCTATTACCTGCGCGAAACAACAGTTACGTTTCATGGGCGAAAAATTTGGTTTCTGCGCTTGGGTATTAGTAATTTTCCGTCGCCACCGAATATTCATGCGCGGGCGCCGTACGAGCTATCGGCATTATCGGATATATTTTCTCAACGCGTTGTCTGGGGTTTCTGTTCAAAGTACAGGAAGTCAGGTGAGTAACGATGAGCCACTATTGTATTTGGCCATGGCTTTTAAATAGGTATGCTAGTAAACGTCCGATTTGTTTACTGCACGGCACATTAAATATCCCAAAAATGCTTTCAGCCACTGCGGATCAAAATATGAGGTTTAAGAATTTAAGTAAAGAAAATATTTTTGTCTATTTTTTTCAACTATGCATTAACAATTTTTTAAAGACTTTGGCTTAATGAAGTAAATTTTTAAAAATATTTAAAATTATTAAATTTTCTTTTAATGTTTGCTTCTTGGCCATTATTTGGGTTGTAATACGTAATGCAAAAAATTGACAATAACATTTTTGTTATCTCTCATGCTTTAACTTCAAATTTTGACATACAATTTAATTCTCTACAACATTTGCTTATATAATTTTAATCTATTTTAAAAAATAATAGTAGTTAGCTTCTTACCATTTTTCATATTTTTAGGTATAACTCGCCCTGTATAATACCAATTGGGGTAAAATTTTGTATTTATTAGTTTTGGACCATGCGACAAATTTTCCCAAAAATGCGTTTTAAAATTTAATATATATATATACCCGCTATCATTTTGGCGTTTAAAGGTATGCCCTCGTCATATACACAACGATGCGACGTCAAAATATTTACGGCGTCGTATATCCGGACGCCGCAAATTTTTGGACGCCGTTGTGAGTTGTCATTACACAAGACCTCGCCATACACACGGCGTTCAAAAATTTGCGGCGTCCGGATATACATATACAGAGTGTCCCTCTATTTATACAGCAAATTACCTCGCCCCTGTACAAGACACAAAAATAAAGTTAAGATAAAAAAATGTTTATTTGAATACATTTCTTTTACTAACATTACTAGTAAAATATATAGGGTGTTCCATTTAAAAAAATCTGCTTGCCAATAAAAATCATGATTTTAAGACACCTTGTATAACTAACTAGAACCATCACTAAAAGATTGTATCCGAATAAACATTTTCAAGTTTATTTTTGTATCTTGTACAGGAGCGAAGTTATTTGGTGTATAAATAGAGTTGGGACACCCTGTATGTGTATATATACATACATACATATATATATATATATATATATATATATATATATATATATATATATATATATATATATATATATATATATATATATATATATATATATATATATATATATATATATATATATCATACATACATACATACATATATATATATATATATATATATATATATATATATATATATATATATATATATATATATATATATATATATATATATATACATATATTCAGCTACCATTTCTTGATGTACTTGTCACTAGGACACAAAATGGCGACCTACAACATACAGTTTACAGGAAACCAACGCACACAAACAGATACTTAAATGCCGATTCGCACCACCATCCATCACAAATACAAGGAGTCGCTACTACACTAATCTCCAGATCCATAAAACTCACTGACGACACCAACAGGGAAAACGAAATTCGCAACATAACAAATGCCCTTAAACAAAATGGTTATAAACATAATATAATAAATAAAGCTATCAATAGACAGACCAATGTGCAGCGAAAAGAACAAGAGCCCACTGACAACAAATTGAGAGCCACACTTCCATACGTCAAAGGCATCACAGACAGAATAGGACGAATTCTACGCAAACACAATATAACTACAGCCTACAAACCCCAACAGACGATCGGATCCACGCTTAGAAATCCTAAAGACAAAATAAAACTGGAAAATCAGGGAGTCTACAGTATCTCATGCGGCACCTGCCATCACACCTACATAGGTCAAACAAATAGGAGAATTTCTGCTAGGCTAGAAGAACACAAACTAGCCATACGAAACAAGCAAACAACATCTGCTCTGTTTCAACACCATCTAGAAACAGGACACAACATAGATTTCAACAGTTGTAGACAGGTGGCAAACATTAACCACTACAAGACAAGGATTATCCGTGAATCCATAGAAATTCATAAGAGTGGAGGACTTAATGTAAGGGATGATACTTTACACCTATCAACAGCTTGGAAAACCCTCTTAAAACAAGAAAAACCTGAAACACGACGACCAACAACTAGTGACGACGCGACACAGGCGAATGCACACATCTCCAACACCGAGCAGAGCCCGAGACCAGCCAAGCGGTACAATCTGCGCTCCCAGAACCGTATAAAAGGCAACATCACAAACCATACCCTCAGTCAATCGTCTGACACCAGTTAGATAGCATTGAAAATGCCAAGTGCGATCTTGGCGAAACGTCTGCAAAATTCCGCAAGGAACACAAATGACCAACGGATATACTCCCGGAATGACAACTCTACACATTCATCTATCCGTGAAACACTACGAACTAACATTGTACACCTCTACGGGGAGGAGACCTTTACAGCCACTAAAAGCTACGAAAGACTGAGGACCAAGAGATGCAACCTACTTTGCAGTTTAAGTTTTCTCATTAAATGCAGAAACAGTAAAGTACAACCAACATTTACCAAACTATCATACCACACCAAGACCAAGAGGACTCAAGACATCCTAAACAGAGCCAGTACCGCCTTGCTGAAGGAACAAATACGTGAAACACGAAGACAAATTAGCATTATAGAACGTGAGCTATTTGAACATCACATCAGTCTAAGCAATAAGATCCACGACACGCTTTGGAACCTCCTGGATCAACTTACACTTTGGAGAACAGAAACGGACCGATCTAAAGTTTCTGAAAAACTTGAAGACAAGTTCAACAGATTACAGAGGAAAGCTCCAGGAACCAACCACAATGACGATGTTAACAGAAACAAAACAGTCCACAATATATCATCGTACCAACCCTCCGAAGCTGAAATAAGCGTCTTAAGTAAAGGTTTTAACTTTGCCATGGCGCCAAAAAGAATACCAACTGAAGACATAATCGCCAACGTAGAGACATGCCTATCATCGGTGGAAGAACAAGCTGCAGAACAGATCAGACAAGACGTAGCAAAAATACTAAGGACAGCCAAGCCTCCACAAGACAATATGACCTTCGCTGAACGACAAGCCCTCAAAACTCTGAACAACAACAAGGAAATCACTATAGTGCCAGCCGACAAAGGAAACGCCACGGTCATAATGGATACAAATGACTACCAACAAAAGATTCAAACCCTTCTCAACGATCCCTGCTACAAACCAGTCAAAAACGATCCGACCACATATCTGGAAAAAACAACCAAGTCAAAAATTAACGCTGCTCCAATTGACGCCGAAATTAAGAAAACACTAATCCCTAGGGAGAAATCAAGCAGGTGCCCCAAGTTTTATGGTTTGCCCAAAATCCACAAGCCAGATGTTCCTCTAAGACCCATAGTCAGCGCCTACAATTCACCAACTCAAAAACTGGAGAAATATCTAGCAAGCATTCTACAGCCACTAACGGAGAAAGCCACCTCTTATGTGAAGAACTCGGCCCATTTCACTCAAATACTGGACTCACTTAAACTTGATAAGGACGACATAATTGCCAGCTTCGACGTTAAGTCACTCTATCCTAGCATACCTGTGGATGAAGCACTACAACTAATACATGACAATGAAGACCTTCCAAATCATGTGATCGAACTTGCACGACATTGCCTTAAAAATGCGTACTTCAGATTCGATTCTCAATTCTACCGCCAAATAGATGGAGCAGCAATGGGATCTTCCCTCTCACCAGCAGTGGCCAATCTGTACATGATCTACTTCGAGAAGAAAGCTATAGAAACAGCTGACCTAAAGCCTAAGCTATGGATTAGATATGTTGATGACATATTCATCGTATGGTCTTTCGGCAGGGAAACTCTTCTTAGCTTTCTGGATCATATAAACTCCATCCACCAAAGAATCCAGTTTACAGTGGAATTTGAAGAAAATTGCCAGCTACCATTTCTTGATGTACTTGTCACTAGGACACAAAATGGCGACCTACAACATACAGTTTACAGGAAACCAACGCACACAAACAGATACTTAAATGCCGATTCGCACCACCATCCATCACAAATACAAGGAGTCGCTACTACACTAATCTCCAGATCCATAAAACTCACTGACGACACCAACAGGGAAAACGAAATTCGCAACATAACAAATGCCCTTAAACAAAATGGTTATAAACATAATATAATAAATAAAGCTATCAATAGACAGACCAATGTGCAGCGAAAAGAACAAGAGCCCACTGACAACAAGTTGAGAGCCACACTTCCATACGTCAAAGGCATCACAGACAGAATAGGACGAATTCTACGCAAACACAATATAACTACAGCCTACAAACCCCAACAGACGATCGGATCCACGCTTAGAAATCCTAAAGACAAAATAAAACTGGAAAATCAGGGAGTCTACAGTATCTCATGCGGCACCTGCCATCACACCTACATAGGTCAAACAAATAGGAGAATTTCTGCTAGGCTAGAAGAACACAAACTAGCCATACGAAACAAGCAAACAACATCTGCTCTGTTTCAACACCATCTAGAAACAGGACACAACATAGATTTCAACAGTTGTAGACAGGTGGCAAACATTAACCACTACAAGACAAGGATTATCCGTGAATCCATAGAAATTCATAAGAGTGGAGGACTTAATGTAAGGGATGATACTTTACACCTATCAACAGCTTGGAAAACCCTCTTAAAAACAAGAAAAACCTGAAACACGACGACCAACAACTAGTGACGACGCGACACAGGCGAATGCACACATCTCCAACACCGAGCAGAGCCCGAGACCAGCCAAGCGGTACAATCTGCGCTCCCAGAACCGTATAAAAGGCAACATCACAAACCATACCCTCAGTCAATCGTCTGACACCAGTTAGATAGCATTGAAAATGCCAAGTGCGATCTTGGCGAAACGTCTGCAAAATTCCGCAAGGAACACAAATGACCAACGGATATACTCCCGGAATGACAACCTCTACATATATATATATATATATATATATATATATATATATATATATATATATATATATATATATATATATATATATATATATATATATATATATATATATATATATATATATATATATATATATATATATATATATATATATATATATATATATATATATATATATATATATATATATATATATATATATATATATATATATGTAAAACGAAATGCATCACCAATAAGTGTAAATTTAAGGCTATTGGAAATCTTTGTAACTCAAAATGTCATAATGTTACGGGTAAAGTTAGAATAATGATTAAACTTAGGTTTACCCGGGTAAACTGCACAATACCCAGACAACATGGGTAAAGTCCAAAATATTGCTGAAATTGTAAATGTTTCGGACTTTACCCGGGTAAACTCGTTTTATCCGCTTTCGGGTGGTTAAAGTTGGATGTAGAAATTATTATTGCATCATCTTTCACCACGTGCAGTTCTAAAATGGCAACCGAAGAAAGCGGACGAGCGCGTTTAGCACAGCGTTTTTATGAAGTTTTCAATGAGTTGGTGTCTTCAAAAGTGCAAACAGTTTTTATTTTAATAATGAACAATACCAAGAAATGTTAGAATCAGTTAAGTTGGCAAAAAATGCTAAAACTAAGACTACTCTACAATATCGACGGTTAAAGAGGTTTGACATATGTTCTGTGAGAGGCGTTGAAAAGCTTATTGCTCGTGTATCATCAGGCGAATCTAGCATAAAATATTATGTTACGAACGACGAAATGTTTGACATTTTGCATGATGCACATTTAGCTATAGGACATGGTGGAAAACATCGCATGGAAAGTGAATGTAAGAAAAAGTACAAGAATATAACTCAAGATGTTATTAAGTTATATCTGCGCTTGTGTGAAGGGTGCCAAAAAAACTTAAGTCTGCCAAAAAGGACTTGTGGTTAAACCGATGATTTTTTCGGAGATGAACAGCCGTTGTCAAGTGGACCTGATTGACATGCAATCACATCCAGATGGAGAATATAAATTTATCATGGTGTATCAGGACCATTTAACTAAGTTTGTTCAAATACGTGCATTAACATCGAAAAGGGCTGAGGAAGTAGCTAAGAGCCTGATAGACATATTTTGTATTTTCGGCGCCCCATCCATACTACAATCGGACAACGGCCGTGAGTTCGCCAACCGTGTCATTGAAGAGTTATGTACAATGTGGAGTGGCCTTAAAATAGTCCATGGCAAACCACGTCATAGTCAGTCACAAGGCAGCGTGGAAAGAGCAAATCAAGATATACAAAATATGCTTATGACGTGGATGGATGATGAAAACTGCAGGCGATGGTCAGAAGGTATAAGATTTGTCCAGTTAATGAAAAATAGGGCATACCATGACGGGATAAAACAAGCTCCTTATGCTGCCATGTTTGGGCATGATATTAAAGTCGGCCTATCCACATCAGCGTTTCCAAAAGAAGCTATTGAAAATCTACGAACCGAAGAAGAGCTCGAGAAAGTTGTGGATGAATTTGGTGTAGGTGAAGAGCTTCAAGAAGAACAAAATGAAGACCAATCTATGGACAGTAACCCAGAAACAGACAACATGCAAGAAAATATTACTGAAGATGGAAATATGCAAAATATCAACAATAATAATTATAGAGAAAACGCTTGTAATATGGAAACTTCAGATAATCAGGGAAATGTTCAGAGTGTGACAAACCAAGTACATCAGGGAACATATGTTGTGAACTTTGTTTGTGCCAAAAAAACATACGGTCAAACAGATTAGAGGCAAAACGAAATTTAGAAAATCAAGCAAAGAAAATGAAAGCTTTGTCTAATTCAAAGTTTCCGCCATGTTCTGTTGGAGATACAGTGAGAGTGAAAATTCCAGATGTTGATAGAGATAGATAGATCCTTTGGTGGCCTCAATTATAAATGATAAGAAAGATTCTATCTTACTCTTTATTTCTCATCAATTGCAGGTATTTGAGAAATCATTTTTTTTATAATTATATAAATACAAAACTATAAAAAAATTTATTTTCTTGTAGGAAGTTCAACCACGTGATGACTATCGTGAGCTACTCGAATTGGCATCAGTGTTTTTGGGAAACCGTTTCACAGGAAATAGTACTTTCAAAGCTCCTGGACCGACACACCATGCGCGATGGCTTTCGAAAGCCATTTATTCATTAAAAATGTATCTCTTCAGGGAACAATTTTCATTAAGCAGTCGAGAAAGTGACGGACTTCGTCACATTTGTATTTTTATAGCATTATTGTATATAAAAGCATGGTACGGTGCACCACTTCCAACTCAAGCTCCACGACAAGATTTGGAATTTTTGAAAAATTTATTGCAATATAGCACAATTAATAAAAAGATTTCTGTAGCAGCTTCAAAAAATTCAGTACTCATCTTTGGTATTTGTCTGAAGAACTTATTTGTTTATCACTTTTTGATGATGAAGTGAACTCAGAAATTAAAATTAAAATCATAGAATCAATTGATCGAAAAAATTGTAAAAATAAAAATTTCAAGCGCGTCGATGTTAAAAATGTAGAAATTAGTTCTTTCATTACGAAAAATTTGGACGATTTTGCATCAAAGCAGTCAATAGTTTTATTTGATAAACTTAAACTCCCGACTGGATTTTTGAAATTACATCCAAATGAGTGGAAATCTAATAAAGATTATAATAAGTGTTTAGAAGTTCTGCGAAGTTTACACGTGGTGAACGATGCTGCTGAAAGAGCAGTACAATTGATAGAAGCATTTAATCGTAGTTTAACTCACGATGAAGATCAGAAACAATACTTATTACAAGTTGTGGCAACGCATAGGAAGCAATTTCCTAATGCTAATAAAAAACATTAATGTCAACAGAAACTCATAAATAACATGGAAAGTTACACTTCTGGATATTATTATTTATTAATTAAAATTTTTATTTGTTCACTAAATGTTAGTGGTTTTTGGAATACAAAAATTAGTAGTTTCTTAATGTATATGATAAATTGTTAGTTGACGTAAAAATAAAAATATTTATTCATTAATTGAAATTTATTTTTGACTATTTTATTCAAGAGTAATTTTTGAAATTAGAAACCTGAATCATATAATGACTCGAGAAAAGCGTTCAATTGTCTATAGTAAATTTTGATTTGATGTAAAAATAATAAATCTAGATTTAAAAAGTGATTTGATGTGAAGTATAATAAACATTGATCTTCGCATCTCTATAACTCAGAAGCTGTTGGTCGGGGGATTTACACAGAGGAACTTTTTGTAGCAAATTTTATGCCCTACAAAAGCTATAGATGCGTTTTTTCCAAAAATTTTTTTCACGCCGAAAAATTAAGTTGAAACCGAAAAAAATTTTTGCTGTGTTATTTAAATAGGAAACTGAATTTTCAAATGAGCTAAGCCGCTATTGCACTTGGAGCCTTTTACTCGGCGGCATAATTTTTCATTTTGTATAAAGTATCAGATTTTCAGGTAGCACAAACAAAAAAAAATATCGCCTAAAAATGAAGCACCCTAATATATATATAGATTTCATAAACTTCGATAACGTCGGTCCGTCACCGGCTATCCGTTTCAGGCTAGTTTGAAACGAGACTAAACCGTGGTATAGACGGTCATGCAAAAGTGAAACGCACTTGCATTCAAGCAAATGTGTAATGAAAATTTCGATAGACACGGTTCAAATTTACTTGTCAGTTCAGCGTCAATTTCGGTAGCGAGCGGTGTGTTCAACTTGAACATGAGCGTAATAATTGTTTTATTAGGATGGATACCCATAAATACAATTTATAAAGTCACGCATTTAACCTTCCTGGTGGCGAAGAGCCATTTTGTTAACACAAAACCAACAATCGAACCCCGTAAAAAACTAAAATGGTAACTTGACTGAAACCAAAACCAAACCTTCGATTTCTATTAAAATTTTTTAACGGATATTAAAATAAAAGATGTTGCAAAAATTGATTTTAAATATTTTTGTAATCTGGCTATGGCCCAGTTTAAGTTTTAAAGGTTTAGAGAAAATACCTATATCTACAAGCGAAAGGTTCCACTGTATAAATACATGGTTAAAAAACATAGTGGAATTTTCAGAGCCTGTCCAGTTGTAATACCTATCCTACCGTTTACGACTGCATAAAAGCGTAATTTAGTGTAACTTTATTTTGCGTCAAGAAGATATAATATTGGCCAAGTCGACGAAGAAGAAGACGTAAATATTTTTATAAAAAGCGGCAGGTCCCCTTAGACCCTTGTTTTGCCTACAGTTTTAAAAGTAGGGTAATTTTTAAGGCAAAAGCCCTATCTCTAAATTTAATCAAATATGCTAAGAGTTGTCAAAGAAACCATTTTCCAAAAATGGAAATAATAATTTAAGCAGAGTTTGATTTAATATGCATCGAGAATACATAGCGTATAAAAGAAGGAGAGAAAAAATAATTACTATAAGACTAAAATATATTTTTTGTATCACTGAACTGTCAACAATGTTTGCCATGCATCATACATACTTATACACAGGGGCGGAACACTATAGACATAGGCTTATTTCTTGTACATATTATGTATCCCTAACGTAAATTATTAAACAACTTACTCCTGAGGTAATCCCCCACTAGTTTCTTGTCTATTATTGTTTGGAATTAATCCAACAGCTAACAAAATAGCTATAGCACTTTCCGGTTGCTTGTCTTCTTTCAATAAATCAGTCGGTAAGTTTTGATCAGGTATGGCACCTCTTTTAAGACGACACCTAGTTGGTAAGCCAAGAAGTTCGTGTTGAACGTCTCTTTCGTAACTAGACAAGCTGTAATATAGAACGTGTAACATCAGTATAGACGCGTTTATTTATAATTAGTAGCAAGTCAAAATTTTTTGTGTAATTAGTTGTCTATGGTTAAATAAAATATTAAAAATTAACCTAACAAGTTTACAATAAATTTAAACAGTTTTTGTGTGTCTACGAAATATTACTTTATACAAACTAAATATAAATTCCCCTTTACCGTTAACTAAATAAATATTTTTATATTTAAAAAAAATAAAGAAACAAAAAAATCTTATTTTAAATTTAAACAACATATATTTAGCACCCCTAGACGGTCAATAGTGTTGACTAATATTCTATCTACCTACATTAATAGTTGTGTAGAACGTCAAACCTATTGACAGCGTATTGACGCATCTTTATAGTAATTTATTTTGAACTGTATTGATAAAAGCTATTTAAAACTAACTATTGACGTTTATGAGGTATCTCAGTCAATGACAATATGGCACCTAGTGGCGCAACTAGCTTCTGGTTTTTGGGGAGCTTAAGCCCCAGTTTATAGAAAATCATTTTCGAAAACACTAATATACTAATAATATGCCTCTAAAAATTTTTATTTTTTCAAGTCAAAAAGTTTAAGTCAAGCTTTCCAGTTTATTTTAGTTATTTTTTAATAATTACATATTTTGTACAAATTTCAGGTTTAGGGGTTTTTCCAAGGTGAGAAATCATTATTTTTCACGTTTTTATTGTAAAATATAGAGGATGCCACTTGTAGTCCTTTGTTTATGTTTAAAATGTCATACCTTTTTTGTCTTGGCATATTATGGCTCTAGAAAAAAAACTTATATTTTTGCACAAAAAAGGTAGGTAGTATAGAGATATTTAAGATTAAACGTGTTATTCCATACACATACATTGCATTCCTTCACGCTTTATCTCGGCCATGTCCAAAACTTCAACTTCAAAAAGCTTTATTGTTCCAAGCATAATACAATTCTCATGAACAAAGCATCTTAAAACTAAAAAACTTAAAACTAAAAATATTTTTCATTGTCAGGTCGCGCTAGTGAAAATAACAAATATGTCAAAATAGGGGCCATTCTTCTCCCCCTTCACACCACTTCCAAAAGATTTATACATTGACAAATCGTTAAAACAACAAAACAAAACACATAACAAATTTAGAGGAAAAACAGAGAAGAGACAGACCAAGTTACAAATTAAACTAAACTAAAATAATATAAAATGTTCAATATTAACAATGAGAAAAAAAATTAAAAATTAAAATAAAAACAGAAATGAATTAAAGGTCCGTATAAAATGCTACCACAAATTCTTTAGGGTAAATTACAACGATCTAATGCAATTTTTTTAGTCGAAAAGTTGGTCTTTAAGAAGATATAAGGTTTTCAAATATTTTTTTAATTATTTTACTTTGGCACCCTGTATTTCGCAAAGGATCAACATTTCAACTGAGGAAAATTGCGTTAGATCGTTGAATCGTATAGAAAAATACGAGTGGCTTAGATAAAGCGTAAAGGAATAGAATTTTTTTTTTTTTTTAATAAAACAGATATTTAAAAATAACTAAAATTTAACACCTACGATACACTTTTCGACTATGGTAAATTAGGTTAGATCGTTGTATTTTGGCCCAAAGAATGTGCGGTTACACTGTACAGAACTTTTAAAGATACTGTATTTTAAATGCTCCATCCTGTTGGTAAAGGGGTTACTTACTGATGGCACCTATGTAATGACAATGACCTACGCAAGTGAAAAATCAAACTCCTAACGTGATTTTGTAATGCTCTATACCTTATCCTGATTTGCCCTACTTGTGAAACGTTAGATCAATGGACTATTTTAATCAATCTAAGTAGCAGATGGCTAAAAATATCGTTAATACATTTCTTTAAAACCAGACTTTACTGCATCACTGTATAAAAAAATAAAGAGAAATAATAACAGCTTCTGTACTTATTTCAATAAAGTCTCCAGGTATATTAAAAATGAAAAGGTCCGGAGCATAAACTGATTTTACTGATTATATTCAACCAACAGTCAAAAGAAAGCTATATTAAAGCTACATTAGAGCCTATTGATAAAATCTTTATTATATTGATTAATGCACATTAATCAATAATTCTGATCTCGATATTGACCGTCTAGAAAGTGCTTTTAGATAGAGTAATTTGCCTTTGGTGGTAAAATATCTTGGATCTTGTAAACATGTATAATATTATTATTTTTCGTGATCTAAGAACTCTAAAAATGTCAAGAAAACAATAAAGAACCTGTTTAAACTGATTTTTATTTTATTGTATGTACTTTTCTTATACGTTTTTTACTTGTTTAAAAAAAATAAAGAAAAACAACGGAACTTTAAAAGTGAAGAAAACTTTTTCCACTTGCGTTTCTAAAATTTACAATCGTTTTATCTCTTAAACTTTCTTATTTTTTCTTACATCGATTTAAAGTCACATTAAAATATACTCGTTCTGTATTATATTTTAAATTTGTATTTACAAAAATTATAAAATTCTGATTGGAATCTATTTGGAAAAAACAAAAACAACATTAAAATCACCAAATTTCCATAAAGATCATCCGAAAATTTTCAGTATACATTTAAAAATTTAGTTCAGAAAAATAAACACACATTGCCATGTGCAATATGCCCTTTCCTGATATTTTAAACAGTTGCTATGTAACACTTCTATTAAAATTATCATACATATACTCGCCTAAAATGTCTTGAACAAATTCTAGCTGTGGAACAATTATTTAAATTTTTTCCACATGCGATCACCCACTGGTTTCTGGTACCACTATCTCCGGGAAATCGATGGTATTTGATGGAACCACCCTTCGTTCTTCTGTGGGTACTGTTGCAACCCACTACAGCACATTGAGGCATACTGGTTTTGACATTAGAGCGAATGGAAACGTTCTAAGTTTATTGTTTTTGATCAGGCACTTCACTAGTTTTTAAGATTATTTTACCAAAATGATTTTTTTCAATATTTATTAAAACAGTCCTAAATTTTACTTTTATAAATCTTATTGTTTGTATAACCGCTTTAGATATTAAATTGGTACTTTGCTTAACAGCAGCAAAAGACATTTCATTTTATGTAAAATATTTTAAAAAATTACCAGTGACGTCCGTAGTACATTTATATGGACTATTTTAAAAAGAAAAAAATGGTGCGCCACTGCTTTTCTCTAAAAAAATACTTTTTAAAAACCCCATTAAATTTGAAACAAATTTGATTTCTTGACTTTTACCGACCAATGCACCGTTTTTAAAGAAAAAAATACAAACCATTTTGATGCATGACGAATTTGAGAAAATAATGACAAAAGTGATAAACATTTTTAAAACCTAAAATTTCTAATTATTTTTGTGAAGTTTTTATTAACAAAATGTCATGCATCAAAGTGTTTTTAATTTTCTTTGAAAAAGGTGCATCGATCGGGAAAAGTCAAGAAATTAAATTTGTTTTTAAATTTAATAAGTATTCTAAATATAATTATTTTTTTGGAAGAAGCGGTGGCGCACCATGTTTTTCTGAAAAATAGTACACACAAATATGGTACAGAAGTCACTGGTATCTTTTGTTTTACATAAAAAAGTGTCTTTGGCTACTGTTAAGCAATTTACAAAATACCAATTAAATATCTAGAGCGGATTAAAAATTATGATAAATAAATAAATATTTTTTTCTCCCGTATTTCTAAAAGAAAGCATTTTCGGACATAATGATGTTTATATGGGAAACTAATGCTTATTTTGACGTAGAATATGCCATTAAAATTTGATGCATAAATTTCGGAACACCCTAGTTTTTTTTAAAGAATGAGGACTTAATTTTAAGACTTCAGAAATATATACATGATATTTAATTTTTAAGACCAAAGTTGGCCTATATCGGAAAATCGGCCATTATTTTTTGTGTTATCTAAATGTCACAACCAAACGGCTTTTTGATAATTTTATTTGTTCTAAAGTTATAGCGGTGAAAATATGTCAAAATGCAGGGTTATTCAGCGTGAGTGTCCTATTAGAAAATCTCGGAAACTACTAAAGATACAATTTTTAAACTTTGGCGCTTGGTTTAAGTAATAGTGATCTTCATATGGCAAACTTATTATGTTTCTAGGTTTTTTGGTTATACCGGAAGTGCGTATTAACTTTTTTATTTAAAATGGAACACCCTATATACTATTACAATTTCAGATTTCGCATAAGATTCCAAGCATATTTTATGTATCATGTCGTATACCGAAGTCTAAGCGTTTTTGACATATTTAAGTTTATAGTTCAAGTTGATGGGTGGAGGCTCAAGATTTAAAGAAAATACGTTTTCTTTAAATTAATTCTATTAAGGCTGACATTCATTGTAACATATTTAAACTTATTTGTCAAAAAATGACGTTTGCAGACCCAAAAATAATTATTAATTTATTTCCATAAAAATCCCTTAGTATACAGGGTGATTCAAAAATCGATCACCAAACTTAATGGGGGTGATTATACTTGACAAAATAAGGGTAGAGCTTCATATGAATTTTTTCAAAATGTCATTCGTTTTCGAGTTACAAGCCGTCAAAGTTCAATTTTTATTTTGGTTTTTTCGCCATATTGCATTTATTTTTTAACCAGTTTAGTTGATATTTAGCACACAAATCGAGCAACAAACTATGGCAAATGATTCAGTAAAACCGGATCTGTCAACAATTTAAGGATTCAGAAATCATAATTATTTTTAATAAATAATGCTCCGCATAAAGCATGCTTTTCTCTCGATTTTAAAAATATTTTTTTTAGTGTCCTTTAAAAATAAAAATGTGAGGTTACTATAGTTA
The DNA here is from genome assembly GCA_014170235.1 of Listronotus bonariensis. Lineage (NCBI taxonomy): Eukaryota > Metazoa > Arthropoda > Insecta > Coleoptera > Curculionidae > Listronotus > Listronotus bonariensis. The sequence goes on from JACEGR010000086.1 coordinate 262,032, forward strand.
CTGAGTGGAATGCTGACCAAACTTAACAGTAAATTAATTAAAAATTAACGTATTAGCCTAATTGTGGATAAAATTATTTTTTTTTTTTTGCATTTTAATGCTTCATTTTGGGAAAAGTCCCGTAAGTCTATTTGACCAAAATTGGTAAACCTAGAGAAAATATATTTACCTGTTAGCCCCTTAAAAATGAAAAAGATGGGCGCAACAGATAAAAAGTTATTATTAGTTAAAAAGTATACAAGTTTTATTTGGCCCATACTGTATATTAATATGTTTTACACTTCATAAAAACTTAGTTAAATTGGGTCCTGTTAAACAAAACAATTTTATTTTAAATTAAATGCTAGAATCTCGTCTACATTCCGAAAATGTAATAATATGTATACTGTATACAGTGTGTCTACGTAAGTTGGCGTCATATGGGAAACTTTTTTACCAGTAATTCTAGGAAAAGTTATTCTTTATAAAAGTTTTGCATGGCACCAAAACCTAAAATACTATCATAAGATATCAAATTGTGTCAGTCATCGATGAAGTTGGCCAAAAATGTAAATTTTTACTTAATAGTAAAGTACCAATATTTTTGCTAATATCGCAAATTGTAGTAATAAAGGAAAGACGTTTAGAATTAAAAATTACTTTTAAATATGCAAATTTGATTTATTTAAAAAAAAATGATTTTTTTTCTGCGAAAATTGAAGTTTGTGTATTAGTGTACTGTACATTCTTCTTGTTTTAATAACACCTAATTTAAAAAGTTTATCTAAATCTGTCCTATAATGTTTATAATCATGAAATGTATTGCACCAGTGTACAAACCAAAAAAAAATCTTTTTTTTGTAAATAAACAAAATTGCATATTTAAAAGTAACTTTTTATCCCAAACATATTTTCTTTAAGCAATTTTTGATTTTAGCAAATTAATAGGTTCTTTACTCTTAAGCAATTTTTTTGCCAAACCTCCAAGACTACGTAAACTACTAATACAATTTGATATCTGATGGTTGCTTTTTAGGTTTTGGACCATGCAGAACTTTTCATAAAGAATAGCTCTTTTTGTAAAATCAATAATTTCCCATATGAAGCCAACTTACGTAGACACACTGTGTATGTAGGTGGTTTTATTTGAAATAAGCAAGTTGATACGCACACGATATAACCGGAAGTTTTAGTAATGTAAGGTATTTGCCATATAAAGATAAATATAATCTAAAAGCGACTAGCGACAAAATTTAAAAAATATATCTTTAGTAGCTTTTATTTTATATTTTATATTAGGACACATCACCGTAAATAAGCCTGCATATTCGGACACCTCTGTATCCGTGCTGCTTTAAGCGAAATCTTTTAGTTTATATTTTACATGAAAGGACTAATATATTAGTACATTATTTTGTGTCTTTCATTTTATAAATAAAACTGTGATAAATTTTTATATTTTAAAGTAAAAAAAATTTTTTTAGTACATTCTGTATTATTTAAATATATATATTTTAATAACTTGCATACGTACGTATTTAAAAATATAGGGGTTGCCATTATACAAGGTGTGTCAAAAATTTTGAGTTCTTTTTTAAATAAATATGGCCTTGACTTGGTTTTTTTAGGCAACCCTATACCTTTGTTTAAATACTATCTTTAATATAAAACAGTTTTTATCCGGTAAACAGATGGGTCAAGGTCGCCTCCATTCGGATTTCGTACTAATTGGGTAATGTGTAAAAAATGTCAAAATTATTTGTAGTATATTATATTTATAATTTAATTTTTTTTACTGGAACAAAGTTGCATTATTATTTAGCATAAAATCACATTTTTATGTTCTCGTTATATTAAATTTAAACATTGGCAACTATAAAGTCTTTGAAGATAATAAGTATTAGTTATTTACTATGTATGCTTACGTTGCGATAATGATTCTCATTATCTCATGAACTTATTTACTTATTCTTAATAACTTTAACCTTATTAAAGGTAATGTTTCTTTGACATAATTTTATTTAACAAAAATAAAAATTTTGTCCTAGTTTTAATTTTTATCATAGTGTTAGTTAAGATAATGGAAGTAATACAGTCCAACAGCTAATTTGAAAGTTATTTAGAACTTGATGTTTCCTTAATTAATGAAATTATTTGGTTTTTGAAGTAGGTATAGGTGTTTTAACAATTAGCTTGGTTGTCGACTCTGTAGGAGTTATTAATATTTAGTTTCGTTGTCGATTATGTTGATATTGTTTTCTTTAGTTATTTTTACTTGTACAATTTACAGTAAGCACCTAAAGTCTGCCTTACCCCTTTTAAAATCTGAACCGATCGGTCGGTATAATCTGATATAATTGAGAAAGATAGTATACGAGCAAGGTCTGCATTTTTAACATATCATTGACACTCTGAATGTGAATGTGACAGCTGGGCGCCTTTAGAAATTTTTGTTTTAATAAAAAGGATCATCTGGTAGCACATTATTTTAAAGATCCTGACGAGTACTTTATTACCCTAGAATATAAATTCCATATATTTACTTTCTACAAAATGACGGTACTTTAATAATTATCTAAATTAATTCTTTAAATACACATATTTTCGAAACTTACAAAGTTAGGAATAAATAATGAGATATTTATTTAAAGATCTTTTAAAGATGTCTTAATAGTAATATTGGTGATATTATACGGGGTAGGATAAAACATATATATTTTTTAAAAGTATACTAGAGTATAAAATCTCATCATTAAAAGGATCTTTAAAAAACTTTAAGAAAAAACCACATTTATTATATCTAACATTATTAGTTTTCTAAAATAAAAATTCAATAAGGTATTTCTGTAATTATAAAAGTACCGCCAATTTGTTGTAGGTAAAGGTATTGACTTCATATTCTAGAGTTATAAGGTACTTGTCAGAAGCTTTAAAATGATATGCTACAAGACCTCCCTATTCATTATATTTTTCCCCAATATGGCGCCCAGCTGTCACATGAACATTTAAACCTGTCGTTAATATGTCCAAAAATGAAAACGTTGCTTATAGACTATCGCTTCAAATTTTATTAGAATATACCTGTTCAGATTTTAGAAGGGGGACGGACTTTTGGGCGCCACTGTATACTTTTAATCGTTTATACGTACGTTATTCAAAATTAGTGAAACATCCAAAAATGTAAAATTAATATTGTAGTTAATAAAATTTGAACTATTATTATTAATCCATAAAACTCAGCAAAAGAGGTTTTCCCATTTTGGTTAAAATTGCGGTGTATCTTAGTTTTAGGTAAAGATAGAACTATAAATCTTGCATGATTAATACCTCATTTTAAAGGGTTTCAAATTTCTCCCTTAACAGTCTGTAGTTTCCTAAAATCGGTTCGGTAGTTTTCGAAAAATTCACCTTAAAAATCGGGGCCTCTAGCCGGTGGCTCACTCATGTATATTTGGTACTGAGAAATATGACATAAAAGTGCATTTTTTTGGAATTTATTTGTTTTTTAAAACTTCCGGATTAGCCCGAACTTACCTTCACTTTCTTATTTTAAATGAGAAATCCGAATTATTTTTACTAATTTTAATAGAAAAGTAAATGGCAAGTACAATAACACTTCTTTTATTACTTTTTGACATCTAACCTAGAAATATTTTAAATTTTTAAATTTTAATCTAGAGTGCCATAGGTGCAAATATATTTTCGTTGTACTCAATTCACTTAAATCTGTAAAAGCATTTGGACGTCTCAATTAAAATAGGGAAGTTAAGGTCGTTTTCGGCTAAACCAAAAGTAATAACAAACAACTTCGCTAAAAATACATATTTATGTGATATACCTACGTACTAAATTTAATTTTGGATGTTTTAAACAAAAACGAATATGAAGGTGAGCCACCGGCTAAATTTCCCAAAATTTAGGATAAATTTGCTAGAAATATACCAAACCGATTTTAAACTAAAGACCATTACAGAGAAAATTTGAAATCCTCTTAAGATGAAATATCGTTTAAAATCCTTTAAGATGAAATATCACTTGACTCCCCTTCCGATTTGCAGTTTTTAACGTTTGTGTTGGCGAGGGGAGGGTATAACCCTGAGCAAGTAAATTTTGAGACAGAAAAATGGGGGACACGAAATAAAAATTGAGATGTTTTAGGACTTTCTTGTTAATGTACAAATAACGGAAATACAGGGGGGTGGTGGATTGTTTTAATTGGAATGTACTGTATTAAGGAACTGTTAAAAGTTTGAGTTTAAATTGTTTTAAATAAATATTAAAATATGTACTCGTATTATAAAAAAACAACCATTAGTCAATATTATAAAATAATATTTAGCCGTGATTACGCCACTGTATTTTATGTAAAAAGTTCTATTATAGAAGTACTTAAAAAGAAATACTTTCAATCTCACCCGATACCTCGGAAAGTAAAAGGGCTTTGATTATTTTAGTAAAATTTCTTAGAACAAATATAAACTTAATTTATTTAAGTATTTCTTGTTGTGGTTATTGCTAATAAGAAATTATCGAGAAAACTACAAAAGTAAGTACTATATTATTCGTTGTACGGTCCAGGATTATACAATTTAGCACATGTTTTTATTATTTTTTAAAATAAGCGTTAGTGTTTAATGGCCAATAAAAAAATACGCATCTTTAATTTTTTGACGTACTAGAGTAAACATCAATAGTAAAAAAGCCACGCGGTCATCAGTTTTGTCTCACTTTCAATTATTCCCTTTTTTGTTGCTCGCACACTATTTAAACGTCGCGATTAGACAGAAATAGTTGATTGCCGTCCTTATTTGTATGACGCTTGTGGCTTTTTTACTATTGATGTTTACTCTACAACATATTGCAGTTTTATCAAAATCGGCTAGGGACACCTGGAATTGTTTTCTTGTTAAGCTACGGTTTTCTAGGACTGTCGCGTCGATCGGTGGAAAACGACGCGATTTATGTTCGCCCAAATCAAATATTCGCTTAAATATGGTTTTATTTAAAAGTGTATTTAATTTCGGCCAACGTAAATCGCGTCGGTTTTCACCGACCGACTGTTCTAGGAAACCGTAGCTTTAGTATTTCTTTATATCATTAAGGAGTCTCTATGCCCAGGAATAAGAACTTTTTAATCTTGTTTAATCCAAGAACAATATCACTTCTTTTTGTTTTAATATATTATTACACCCTGTGACTTTAACTTTTTGTCCCCACAATGTTAAAAATTTAAAAATTGAATATATCCAACTATATTTTAAAAAATCCGAGAAAATTATTTTTTAACAATGCTTAAAAATACCGATTTTTTTTTCACTATTATATTAGTAATCAAGGTTTCGGAAGGCATCGATGTATTGAAACCAGGTGCATTTACAGTACATAGTTCATGGTTAACCGTACCCGGTTTAAAATTGTGTTTGAAGACCTTGGTTTTCTATTTTATACCCATTTTTACGAAAGCAGTAGTAAGATATTAGAGTAATTCGATTAAATCGCACTAGAAAACAAAGGGGATCATACGGATATAAAAATAAAATATTATGTGATAATACGAAAAAAATCTTGAATTTTCAGTCAAAAAGATAGACTAGCTATTATTTTAAAAGTAGCCCACTAATTTTTTATCCCTAGTTAAATAAAATTTTAATGATAACCTGTATATAATGGTAATATTTCAGTAAAATATACAGGGTAATTTCTAACTTATACCCATAAAATTGGAAAATAATTACCTAAAGCAAACAATGACTAATAATAAAGAAAAAAATTTTGGTTAAGGAGATAGTTATTTCAAATAAAAAAAAGAACGTGGATTTTGAGAAGAACTAATAAATCGTATTTATTTGGGTACACGCCAAAAATTAAATTAAAAGTACTAAAAAACCAAAAAAATTAAAACAAGTAAAAAGATGATTAAAATCGACGTTTCGGTGGCAAATCTGTGTAAATGTTATATTACAGGTATTTTTTTTAATTCCCAATAATTAATAAAAATAGAAAAGGGGTAAATACAGTTATCATACCATTAAAATAACGACACAAACCTGGGGCTTGTAATACGTTAAGGGGTTATATACAGTTAGAAGTCCGAAAAAAGCGAATTTTTCAGAATTTTTTCTGAAAAAACTTTTAAATTTATCGATCCAAAAATTTGTACACATATTAAGGTATCTTTTAACTGTATTTTAAGACTTAGTATTAGTAAATAAAACGGATCTACAGCTGATCTCCGGGAGCTCCCCTTAAAAGACGGTTTGCGGTGACCCCTATATCTCTGAACTAGATCCTCTACAATTAAAAAACCAAACAGATTTCTTTAAAGTAATATTTAATCCAGTAATTAATCAAGGCAATAAACGAAATATTTTCTTTTGGCAAAACAGCGGTTTCTCAAAAAAAAAAAAGATTTATGACCAAAATTTTCGCCTTAAATTCTTTATAAATACAAAAATATTAATCGGCATGAAAAAATCTTTAATTACTCATTAAAAAATATATTTAAGAAGCTTGTGTTAAAATTTGAGACTAATCGGTTTAGCCGTTATCAAGTCATGTTGGTCACCGACTTTGAAAACACCATTTTGAGAAAAACCCGTTTAAAGTTTGAAAACAGAGGCGCATTTACAAATTTGCCGCCCGTAGGCTATTTTATTTTCACCGTCCCTATATTTATCCTTTTCCTGGAAAAATAATTTTGAAGACCACAAAAGTCCTCACTTTTTTATTTTTTTTTATTTCTACGTACGGAATAAAATTTGAAATCCACAAAATTATTTATAAGTACAAAATCTGCCGCACCCTAAAATACGTCTGCCGCCCCCCTAAAAACGCCGCCATAGGCTTCAGCCTACTCAGCCTTTTGGTAAATACGCCACTGTTTGAAAAGCACATAAAAGCGCTCTGAAATGTCTTTTACAATTTGCGTTTAACTTTAAAAATATTAACCAGAACGATATAAAATTTTCTTTGTGTATTCTTAAATATATGTACATTAATAAAATAAAAAAAATCGATTTTTTGAAAATTTTAACTGTATATAACCCCTTAAGTTATCGACTAGGCCTGTTAAATTTTAATTTTAATTTTGTTTAAAGACACATTTCTACTAAGAATTATTAGTTTATAATAAATAAATTTATGAAAAAATATCCACTACGCACTTTCCATGTAATAATTTTGTGTGGGGTTTAATAAAGGGTGTCCGACTATATTAGACCCATTTGATCGTGAATAACTTTGGAACAAATAAAGATATGAAAATGCGGTTTTTCCAGAAAGCCTTAAATTGCTAACATAAAAATAAAATGGACGATTTTTCGATATGGGACACCTATGTTATTTTAAATGGAACACCATGTATATTTTTCACCGTATTAAAATTCAATCTTTCCCTTCAAAAATGTAAAATATAAGCTATGGTTATCTCCAAAAATTATGGAATTATTAATCTCTAAAAAATTAACTGCATGCCAATTAATAGTAATTTAGGTAACAAGTGCATAAAAAGATACTTTTTTCACGAATGCGAAGTTTAACAGCACGAACCGTTAGGCGAGTGCGGCAATCCCATATTATGTAAAAAAGAGACTATATGCATGTGTTACATACTATATTATTTCTACGACCGTATAAAGTTTCCCAAAGTACCATTTTATGCATGTTTTATTTATCTAAACTTATTAATTTTAAATTTGTAGCACAGTCATTATATTGCAACAAAAATCATACCCTCCTTATTTTTTAAGAGACAATTATCCTCTTTATAACTATGCATTTATTATTTAATTTTAGAAAATTGTATGTACTTACTTTTTTGTAGAAATAATAAAAAACAGAATAAATTCCTTTTCAATTTCTTGGTCATCCAAATTTATTATTACTATTAATTTTTAATAATGTTTAATAAATTTATTTGCAAACTGTCAAATTTTAAAACTAGTGACACATGAACTAAAAGAAATAATGATGAAATCAAAGGTAACTTCACCGTTTGGTAACGTTGATGTCGCGTTTACTGTAACATTGCATATATTAATATATAAGTTTGTTGTAGTAGGTGTTGAAACAAAACACTAATTTAAAGTGTGAAAAAAGCTTCGAAATGTTAAAAAAAGTTACTTTTTTTAACACTTTATGTAGTGTACTAGGATAGAGTACTTTAACTTCATGTTAACGATTAAAAAACAGCAGTTTTTTAACGGTCGTGGAAAAAAGTATGATTTAACAATTAAAATTTGATAAATACAAGGTTACAAAAAATAAATCGGAAACAAAGTTTTACGCTATTTTCAAAATTTTTTAAACTTTTGGTAATGTTGCTAAAAACCTATAGCTTTGTTGCCGTAGTTTTTCTTTAACCTTGTATCCAACAAATTTTTATTGTCAAATAATAATTCTTATTGACATGCAGTCAATGTTTTAGAGATCAATAATTCCATTATTCTTGAAAATAACCATAGCTTATGTTACATTTTGTTAAGGGTAAAGGTTTAAATTCAAGACAGTAAAAAATATACAGCCAACCAAATAACAAAGACTTCCTATATCAAAAAATCAGCCATTTTTTTGTATTAGCCGAATGTCACAACCAAATGGCGAGTATATGTATGATAAAAATCTTTAAAAAATCCAAGGTTTTCTGAGAAAACCACATGTCGATATCATTATTTGTTCTAAAGTTATTCGCGATGAAAATGGGTCAAAATATAGTTAGACACCCTGTAATGTCAAGTTAATATTTTACGAACTTTAACTAGTCCAGCTGTCAACCAAACACAGCACCATTCTGCGTTATGTTGTCTGATGCGCATTGCACGACTTTGCCTTTGTGCGCATGACGTGGGGTCCCGCAACGTGTGGTTTAAATTGCCACTTTTCTGATTCGAGACTAATTCTCTTTCCTTTTCTATTCTCTTAGCCAATAATATAGCTGCTTTGGGTCTATTTTTTACTTGTAAATGTTGTTAGAAATATGGAATTGCGTTCACATCTATAATAATAGATATCGATGACTACTAGTCATACTAATATTATTTTAATGATGCATATTGAGAGATCCTTCTAAAAATACATAAAATAGGTAATTATCTTTCCCAAATCATTGATTATACCTTAATTTTATTAATAAAATATGTATATGTATGTAAGTTAATAAAGATAAATTATTGATACCAAATTAATACTTTTATAAAATGGTTTTACAAAAAAATTAGCACTTGTGCCAAAGCAAAAATAATATTAGGGAAAATAATTATTATAAAAGCAGATTTTCATCATCTATTTTATTCCTTTGATACTGTCATACACTATAGTCTAGTATTAGTAATTTTCGAAAAGAAGATACTATACCGGGTGACAACGAGATGACTTTCCGGCTGACATTTTTTTATTTCTTTATTGATACTGACGAAACTTGGTAAGGTTACTGTACTAACAAGAAGTAATTTTTAGGCTTATATGATAGGCTTTTACGATTTTTGGTTCCACCGAAAGTGACTGGAACGTTTAATTTTTAAGTGAAACACCCTGTATATTTTTTGTTTTTCGGATTCTCTAGATCATTTGTAGTCAGAATACAATATTAAAAAAAAATTGTCAAATTTTATTTTAAAATTATATTTTTATTTTTCATCTAGAGTGCCATGATCATTCTAAAATCACTCCTCATACTTTGCTTACTTCCAAAAAAATACGATATCGATTTTATCTTTTGAAACTTTTTACTAAAGGGCTCCAAACTTAACTTTTTAGTTTTTTACCCTAGCTCAAAAACCAAAATAGGACCACATCACTTTCATAATATTTCTAAATGCAGTATATTAAACGAATCCAACGATGTAAAATACTACGACACTTTTACTTCATTTTCTTTTAAAAACATTTATTATGTAGGTAAATGATCTTTTTGATACTAAATGGCGTACGTCGTAATTCATCGTAGTTGCCATAAAAATAGAAACTCATAGAACATGTTTTAAAAACAAAACAACACAAGAAATTGTTTTTACAACATATTGTATTAGTTTCTGTTTTCATGGCAATTACGAAGAATTACGACGTACGCCATTCAGTATTAAAAGATCATTTACCTACATAGTAAATGGTTTTAAAAAGAAGATGAAGTGTAAAGGTGTTGAAGTGTTTTACATCGTTGGATTCGCTTTAAAATACTGCATTTAGAAATATTATTAAAAAGATATGCTCCTAATTTGGTTTTTAAACTAGGGTAAAAAACTACAAAAAATAAGTTTGGAGCCCTACTACAAAAATTTTAAAAGATAAAATCAATTTCGTATTTTTCTGGAAGTTAGTAAAGTATGAGTAGTGATTTTAGAATGATCAATAACTCAGATGAAAAAAAATCATTTTTAAATAACAATTGACCAAAATTTGTTTTAAAAATATTGTAGGTATTTCGATTAAAAATGATCTAGAGAATCTGAATAACAACAGGGTGATCCATTAAAAATCAAAAGTTCCAGTTATTTCCGGTGAAACCGAAAGTCGTAAAAGCCTATCATATAAACCTAAAAATTACTTTTGTTAGTCTAACAACACTACCAAGTTTTGTCAGTATCGATAAAGAAATAAAAAAATGGCAGCATGAAAGTGATCTTGTTGTCACCCGGTATACTCCAGATATTGCAAAATTGTTATTACAATATTATGTATTCGTGTGCTGTTATTAAGGGACATTATCAAGCACTAAAATACTTTATGGTTCTAAATTATAAACAAATCATTGGAAAAATCCATTCTCTATTCTCTTAACGACAAAAAGACGTACAACTTACTTTATGAAACAACTACAAACAACTCTTTCTTAAATAACATCTTTTAAACTCCGAGCTGCAATATTTTGGGATCAAATGTTAACACATTTAAATCATTTAGAAAATCTACTTATAATGTTTTCAACAATTTCTACTACAACTAATAAATATAACAGTATAAATAAAGAAGACATTTAATGATATCTTGATCTGTGATCTTGATTAAACTATAAAACATTGACACATTAAGTGCATTTATTATGATAAAGAAGAGATGTCATCAGAATGGCTAAAATTGAGATAGAAATAGCCAGAAATTCCTGCTGGGACCTATATTTGAATTTTTGTCCATCTTTAATCTGGTCATTAACCTTTATTAAATTTGCTGATGTCACCACTCTACCACTAAGGTAGTAAATAGCTGTGTAAGGCAGTTGACGGATGAGAGCTGTTGTGTAGCCATTGAGCTGATTGTCAAAAAGGAAATACCAAACATGATAGTGCTCTTATCAAGGGACATAAAAACAATCAAATTAATGCAGTCATGGTTTTTGGATTCTACCTGGATTTTAAGCCAGGGTAGGTTCCACAAATAGATGTATCGAAGAGGTTGAAATGCGGCTGGTTTCCGCAGAGAAATCTTTTACACGGTTTGCCTGCTCCGTTTAGAATGATACACTCTATTAAAAGAGAGAGCAATAATTGTATGGTAGTATGCGAGGGTAGCAGAAAGCGGGTCCTTGATTTACAGACAAAAACATTTAAACTTGCTTGGACTAAAATATACTTAGATGTAACTGCAGATGCGCTTGTGTGTCTCATATATTTAGCTTTTCATCTCCTGATATTTTGAAAAAATAAAGACAAGTGCGGGTTGATTTTGTAGATAATTTAGTGTGTTGTATGCTCGGTTTTAAATGTTCCACTTTGTTATAAAATATGCAATCATTACACAGGTCCACAAAATAAAAAAGTGGTCTGCGCTGGATATCGGACAAAGATTTTCTCCCGTATTTTTTCCGCTGAACATAAATCTGAAGCCACAATTAGGGGTCAAACTGCAAAAAACCGTATTTCTGGGGCCAGGCTGAGGGGTTACTAGCATTTTTGTAATAGGAAGGGAGTTTTTTAGCATCTTCTTTAAAGACCCTTTAATTCTCTACTCAACGCCACTTTTTCTTGGAAATCAGCACAGCCGTTCTACACATAGAACCATTTGAAATTTGCCTTAAATACTGTACAAGTAGTGAGGTTTTAATGATATTAACTTTTAGGTCTGGAACGGCTGGACCGACTTTTAAAAAACAAAGTGTTGTTAAAGTGAGTATTGGATGGCATTTAAAACGAGGTGCTTTATAACTCCCAAGCATGAAAAATTAGTTTTTTTTTGCTGTTTGACCCCTAATTTGGCTTCAGATGTGTGTTCAGCAAGAAAAATACGTTAGAGAATTTTTGTCGGATACCCAGCACAGACCACTTTTTTATTTTGTGAACCTGTCTTATTATATGGTGTTACGAGGGGACAACAGAAAGAAGGACTTTGGTTTACAGAAAAAGATCATTAAAACCTTGATCGGGTTTGTAAAATTTTTATCTTTCAGCTTTAATAATAATAAAAGCCTCGGTAAAAATTAACCTCGAGCGCCATAAACCGCATAATGATCGACCATAAAACAAAGATATGTTCAATTAGTAACTTTTCTTTTTTTATTATTTTTAAATGTAATGACTCACTAAGTAATGTAATATTAACGCTAATAAATTAATTACCTTAAAAGAAGAATAATCACTTTGTTCAGTTCGATTAAAATTCAGTAATATTATTTAGTTAGTTTTTGTTAGTATTTGAATGTATTAATCATCAAGCTGATTTTACATAAATATGTTTATATAAAAATAATATATTTTTTAAAACGCCAAGGAGTAGTATTTAAAGACTTAAAATTAAAACATTTAGTATTTCCAATATTTTATTATTTTTTTAAAAGTAAAGCATAGTTTTATGAATTTTCTGTTAAAATCTTGTAAAAATAAAAGCAAGTAATGTAATTTTTTTGTTTTATCCCAATTTTGTTTATTGTTTTTACTATTATCACCGATTTTAAAGTTTTTTTGGTTATGTATTTTGTTTGTATGATTTAATTTAAAAAAAGAAATATATATATATATATATATATATATATATATATATATATATTAAGGTAAAATATTTTTTAAATATAACTAAATATTTTTAACAACTTTTTATTTATTATTTTTTAGATGCTTATTTTTTAGAGTAAAATGATGCACTGATACAAGTTTACACTTAACACAAGTTGATGATTATCAGGTTAGATATAAATTATTTGACTGTTGGTCGAAGTTTAGAAGAGATCATCAAGATGCATGTTACCACACTACACTACCACGTACGTCACCTTTTTAAAAACTTAATTACAATATCCGCCCGCACAAACTATTACTCACACTAAAACCACAAAAAAACAAACACAGAATTACGAATCTTCTGTATTACCAGTGATAAGACGATATACTTGGTGTCGCTGCATGTGCGACTCAGGCACCAAACGATTTCAATATCGCGCACCGAGCTGGTAGCATACACCGCAAAGTCAAATGAAGAATATCAAGGCTAGAAGGCAGGAGCTTGCAATGAATTAATAAATGTTTGCCCGTATGAAAACGTTGTAAGCGCTCTAACGCTGTTTTAGGGGCCTGGACACGCTTTGCTTTGGTCCTTCGAGTCAGCCACACTTGCAGGGGTATGTTCCTAGATTTCTGCTCTATACAGTTATAGGATGTGTTAATGATAAATGTGTGAATAATTATTTGGGCGGGGTAACAAAGAATGCCCTTGTAATAAGAAATACACATTAAAAGGATTAGAGGTCATTGGAAATACATATAATTTGGGATAATTACAGTTTACAAAAATACTAGAGTCCGACTGAAACTGGTTTTTTGGCCGAAACCGAAATTTCGGCCATGGCTTCAGTGGCGGCCAAAACCGAAACCAAAACCTCCTTTGATAAGAGGTTCCAAAAAATGTAAAGAGCAAACGAACCTTGTTTTGAAAACCATATCATTTTAATTATTTTTTATAATTTTTAAAAGTTTTAATCATTTTATATATTTTTTTAAATTAAAATGGCGTTGGTGCAAAAACAAAGTTAAGCGAGCGCATGACGACTTCCAAGGTCAAGGTCAGTTTCGGTTTCGATTGCGGCCAATTTTGGCCAAAACCGAAACGGCCGCGGAAACTGGCCGAAACCGAAATTTCGGTCGGACATTAAAAAATACAATTTTAAAGCCTAACTAAGGAGGGATTTTTTTAAATTATACGACTAGCAATAAATACAACGCGCAGCCAACGACAGAAAAACTGATCGAGGGATATTTGTAAATATTTTTTTATAAAATGTTTAAATGACTTAGGTTTGCGGAGAATAACATGCCAAACTGCGTTAGTTCGAGTTAGTGTTTTGATGGGTTACATTATTGATGTGTGTTAATGCTTTTTATTCCTATCCAATAATCAACATTATGCAACTAGAATCGTTGTGTTCCTTTTTACTTTCAATCTTCTTCTGCAACTCGAAATTATTAAGAATTAATCATTTGTATAACTTGCACAATCATTAATTTTCATAGCTTTTAGTGCATGAACATCGTTGACAGAACTAAGGAAATGTGAGTAAAGCATTTAAGAACACACTCTACCTACTACTTAAGTATGCTGGTGTTTTTGTTTTGCTATTTCTAACATAAAAAGTAAATACAATAATGCTAGAAGAAAAGTATAAGAGTACATAGTAGTGAATCTCGGTAAGAAAGGTCAGGTTTATGGCCCACTTTTTAAGACATTCTTTCGTAAATATATAATATATAAAATATTTAATATTAAGAAGACATGTCCTTTCATGTATACTAAACATGCTTATTTTAATTATCTTGCAAAGTGAATTCATATTATGAAAATAATATGCTTAGGACATGTTTTACCAGATACATACAGGGTGTTTTTAAATAATAGCAAAAAATTGTGAGGGGTAATGCCTTGTTTAAAATAAAGGGTAGTGTGCTTTATAAAAATAGGGCCAAAAGGAAACCATTAGGGAGATATCGCGAAAAAATTAAACAAAAAAAATGTCTTTACTTTTTTCTTAAAAACAAAAAAAGTACCTATTTATTTAAATTACTAAGTATCATCAAATGAAAAAATATCACAAAATGCCCTAATAGGTGATGGCAAATAAATAGATTTTGTCTACTACCTTCGTAGAAAATATACTTTTTTCCTTTGTATAAGGAAGCAAAACGGCACTTTGACTCCCTGGAAGAAACATTTTTTCTTAAACATACCATAAATAAACATATTAATTCAAAAAGTTTAAAACCTAGCTTACAACTTAGGAAGAAAAAGTGGAACTGCCCCCCTTGTAATGTTAATAACTAATTTTTTTCACTGCTAACCTGAGAAATTGCTATTATTTACTTAATTACCTAAACCCCTAACGAGAATTAATATTTCTCTCCCTAGGTAAATATTATTATAAAAAAACCTAGGTTAATAATAAGAACAATTCTCATATCAAAATTTGACACATGCCAAATATTAGGAAATTACTAATTCCAAATTTAAAATTGTTAATATACCAATGTTAGCCACTGAAAATGCTATATATGTATACCTTTTTTGTGTAGAAACCATTGGGAAGTTTACTGATTTACTTAGATGGTACATACAGTGTGGCACAAAAAGTTAGGATGATTAAGAAAAATTTAAATAGCTTAGTTAGCCCCCACTCTGGTTAATAAAAATTAATATTAGATCTAAATAGCTCATGTCACAAAAATCGATATCAGGTTTTATTAAAATATTCAAAACGTATCAAACATTATCGAAATTAATTATTTTTTTTTACTTTGACACCCCTGTATGTTTAATTAAATCCTAATATTTTGGCCTAAGGAATCTGTGGTTTACCTAGGGTGAGAAGTGAGCTATTATTTACCGAGCATGTTGTGCGTATAATTCCGCCTCGGTACGTTATGATTTTTTTTTAAATTAAAATTGATAAGTTTATTGAAAAAAATACAGAAGTAAAAAGTTTTTAGTTACACCTGTTTATCCAAATTTATATTTTTCGAGGTCATTGCGTAAGTCTTTCTTTAAATTTGGTTAGCAAGAACGATAGGGGTAGTTTAGTTCCACCACTTCCATTATTTCTCTACCTAATGGTTAACTTTTGATCCCATCTTTATAAAGCAAACTACCCTTTATTTTGAACAAGGAATAACCTCTTAAATTTTTTCTTCTTTGTTTAAAAACACCCTGTTTTTATTAGGTTAAATAAATAATATACAGGCTATAAGAACATAAAATTTAACTAGCGATTGCTTAAACAATTTTAAGAAAAAGAGTTTTTATATAAACCAATAGTTTGCCAAATCTTCGTTTTGAAGATAGTAACTTATTTAAAAAAATAATATTGGTAATACAATTTGCCTAATTTATTTGTAATTTGGCGATGTTATTTACTAGGTATATTTATTAAGTCCAGTGGCGTCTCTAAACGAATATTTTCAATAAAAATGGTAAGCTACTAATTTCAGTGCAAAACTCATAGTTTCTTTGGTTTACGCAAATAAGTATACATCTTTTTTGTCTCATATTTTTTTATCTCTTTCTTAGTTAAAAAAATGAAGATCACTTATTTGCATAGCTTTGCCTGGATACACAAATAACGTAGGAAATTTTTATTTAAAAAATATGGTAAATAATATTTGTGTTTTGCGAACTAAGACTCACATTTATGTATACTGTTTACCCTAAAGTTACCTAAATAATCGTCTATTAAGTGTTAGATTTAATGTACATACACACATATCTAAGATACTTTAAAAATAGTAGCTTATTAAGGACGCCATGTCTCCTTTTCAAACTGCATTTTCTAAAAGTAGCCTTTGCTCCACTTGAAGTTGGACAACCTTTATTTAAAATCTAATTTTTATATTAATTAAAACAAATTACCTTTTAGTTGACTCTCCTGCCTATATTGTAAACAATGACAGATTTACTTGTTTCACCCTGTAGTTTATTTGCTTTGTAACTTCAAGTGTAAGAAACAAGGATAGAATACTGAAAAGGAAGTTTAATAGACCAAACTATATTCTTGAACATACCCCGCTTTAAACCGTCTGGCCTTGCCATGGAATAGACGGAGCACCGGATGACGTCACGGGTGCGGCTGAGGCCTGGGATCGATTTTGTATGGGCAGACTGCAGAAGATGTCAGAATAATACTGCATATTTTAAGTCTTTCGACATGGGTTAATTAATGCACCAGGACAATTCTAAACTCTATGTTTGGAAATTTCCGATTTACCAATAACATATTTTTAATACAGTAGTTACTTATAATTATTAAAATTATTATTTTTAACCGACTTTAGAAAAAGAAGAATGTTCTATGTTCAAGTGTATACAGGGTGTCCGGAAAGATAATGTTGTAAATGACAGGGGTGATAGAGTGAGCCCAAATAATATTAGTACTTAATATAAAAAAAAGGCCATCGCGCTTCCTTAGGAAGGTATACACCTTTAAAGTTAGAATTAAAAAAATATTTTATTTATGACTTCTGAACCGTTCCTACAGTTTTAGTGATCTTTGGCCAACTAAATAACGCCATACTAATGCTTCTTTTTATTGGCAAAATGCTGAGCAAGAAAGGATTATACAGGGTAAAAAGATTTATTTTTTTAATTTACTGTATGCATATTGGCGTAGGTGATAAATTTGATATTTTGCCTTTACCGTTTAATTCCTTTTTTTCTACAAAAATGATATACATACTATATTTAAATCGATATCTTGTAGTACCGTTCTTTATAAAATAGTATTTTTTATTTCTTTATCAGTAATTATTAGTTTAAAATATACTACAACAAAGTAACTGACCACTCAATCCAGTAATTAAACAGGGTTATTGTTAAGTTGGTATTTTCCTTTTAACACTGCATAAATCCAAGAAAATAGGAACATTTTCTAAATAAAATTATATCCAAAAATGCTTGCTTTCCAAAATACAGGGTTTTACAGTTTTGAGAAAAAAATGCCTATTTTGTCATAACTTTCCTACCACTTCAGATATTTCCACAAAATTTAGTAACCTTCTTTTGACCAATACATTACGTTTTCTGCTTTAACTTTCATCAATTTTAGGCGTTCAACCAATTATAACAGCGGTAATAATTGGTGACAACTTTGACCTATAATACATTGTTTAAACGTCAACATAACCGATTGGTAAATACCGTTTTAAAATTGGTTTTAAAATTGATGTTTAAAAATCACAAATACCAGTGACGTTAAAATAAGATTTGTACTAATTTTTTTTTAAGAAAAAAATAGATACGTCACTGGTCATTTTTTGAATCAATATTATTTTTACTTTGGAGTTAATTTAATTTTTAAATGTTTTTCGAACGACTAACTATTTTCGTTTAAAAAAATAAAAGCTTTCATGAATGGCAAAATCGCAAAAACCTGATATAGAGTTCTATGGGAATGGAATTCTAAGTCAGATTTTTAACTGTGTAATAGCTAATAGCCTAAATATTTATTCTTTTTTTTAGATAGAGATTTGACCAAGCCGAGAAATGGTTTATTTTCATTTACTCAAAAACCGTACATCAAATAAAAAAACTCTAAAGATCAAATTTGTTCCAAACTATATATATATATATATATATATATATATATATATATATATATATATATATATATATATATATATATATATATACCTATATGTATATATGTATATAGATGGTCCCATATTTAATTCATTCGAAAAGCCATGCCGCCAAGTATACAAAAAATGATAAAGTAAACAAACCTTTTGGAATGCACATAGCCCCGGTCAGAGCCTGATTACATATTTTTAGATAAATAATAAAAAATACATTGCTAAAACATGTATCAGCTACTTACAAAACATTCTCTTATTTCGCATCTGCCTACTATAAAACCGGTGGCACGTGGCGTGGTACTAGAAACTTTTAAATAAAATACAATGGTTTTTTACAGGTGTTTTTATTTTCCAGAATCGATATAATTAATAATAACTTTTTTGGTCCACCCTGTAGTATTATTATAATAATTTTATTACTTTTTACCTGTATATACACCTCTTACCAAATTTTTAGTATTTTATTCTAATAAATAAAGTCATCAGATCAGATTTTAAAATTTAACATAAAAAACTTAATAGCAGTTTTTTGGTACGCCCAGTATTATATTTTTTAAATATAATTATTTGGCTCGCAAATCTCTATATTTAAGCAGTTTTGTAAATCTTTAGATGGTATAATAACGTAGTTTTAATGAATTTTAGTTTTAAGGCTTTTCCTATATAACATCTTTTTGACCCACCCTGTATAGCGGTTTCATGTTTTTTTATAAACTACAGATACCTGTGCACAATTCCTATAAACATTTTTTTTCAATTGCAATAGTAACGTCAATATTAAATTTGAAATATATTTTTTAAATTTATGGTAACTATTTTTTAAAACGCTCTGTATAGATTTTTCGTATACTTTTATAAACTTACCCATACTAGGTATCTACTACCAAAAATTTATTTAAATATCTCAAATAGTACAGATTTTACGGTCACTTAAAATTTTGATCAT
The DNA here is from genome assembly GCA_014170235.1 of Listronotus bonariensis. Classification (NCBI taxonomy): domain Eukaryota; kingdom Metazoa; phylum Arthropoda; class Insecta; order Coleoptera; family Curculionidae; genus Listronotus; species Listronotus bonariensis. The sequence continues at coordinate 281,490 of JACEGR010000086.1, forward strand.
TTTTATTTTACTTTCGGCACGCTTTGTAAGGAGTGCGCAAAATTGTTTTTACACATTTTCTTAAATCATTTTAGGTGACCTATAAAATAAGACAAAAACATTTTTTACAAGTTGTTTTGTGTGCGAGAAACGATATATTAAGTGGGCGCGGGTGGGTGGGGGAATTTTTTTGTCATTTTTTATTTATTTTTTTAAACATTTGTACACCTGTATATCCATTTTTTCAAAATCCCTCCAATAAAAAAGTTGAAAAAAAATGTCGTACTACATAAATAATAAATAAATACCCATAATTTAAAGTCAAAAGGGGAAAAACGAACCATATATGGCAAAACCCAAATATACCGCACTATGCTTCTTAACTGTGGCCATATATTTGTAAACACCCTGTACGTTAAACTTTCCAAAGCGCTAATGTCCCAATTTTTTTGCTATAAAAGTCAAACTTTAAAAACCCCTGTACATAATGGCTTTTTTGTTATTACTGGTTTTTACTACCCTACAAATTTTGGCCAGAAATACATTAAACACCCTGTACATAAAACCTAATAAAGTACTAATATTCCCTTTTTTACTTTAAAAGTAAAACTTTAAAAAACCCTGTATATTATATACATCCTGTATATAATATCTTCTGTATTATAGTAACATCCAGTATAATTTATTAAGATTAAAACCCTATTAAACAATCTTTTAAAACATTCTTATATATAATATATCCCCGTTAACATACATAATATGCATAATACCTATGTTAAAGACCCGATTGCCTGATCATTACTTGGCACCACATATGCGAAAATTTCATACCTTGGCAGCATTTCTTAGCAAGATTTGGTATTAAAATCGGATATATTTTCATGTAAAATGCAGGATATAGACGTAAAAATTCCAAATTTTCCGATCCAAGCCTTATTTTCAACCTGTATACTGTATTTTTTTAATATTACGAAAAAATCGATCAATTTCAACGAAGCTAAAAGTCAACTGACAGCTCAATAAATTTTAATCTAAGCCTTGTCGATTTCAATAGGGGATTAAAAAACACTATCGCCAAAGCCGCCTAATGCGAATTTGACTAACGAAAAAATCGCGATTTTTGGGCAAAAATGTGTATTTTTTTTTGAAACGTATTTTTCACCTATTTCTAAGTATTGTGGAGAAAAACTGTAAATAGGTTTTTGAAAGACGATTAAACGATCTAAAGGATGGCGCAAAGGTTTTTAAATAATTTTAATTAATAAAGCGACAATTTTAGGTCAAAATCGGCACTTTTTAGGAAAATTCAAAAATTCATATCTTTAAAAGTGTTTACCCTAGCGATTTGAAATGTTAATATGTTGTAGTGCAATCAGTTGAACATTATGCCAGAATTATTTCAGAATTTTAGCTAAAATAGTTTTTTGTAATAAAATAAAATGTAAAAAATGTCCCATTTTTTAACAAAAAATCAATATTTTCAAGCTTTATAAAACACGCTGTATAAATACTAAAATTATGCTAGATATCTCATTTTATAGAACTTTTTAAGAAGAATCCAATGACGTTTGCGTTTTTTCAATTCAAGGTCACAGTTTTGAGAAAAAAATAAAAACATGCGAACATTTCCAAATTTTTGTCATTTTTTTTTCATTTCAAAATTTCTTAGCGAAAATAAAATATTTTAAATAGAAGACCATTTAGGGACTTTGTGCTTAAAAGACGATCTTTCATAATCCACTACCCGCTTAACGATCTGTGAAACCGTTTTTGAGTTATTAAGGCTCAAAGTCGGTCAATTTTTTCTTAGAAAAACGTAAATAACTTTTTTCTATTTTTCCGAATAACCCCAAAAATAATAGGGTTCTGAACGGGGACCATTTCTAACCTGTGTGCAAAATTTCGTTTCGATAAAATAAAACCCTCGGCAGATAATTGATTACGCTCACCTCGATTTTTGAAATGTTACATTTTTTGCCAAACCCTGTACTTAACTTTCTTCAATTGTTTCATAAAAATTTTTGACAGGTGCCTCATTAAGTGGCCAAATTTTCCTGAAAATTTGAACTTTCTATCTTTTACCGTTTTTTTGTTATGAATTTTTTCTAGCTAAAAGCAAAAAGCGACGGCGCGGCGGCCCAGTGACAACGAATGTTGAAGCACATATACATACGGCCGTGGGCCGTATGTAACAAAGGACCACTATTGGCGAACAGAGGCTAAACGATTTAGCCCTAATAAGCATCGAGTCAGATTATGCTCTTGATGTTAACTTTGACACAGTTTTGGATAAAATGAAAAGTGTCAAGACCATGGCAGGCATATTTTCGACCAGAATCCTTTTAAACAAAATATTATTTGGTTTTTCTCCAGAATAAAATTTAAAAGTTTATTTAACATTTTAAGAAAATTAAAACTTTTATACATTATGAAGAAACAATTCTGCTTTTACATAATATAATAAAAGTTATTATTGCTTTAAAAGAAATAAAATAATGAAATATTCAATATTAAGTTACTTACAATACAAAGCTTTCAATCTATAAACAAAGGTTCATTGGCACTCGGTTGAAATCATTTTAATGCAATAAAATAAAATCTTAACAAGACGCCAGACGAGAACTGGGCCAGTGGTTGCGTCTCAAAAATGTGGTAAATAGTTTACCAAAATGTGGTAAACAGTTTACCTAAAAACTTATAAACTTGTTAGAAAACTGAAAAATTAGTTAACAAGTTTATAAGTTTTTAGGTAAACTGTTTACCACATTTTTGGTAAACTATTTACCACATTTTTGAGACGCAACCATTGGCCCAGTTCTCGTCTGGCGTCTTGTTAAGATTTTATTTTATTGCATTAAAATGATTTCAAGCGAGTGCCAATGAACCTTTGTTTATAGATTAAAGCTTTGTATTGTAAGTAACTTAATATTGAATATTTCATTATTTTATTTCTTTTAAAGCAATAATAACTTTTATTATATTATGTAAAAGCAGAATTGTTTCTTCATAATGTATAAAAGTTTTAATTTTCTTAAAATGTTAAATAAACTTTTAAATTTTATTCTGGAGAAAAGCGAAATAATATTTAGTTAAAATTTAATCTCCCAGAAAACAAATAAAACATAAAAATCCAGAATCCTTTTGTTTACCTGCCCAAGAAAAAGGGCCAGATAAGGTCATGTACAATTTCGATCAGGGAAATTAAATTGTAGACCTACCTCCCGGTACTACGGTATGGCGCCCGACAGGGTAATTAAAACAGTTTTAGGGAATTACGAATGGTTAGTTCGTAAGCAAGTCCTTTTTTAATTCCTTAATTAAATCCAAGACTAATGCACACTTACAAATGGTTAGTTCTGGTAAACAAGTCCTTTTTTATTCCTTAATTAAACTAAGACTAATAAGACACTTTATACTTAAATCCACTTAAGAATTTTATTCTCACCTTTATCATTAAAATTACACCCTTTATCAAAATCAGTTATTTTTGCCAAAATCATGGAAAATTGCTTAAATATCTACAAGAGCAAACTTTTATAAAAATATATATTCCTTACTCATTTAAAGTTATTATTTATTTTTACTCAAAGTGAAATTGAAAAGTGGTTCCAGCCTAAATCTCTGTTTTTTATTTTGTTTTTTGAGGCTCATAAAAGATTTATTTCTTGCTTTGGTATAACCGCATATTTAAAATATATCATATAAAATATTTTAAAATCTTTAATGAGCACCATTCTCACAACCAAAAACAAACTTTGAAATCCTTGAACCCAGGCCAAAGTAGTACGAGGCCAGAACGTTCTCACTCTGACCTCTACACGACTTTGCCTATGACGATGAGACGACGAAGTTGCTTTGTTTCTGATAACATTAGCAACTAGCAGGTATGTTAAACAGTGGCATGCAGCACCATACAATTTAAATTTTAAGTATTAAACAAAGTAAGTGCAAACCCTAAAGTTGTACAAAATTAATTGATTAAATATGACTTAAAACTTTTTTTTATCTTGACAACAGCCAGGGCCAGATTATTCATTAGGCAGAGTAGACAATAATTGTCTATGGGCTCCGCGAATGACATGAATTCGTCAATAAAAATAGAAAAGTACCCAATTTTTTTCTGGTTTACAAAGTTATTAAAACGAGGATGATGTTTTTTTGGTCTTCACGTGAAAGGGGAATTGGTTAAGTTTTTTTGGCTTCATTATTGTAATCAAAAAGAGACGGACCTTTTTGTTCCTCTTTAATTTTATTACAATGGGGCTCGATAGCTCCATTGCCTAGGGGCCCCGACAGAGTTAATCCGGCCCTGAGAACAGTCTGAATCTTGAACACTGGCGTATAAGGGAGGGGGTAAAGGGTAATAGTCCTCTCTCCCAGGAATGCTTAAAAATGGTTTAAAAGAGATCTTACAGGTAAAGGTTGTGAGTAGGTAAAGGGTTGTTTTTTCAAGCACAGTACAACATATTTATGTTAAAAGCAGAGGCGGCGGAGAGCGTGGGCGATGTGGGTCATCGCCCATAGTCTTGTGGCCAATTTTTGCTCATCAAAACTTTTTTAGATAGTATTCATCTTGCTTCGCTGAATATGTTGAACCTAAACTGGACTACACACTCACTACGCATAATTATATTGTCCTTTTAAAGGTACCTACCTAGTAAGGTAGGTAATTTAATTTTTGGTGTTTAATGGCCGACCAGGATGACACTACCAGGGCGGCAAATTACCAATCTGTTTTACATTTATATACAGGGTGTCTCTAAAAAAGGTGCAAATTTACCAGAAATTCCTGTGGCTAAAATATGAAAATGTAACACAACCTTTTTTGTCCAAAAGTAGATGGTTTTGGAGATGCAGGGTCACCAATATTTAGCCTAGTTTTTAATGTGTATAGATAATTTTGTCAATAATAGGTGTATTGTCCAAATATTTGACTAAATAGGGAAGGCAAAATATTCGAATTTGCTATAAATTTTATTGTACACTCTAGATGGTGCCACACGCGGTATCTTACACAAATTAAAAAACGAAATAACTCTTTTGAGCCACTCTGTACGTAACTTTTAAAAAATAAATTCTCATTATTATATTTAAATTAAAACAAGTATGTGTGGTAAAAGTTAATTTAATGTGCTTACTTTTAAGATACAGGGTGGTAAAGTTTTAATAAAATAACCTTTTTTACTACTCAGACCCTGTACGGTTTAGACCTCGTGACACGGGAAATTTTTTTTAATTCAGATATTTCAAATACAGCTGCTTAAATAACTTTTAGCAAGAATACCTTTTTATGTGCGTACATGTTTAAGAAAAATAAATTATTATAGACGCCGTATATAAAAGCAAAAGTAATAAAATCTTGACCGATCAGTAAAACGGAAACTGGAAATTATTAGGGATTCGGTCTAGGTGGGCTTAACTTTTAAAAAGCCCACCTAGACCTAAATCTTATCGCGTCATTACCAGGACCTCGCCACCATACACAAGAAATTAATTAAAAAAGTGATTTTTAGCAAAAAAGTTTTATACATTGTTTTCATAACACTAATATTTTTCAAGTTATTTGCGATTAAAAGTAACAATTTTTTGACGAAAAAATCGATGGTTTAATGGGTTTTTCGCGAATAACTCGAAAATCATGCATTTAATCAAAAAACTGTAAAGAGCAAAATTGTAGGTTTTAAAAAGACAAACAAAAATATTTAGTTATAATTTTTTACGACCAATAAAAACTGAGATACAAAGTGTTAATTGTTAGATTTTTTCATCAAATGCAAAATTTAATAGATTCAAAGTCAAATAACGGGAAAATGCTGCATTTTTCGAGAAAAAAGTTATTAAACCTTCCCAAAGTATATAATCAGACTTTTCTTAAAAAAAAAAGAAAAATTTATTGGTTGTTTTAACGTATCTCCTTTATTTTTAATGATGGAAAGTTGTTTTGACAAGTTTTTTAGGGTTTTTAAGAGCTACAAGGCTCTGTAAGTAAAATTCCTTAAGATCCCTTGGTTTTAAAATGGGGTGAGTTTAAAAGGCTTAAAAAGGTGGTGCTCGTTCGTAATTAGCAGATTTTAAACGACTACATCTCGCCAAATATGCACTGAACCGAACCAACGCACAGACAAATCTTAGTCATTAAAAAACCTGCAATTTAAAAATTTACCATTTTTCTCTATATATCTTCAGTCTTTTGGAGTTAAAAGGGTGATAAATATAAAATTGTAAATAATCGTTTTCACTTTAATCTTACATTTTTCTGAAATTAGGCATTTAAAATTAGTCAAACTTCTTGGATGTATTATTAATACATGTGTAAAGAGAACTGCAAAAGGGTAAGAAACTCACCTTATTTTTATCATAACTCACTCAATTTTTATGCTAGAAACTTCTCCATTTTAAAAAAGACTGGTCTCTTTAGGTACCTCAAAAATATTTTATGAGAATTCTTTAAAATATGCAGCATTTTCCCGTTAGTTTACTTTAAATCTAGCAAATTTTACATTTAAGAAAAAAGGGAAACCATTAACACGCCGTATCTTTGTTCGAAAATTACAATTTTGTTTGTATTTTTAAAACCTACAATTTTGCTTTCAACATTTTTTTCACTAAAATGCATAGGTTTCGAGTTATTCGCGAAAACACCATTAAAAACGTCGTTTTCTTTGTCGCAAAATTATTACTCTGAATCGTAAATAACTTAAAAAGTATTAGTTTTACGAAAAAATGGAAAGAACATTTTTGCTAAAAATCACTTTTTATTCGATTCCTGTTGTTAAAATGTTATAAAAAATTTCACCCCTAGGTGGAGGGGGATGGCAACTACCCCCAGGGTTTTGGCGCCATTCCGTTCGATATAGGTTTTGTACCTTGGGCTTATCTTCTGTTAAAATTTTAAGTAGATTCATGCGGGAACACAAATTGCCGAGTGAAATGCTTCATTTTCTGTACTAAAAGAGTTGCCATTTGAAAAATAATAGTTAGACACGTGTCAGGAACATAGAAATGTTAAAATATACAGGATGTTCTATTTTAACATTTAAAATTGGACCCATTTCCGGGTAAAGTGGGAGTGACTAAAAGTAAAATATGCGAGAACTCTATTTATCCCATACCAGTTACCTATAACAAGTTTTATTCTGGTATGTCTTATACTTTAAGAGTTATGACTTGTCTAATAAATTTATTTAACACCCGGTAAACAGGGTGTTACAGAATGTTGTTATGGAAAATACATGGGCAGAGTTTACTTTTTAAAATTCGAAAAAAAATCATATACATATTTTAAAAAGTTCAAGAGTTCAAAACTATTAATTTTTAGTAACTTAATTTAAATAGAATATTAAACTTTTCCAAGGGTCAGAGGCGTACATTTCTTCTGTCAGAAATATTCGTTTAGATACCGCTCGAGACGCCACTGGATTAGGTAAACTAAATCAAATTTGATCTTAAAAAGTATTTTAAATCTACAAATAACATACAAGATATTAGGCATATTAACAAAAAACCTTTTAAGGAAATATTAAAACCCTGTACCTGGTAAATAATGCATTTCCTGACCCATGCTACTAACTAAAATTACGATTTATCTACGAAGTGGCGGCCAGCTTTTTTATAGTTTGGCGATATTCGGCAGAGAAATTTAGAGGGTGGGCAGTAAAATGTGCAGTGCAATATTGTTATTATATAAATACAGGGCGTTTTAAAATTCAGTACAAATATTTTAGAAGCTCATTTTTAAGGTCTCATAAACATCGCAATCATCGCAAATTGGGTAAAAAAACTGTGGCAACATTTTCGCATCAAATCTCAAGAAAGTTTGCACATCCCTATCAGTTAAAAAGTTGTATTTATTGTCTTAAAGAAGGTAAAAACCCAGTGGCGTACCTAGAGGTATCGGGGCCAGGGGCGAAAAACAGAGTTGGGGCCCCTTATGACTAAAAAATGTTTGAGAAATAAAAGGTTCTTGTCTCTAAAATGAGGCCCCTCTTCCAACTCTTCGTACTTTCATAAGGTCGGGTCGCCCTTTTCCTACCTAAAAAAAATTATAGGAGCAAAAAAATGCCCCTTACCCTTTAAATGGGGTCCTCCTTTTACCTTGACATTTTATATATAACAATGTTGGGCCCTCGACCCTTGGGCTCTTTTGTATTTTGGTACTAAAAATTACAAAAAGCCCTCACAACAACGCTCCTACACCTTAATATGTACCATATTTCCTATGAGGACCCCTATTTGGACCCCTCTAACTGGAGGCTTGAGGCGGACTCCCCCTCCGCCTCACCCTCGCTGCGCTAGTGTAAAACCCATTAATTTATTAAATATTCTTCCACCTAAAAGCTTTTCTGACAAACTTACTGCAATTTGTAATAACGTGATGCCAAGAAGACAAAGTATACCAAAGAAACAACCAGTTTATTGGTGGAATAATGAAATAGCAGAACTTCGAAATGATTGTATAAAAAAAGGAGAACATACACTAGAAATGCTGGAAGAGAAACACAATTCAATGACAACCAATGGGAAGAATATAAGGAGAGTAAAAAAGACTGAGAAATAAAATTAAGTTAGCAAAACGTACCTGCTGGAAAACACTCTGTGATAATGTAGATAGTGATATATGGGGTAATGGATATAGAATCTGCTATGAAGGGAATGCTTGGTTTTCCTCCTAGAGTAAATCTTACCATGGAAGCCATGGAGGAGGTGTGCCACCACCTATTTCCTAGCCATGATAATGTGATATTTGACTGTGATAATAATTTTAACTTTACAAATTTTACGTTGGATGAACTGACTTCTGCGTCCAACAAACTTAAAGACAATAAGGCTCCAGGTCCTGGAAATATACCACCAGAAATAATTAAGAAAGTGGCATTGGCAAAGCCAAGCTATGTACTGTCAGTATATAATGCTTTAGGCAATTCAGCTAACTTTCCAAAGGAATGGAAAAGAGCAAAACTTGTTTTGCTAAAAAAGGCGACAAACCCCTGGACAATCCGTCATCGTACAGACCAATATGCTTACTGGATGTAGAGGGTAAGCTGTACGAACAGCTTATTCTACTGCGACTTAACAATGAACTAGAAAGAACTGGCGGACTATCAAATAGGCAATACGGTTTCAGGAAAGAGAGGCAGACAGTAAATGCAATAAACGAAGTCCTTGGAATTGCCGAGGAGGCTGCAGCCTACACACCAGGTCATCGATGATTCTGCGCAATGATAACACTAGATGTCAAGAACACATTTAATAGTGCATCGTGGCAGCATATTCTGAAAGAACTTAGAAGAAGAGGGATTGATGAAAGTCTAATTAGTATAATAGCATCTTACTTGTCAGAAAGGAAAATTATTCTGGAGTCAGATGGAAGTCACAAATATATTAAAATTAACAGTGGAGTTCCACAAGGATCAATACTGGGCCCAACTCTGTGGAATATTTTGTACGACGAAGTACTTCGGTTGGAAATGCCCAAAGGTGTGACGCTGATTGGTTTTGCAGATGACTTAGCAATGGTGGTAACTGCAAAGAGTGAAGAGCTACTGATGAGTTTAGCTAATACAGGCTTGCAACGTGTTTCAAACTGGATGGAAACAAAACAATTAAAGTTGGCACCAGACAAGACAGAGGCTGTGTTGTTGACGACCAAGAGAAAGATCGGACAAATAACCTTTAATGTACAAGGCACGACAGTTGGTCTTAGCAAGGCCACTGTATATCTTAAAAACTAATCATAGAATCACGTTGGGACAATGATAACTTTTGAACAGAAAGTCGAAAACTACATTTTCAGCCAATTCAACCGGGACCCAAAATCCATAAGGTTAGTGCGGGGTCCTTTGGGGAACGCCTTTATGCACCAAAAGACATTTTTTGGCATACAAGAAAAATAATAATTATTAGCAATGTCGTTTATGAGGGGTTTGGGGTAAATATTTTTAAGAAAAAAAAGTGGTACGCCTCTGCATTTTTATAAAATAAAAATATGTTTTTAAATTCCCATTTAGTTTGACACAAATTTGATCTCTTGGCTTTTTTTTCTTTAATGCACAGTTTTCGCATAAATAGTAAGTAAAGTATCTTGGAGTATGGTTAGACACGAAACTAACCTTTGCTGAACATATAGGCAAAATAGTCCTTAAAGCTGAAAAAACGGTAAGAGCCCTCTCATGTCTTATGCCTAATGTAGGCGGACCCAGATCATCAAAAAGACGGATCCTCTGTAGCGTGGCCCATTCTCAGATTCTGTACGGAGCACCATGCTGGTACAGAAGAATAAAAAATTAATGCAGAAACTTGCTAGAATCCAAAGACTTATGTCTATTAAAATATGCTGTGCCTACAAAACCATATCGACGCAAGGAGTAGAAGTAATTGCTGGAGTGCCTCCGATAGAGCTACAAATCAAACAACGCAGAGAAAGGTATTTGGGTGAGATGGAAGAAGTTACCAAGGTCAACCTTATAAACAGGTGGCAAGCTAAATGGGACTTTGAAACACACGGAAGGTGGACTTATCGGCTTATACCTAATATTCCAAGATAGCTTAACAGGCCTTACGGGGAAGTGGACTACTTCCTTTCACAAGCACTATCAGGTCACGGCTATTTTAGAAAATATCTATATGACCGGAGGAGATCGAACACAAGTAACTGTCTTTATTATTGTCAAGAGGATGACGCCGAACATACTCTGTTTATGTGCCACAGGTGGAAAGAAGTAAGAGCAGCATATACACGTCAAACTGGGATTCCATTTAATATAAATGACATGATGGAAAGTCTTGTCGAAAGTGAAGAAACGTGGAACTATGCGTACAACACTGTAAAGTCTATCATCAGTACGAAAGAAAAAGAAAGTCGAGCCCAATAAATAAAGAGTTACATAAGAATATAAGATAACCAGACCAGCTTCATCCATTGAAGTAATTGGAAAGCGGTTTCCAGTGGTTGAAGAGCAGCACCAAGAGGAGGGGAAGTTTTTAGCCGGTAGAAATCCGGCACGCCTGACGACCAAATGATCATCTTCCGGTCCAGGTGTATTTCGAAGATTTTTTACCTACCTCTAAAAAAGAGCAATATTACTAACTTCTTTGTTATTCCTGTAATTGTCTGTTAAATTAAAAAACTTTAACTTTAAATTGAGAAAATACCTGACCAAAAAATGTGGTACATTGGTGTAAAAAGTCAGTAACCATAGTTACTGACTAAGTATTTTCTCAATATAAAATGACCAGATAATAATGTAGTATTTTTTCCGTTGATTAACATGCCGTCAACAGAAAAATAAGTGAATATCGCATTTTGTTCTTTGCAAAAAATGTACTTTTTTAAATATGACACTTTTTATACTTTTTGTCTAGTCCATTGTCAATGCTTTTCTAAACACAAAAGGTTATTATAAGTTTTGTGCCACCACTATAAATAAGGGATTTATGCTTATTTTGTCCTTTTCGTTAAGTGTGTCATGAAATTTAAAACTAAAGCATAATTTAATGTTTGTAATGAAGCCTAAAACTCTTAACCTAAAAAACCTATATTAGATACACTTTACAAAAAATGTAACCAAATAATATTAAGCAAAAATTTTAAAATAAATTTTGGATTTGTTTCTTGTTATGTTGGGTGGATTTCAATTTAATATTCCATCATAAATATTATTTATTTTATTTTCCAGTCTTTTAGATTTTAGAAGATTATACTTTGGATTATTATGCCTGCTTTAAAAAAATATGTTCATTGGGTCATTCTTTTTCGCTGGAATAGGCAAAATTCCAAGACTTTTAAACTTTATGCTATTTTTTTTCTCAGAATTCCTTTAAATAAAGGGTTTTTTACTAATTATGTGTTACAATTTTAAAGACGTGCTTTTGACCTTATTTAATGAATAAAACAATTATATTATGTAAACATTTACAGAATTTACAAAATGTTACCATGAGAGCTAACCCCTTTAAATTAGGCTTCCTAAAGACGTTGAATGAATATTTTGAAAAAATAAAAAATATTTTAATTAGGTTTACCACACACCTAATTTTTTGTTAAATTCTTAGCAACAAGGGGGTGAAGAAAGCTAGAAATGAAAATGGCGGACTTACTTTTTGACCTTGTTCGATAGTATGCACCATAGGCGTAACATTACCAGCCTTTAATATTATAAGTAATGATTTTTTATTATTGATAGTAAAAAATTAAAAACCTTTTTTTAATATAAATATTTAAATTTCAATTATACAAAATTACATAGAAATTATAACACAAAATCCAGATATATAAAGAAACCTGATTTATGTTATTTTGTAGCTATAAAGATAAAGCATATTTGTTTGAATCATATATTTTTAACACGCTTTTTAATACTTGGCTTTTGTGTTACAATATTTATTTCTCGTTGTATATTATTACAATTTAGATATTTACTTATACTTTGTTGTAAATAACTTAAGAATATTGATTTTATTGATATCATTTGTTATTAGGTATACACAACATCCATAGTCTTCCACAAATTTGATTACAACTCGGGTAATGTACTTAAGAAATAAGTAAGAATAACCATAAACTAAGAAAAGGAATTATAAAAATATGTTTATTTACAGTGAGGATTTTAAAATTGCTCCCTTTCTCTTAATTTTTGAACAGGATAAGATATCGAAGTCGGATAAAATTTGAATAAAAAGATGTCACTTAAACTACTTTTTGACATCAAAATTTTTATGGTCACGAGGCCTAGTGCCAAGGGGGCGTTATCAACTTTTCCTTTCTAATGGAAAGGGGGCTCATGTGGCACCTCGTTTTAAAGGTCCTTGAATTATCTGCTTAACGTCAGTTTGCTTTTAAAAATTGGCCGAATCGTTCTAAATATAGTAAATTTATGCCAAATTTCAAAGGCTTATTAAGTGTAAAACGGTGTATCAGATTTTTACAATAAAACAGTGTTGAGTAGAGAACTAAAGGGCTATAATTGCAAATATGAATTAAGAGAAAAAACACTATTTAAAAACAATATAAAAACACGTGTACAACACAAAAGTTTACAATACTCTGACACTTGACAGAAGTATATTATCATAAAATGTACAAAATAGCGTTGAATGTAAAAGCAAAAGGTCTTGCAATTCTTATAATTTTTCGGAAATTGCATCTTTCTTTGGGTAAAACTTTATTTTCTAATTCTAAAGCTCGAATTCATATATTACTACACTCTGGATCGCTGGACAAGCCTAAACAAGTTTAAATATTTGATGGTTGTAAGGTTAAAGACATTACAAACTCATCAAGTGATGTCCCTGAATAAAATGTCTTTATTTACCTGTGAAAAGTAAGGTGCGTAAATAAGTACCAATATTCACTTTCTAATCATCAAAAACTCCAAAAAACGCCTTATTTAATCACATTTGGCTTTTCCTGTTCAATAGCGTAACGAGGTAGGACGGTTCGCCCCGGGCCCACAGTTAGAAGAGGCCCCCAAAAAGGGTGTATGTATAGAAAAGAAGGATTCGTTTTTTTCGTTTTCAACTTTATCCGACTAAGAAAAAACCCGCGGGCGGCGTTGCCGGGCTTGACAAATAACCACACATTTTAAGAATTAATTAAAAAAAATAATAATAACTAGTAATTTTTAAACATATTTAGCTTATTATTATATCTAAAAATAATAGAAATACATTAATTATTTATTTAAAAAGTTACTATACGAAATCCTTTAATATAAGCTTGTCCAATAATTACTTGTGGTTAGTAAGTTTAGAGTGGAAAAATTAAATTTGGCAAACCGCATTTTAGCGCTTTACTGTGATGTATTGATGACAACAGCTCAAACGTAAACAAACTTGGTCCATATGTCGTTGTGTATAATATACCATTTAAATTTGGTGCATTAATTTCGGAATACCATATATTGCGAGCATCTTTCGTCTAAAAATCGTTGTGGGGGCCCCTTACATACGGAGGCCCAGGGGCGGTAGCCCCGCCAGTCCTCGCTAAAATAAAATTATTTGCTAGTCGACTTTTAGAGTAGATAGATAGATTTTTTTACTAGTTGGAAGATAGATCTTTCTTTATTTGCTCTAACTTAATTTACGGTATTCGGTGTGATTTTTAATTTTACTTGTGTAAGATACATTCATTTTAAGAGCCATTGTAAATAGGTTTATGACATTTTGTTAATAAATAATTTTGTTCATATTGGTATACCTAACATTTGGGACATACTGTATAAATATTCCTTAAATAGAAAACATCGCTACTAAAAATACCATTAGACGGGTCCAAGCAATTTTCTGAAATAAAGCTTCTTTTTGAATTATTAAATATATTTCAAAGAGACTTACACTGTCTCAATTAATTACAATAATGCTATTATAAGAGCTACAGAACTTTAACAACACCTTAAAATTACTGACCACAAAAAAATTGTTTGTTTTTACTTATGTTTTTAAATATATTTTATATCTTTAAATCAGGTTCTTTTTATTTTAAAAGTTTTTTTGAGTTTCTTTTCTAGGTTATCTTTCAAAAAATTAAACCGACTTCTAAAAATTAATAAAAGTCACTAAAAAGTTAAAAATAATAAAAAAATAAATAAAAAAGAAGTTGGGTAATAGCATATTGCATAAAAGTATAAAATCCTTTGTTTAAATACATAGATAGTTATTAACAGTAGTTTAGTTTATAGCACCCTTTCGAAAAACAAATTCAAGTCGTATAGCGGGATGAGCGCAGGCAAATAAAAACCACTATTGTATTTATCCCACCGTTTCGTTGCTGGATTGCCACTTTATCAAGGGCCAATACTTTACAAGGTCTCACTGCATTTAGAAACTCTAAAGTATAAAAATACACATGAAAGTTCCATACCATCGAAAAAAACCACCCTGAGCCGCACAAAATTTTTGTCAATAATAATATTTGTTTTTAAAATTCTGACCTGAGGATAAAGTGGCAATCCGGCCACGAAACGTTGGGATAAATACAATAGTGGATTTTATTTGCCTGCTCTCATCCCACTATACGACTTCAAATAGTTATTAACATTGAGTCATTAAGCACACGTTATTAGCCATTTTTAAAAATTATTTTTAACTTTTTAGTGACTTTTATTAATTTTTTTGAAGTAGGTTTTTTTTTTAATGAATATTTTTAGCTTTTTAATTTCTTATTATTCCAATTAAATCGGTAAATATTACTAAAAACACTACTAGTACGTCTTTTAGCGGTTAGCTGCAGCTTCTATCGATTTATAAGCTTTTAACAGCAAACGCTTATATATCGATACACAGGGGCTGCAATAAATCGATACACACGGGGCTGCAGCTAACCGCTTGTAGATTGGTAGAATACATTATATCTGTTAAAAGCTTATAAATCGATACACGCGGGGCTGCAACAAATCGATACACACGGGGCTGCAGCTTGTCTTTTAGTTCGGAGAAAAGGGTTAATTTTACCACAAGATAGTCGATTCTGAATGCGCCCTTGATCTTTCTTAGGTATGGCAGATAGAAATATATAGAAAATAGGTCTAGTACATTTCTCTCCCGCGATCCTGACTTTATTTTTTTATGGGACCACTGCGGAAGTGCACTCTTTCAAATAAGAAAATAATTTTTGAAATCGGTCCACACACACTCCTCGTTTTTGAAGTCGGTTAAAAAAAAACATACAGGCGAATTGTGAACCTCCTCCTTTTGGTCGGTGAAAAATGTCAATTTTACCCCAAGTTTGTCGATTCTAAATGCTTCCCTGATCTCTTTTTTTTTTGCTTTATTATCTGGACACATACCTATTTATATGAGCATATGCCTACTAGAGTCAGCTTTGCCGCAAAAAACTGCAGTCCGCCTTGCTGAAAAAATAAGTCTAGTACCTTTCTCTCTCGCGATCCTCACTTTGTTTTTTTATGGGACCACAAACGCCAAAGTAATTGCGTAACATACACACAAAAAAACATACGCGGCAAATTGAAAACCTCCTTGTTTTTGAAGTCGTTTAAAAAAGCAACGAATTTGGTTACTCATTTTTATTTGATTTTTTTTTGATATTCATCATACTAATTTTATAAAGAGGTAAAGTTTGCAACTTTAAGTATATTTTTCAGTGTTAAATTTAGATTTTTCTCCGGGGGAGGGAGAGTTTCAGATTACCGGGGGAGAGATTAAAAAATTCAGAAAAAATATAATTAACGCCCAATGAGGTGAGCACGGGTCGGCTAGTATTTAAAATTTTTAGAATTCTATTATTTTTAAAAATTACCTTTTGCGTTAACTAAAGCAGTATTTTTAATTATATCTTGTTATTTTCTAATTGTCATTTGTACAACTTTTTACTGACCCCTTAATTTTTTTGTAAAATACCAAAGCGGTTAATATTTAATAAATAAATATTTTTCCATATAAATTAAATACTTCATTTAATATTTTAAATAATTATATAATTTGACATATCCGCTAAATAAAATAAAATTTTATTGGTAAAATTAATAACCCCTTCAAAATCAAATTTTCTTACCTGCTCGAAAGATTTTTCTTTTTCTCCAACCTATCCGATGAAAGTCCAAAATAATTTAAAGATGACATAAAATTCTCTTTTCTTTCAAATTTTAGCTGCAACTTTGCCATAAATTTAACTTTATCCATAAACGTTTCTGGTTTGTTTTCGTTCTTTGATTTACTATTTACTTTTTCAGTAAAAGAATCACTTAGACATTCTATGGACTTCTTTTTGCTATTCTAAAGCTAGATCTCATTGGTAATTTGTTAATTTTGTTATTAATTTTGGAAGAGCGGTCTTTTTCCTCTTTTTCTTTTAGGACTACAATTTTATGGCCAAACTCTACCTGACATTTTTATTTTGCGTGTTTTTCGTTTTTGTTTTAGTGGCATTAAAGTCGTAGATTCTAGTTGGACACATTTTACCAGTTTCTTTATTATTATTGGTTACTTTAATTTTGTCCATTTTAGGTACATATTTTGTATCTATATTTTTAGATTTCTGGTCTTTTATTTCAGTTGAAGAAGCAGGTAGCGTTTTAATATTACAATGAGTTTTACAAAGTTGTGGAATCTTTTTGTGTAATTTCTTTTGGATATACCAGTAATAAAATTCTGCTTCTGCATAGGTAAGCATGTTGCTTCGAAATTTAAAATAGGATTATCTTTTGATTTTAAGTTAACAATAACTGTTTGTGTATCTGGCTTGTTTGGTATTTCGGTAGACGCAGGTTCTTTTGTTCTTAGACTATGACGTTTTGGTAAATTTTTGTCAGGCACTGCACCAAGTTTCAGTTTTCGTCTAAGGGGTAAACCTGAAAGTAAGTATTTCTTACAGATGATGTTCCTTCTTAGTTAATTATTTATTTTGGGAAAAATTTCAAACCTATCTTTAATAAATTAAAGATTTTAAACACATTATTTTATTTAAAGCAATAAATTTTCTGCTTAAGAACTTTGAAATATTTTTAAATACTTGGATGATAAAATAATCATTTTTTAAATATTATATTTATCTCCTTATTACCGAAGAATGTAAATTAAAATATTCGCCAAGTTATTAAATAAAAACCTATGTTTATTATGCTCTGTCACAAGTCCTGTTTATCTAAACGACAAATTTTTATACATTTTAAAAAGTGTTCTAAGTAAAGTTAAGTAAAGGCAAGAACTAAAAAACGATTTTGAAATACTTAACAGATATTGGGATAACTAGATATATGCTGATATCTCTATCAATATATAGGATGCATATTATAAAACTTACAATATACCTATATTTTTTAAATTAATTAAGAGATATACAAAAAAAAAGAAAATATATTTTTATTAAAATAGAAAGAATATAAAGACTGTGTTTTACAAAACACCAACCCTACTTGCTTACAAATTTTAAATGGTAAACGCCCTCATGGAGCCTAGAAAAATGCGATTCGCTGGTCGTTGTATGGTGTAAGAACAGTAATATTCTAAACACGTACGAAAAGATAACCAATTATTAAATAATAATAATAATAAATTAAATCAGAACTATTTTCTATCTAAAGCTATGTCCGCCCTCTTAAAAATTTGTGACGCTTTTTAAAAAAGCTTCTTTAACCTGCTGCAAAAAAGATGCTTTAAAAAACGTTAAAATTAAAGGAAAAGTGCAGAAATATTTTTTTCGTCTATTAAAATTGCTTAACCTAATATAACTTTTTGTTAGAAAAATATACATTTTACCTTTATATTAAATATTTTAATTTTTTTTCACCTAGATATTTGACGTTGTATGTTGTTTGGTAAAAAATAAAAACGGCGAGACAATGGACAAAGCAATGCAGGTGGAAGTCATTGGTCAGCTTTCTGTGAATTACAAGTCCAGCCAATTGTCAATAACAACGGGATTATTTAAAGTGTCTTTCAAAATGGATCTAAAAAGCATACATTTAACCCATAGGCTTAAAATAAAAATTTTGCAAGAACTTTACGATTTCAGTTTTACGAAATAATGACAAAAAAGATCCAAAAAATTCTCAATATGTAAAACATTTGTTTAAGTAATAAATGTTTTTAGTTACTTTGTTCAGTTTTCTAACAAGTTTATAAGTAAGTTTTGGGTAAACTGTTTACCACATTTTTGGTAAACTATTTACCACATTTTTGAGACGCAACCATTGGCCCAGTTTCCGTCTGGTGTCTTGATAAGATTTTATTTTATTGGATTAAAATAGTTTCAACCGAGAGCTAATAAACCTTTGTTTATACATAGATTGAAACATTTGTATTGTAAGTAACTTAATATTAAATATATCATTATTTTATTTCTTTTAAAGTAATCATAACTTTTATTATATTTTGTAAGAGCAGAATAGTTCTTCATAATATACAAGGTGATTCAAAAATCGATCACGAAACTTAAGGGGGTGATTCTACTTGACAAAATTAGGGTAGAGCTTCATATTATTTTTTTTAAATGTCATTTGTTTTCGAGTTGCAAGCCGTCAAAGTTCAAGTTTTTAGTTTTTGTTTTTTGAATTACTCGCTTACAGAAAAACCGATTTGAGTAATATTTAAAACCTGGACTAAATCTTTCTTGTCATAATTTTTTAGTGTTGACAGCTACAGTAGTTTTTGGCATGTTTTCTGAAAGACCCTTTACAGTGCAAGGTGCGGGACCGGAGGCGACCGCCACATTGTTCACACCTAGCTACGCCACTGCGCATATATCACTTCTCATGAGTTTTACAAGGAAGGTAATATCATATAACATTTTTAAGTGTATTAAAGTAAAACTTAAGAGCTTCCCTAAGGATTATGTTCGTTTGACAAATTGTCACCTTTACTTCTATGCTGCCAATTGATCTTGATCGCTTAAAAGACGTGAATTTTACATAAACACGAAGTAAATCATAACCCAAACTTTGTTTTGTTTATTATATTTTACACAAAAAGGAATTAATCAAACAAAATTTGCCAAACAGATATAAAAACCCCTCGGCAATCGAAGTGAAGAATGATTTCAATTCCAAATGAAGTTAGCAAAGCTTTAAAAGAATATCACTTTTACTCCTCTCATTCGTAAGGATCTAGCTTAAAAAATACAGCTTAAGTGGCTAAAAAAATACGTCATTTACATTTCCTCGGGTTTTATAAAAACGGTATTTTTAATATTTTTTGGTGTCTCTTGATTGAAAAAATATAGCATTATAATCATGCATGCATGGGCATGCCCCCCCTTTAATGCCATATCCTTTGTAACCAATATATTTTTACATACATAATTGCAAGTATGGGCATTAATGATGATATGGCCCCACCAGGGTTGGGCCGAGGGGTAAGGGGGTGAGTGGAATAGAAAAGTGGGAACTTTTTTTTATCTTAAAAAAGGGAGGAAGAAAAAATCAAGTGTTAAGAAATAAAAGAAAAGAATAAAAACAGGTGAGAAACTTTTTTTTCTTTTTTCCTTTTAAGGGCGAGCAAAATTTTTCTCACTTTTCCTCGAGCCGGCCCTGTCGCCCCCTCCCCCTCAGAAAGTTCATTCACCGCCCCTGAGTGTATTGCGGTTAATAAAGTTTTATCAGACCTATTTGTAAAATGAGCTTGGTATTGCAGAAATGTATTTAATTTATTTACTTAAAATAGCCAATACAGTGTTTGTTTAAAGTCAGGTCCCCCTACTAACTTTTGAATTGTTAGGTATTCTTTCATGAAAATTTGAGGGCTTTAGTAAGACAATATAAACGAAATTTAAGGCAAGAAATGACAGATATAAATATCAAACTGAGAGTTGGGCGCCATTTTGAATTAAAAAATTAAATGTTAAAGGGGGTTCTGTTGCACATCATTTTAAATCTTCTGACAAATACTTTATAATCTTAGAATATAAAGTGAAAACTTTACCTACTACAAAATGTCGCTACTTTGAAAATTACCTGAATACCTGATTTGGATGGCCATATCTCCAAAACTAATAAGGTTTTTAATTGTGATATAATATATAGGGTGCGTCAATAAAAAAATTGTTCAACCCTGTATATTTTTACCAATATTACCATTAAATAATTCCTAAAATGAGCTTTAAAAATAATATCACATTAAGTGTATCTAACTTTATTAGATTCGTAAATAAAGGCATCTAAATGAGGTGTTCAGGTTATTTTCAAAGTACCGCCACTTTGTAGTAGGTAAAGGTATTAACTTTATATTCTGGAGTTATAAGGTACTCGTCGGTAGCTTTAAAATTATGTGCCACATGACCCCTTTCAATTTATTTATTTTTTCAAAATGGCGCCCGACTGTTAGTTTAACATTTATATATCTTTTTCTTGTCTAAAAGTTGGTTTATGTTGTGTTACTACAGTCCTCAAAAATATTTATGAAAAAATACTACTAACTTTTTAAAAGTTAGGGGTGGTCCTGAATTTAGACAAGCACTGTATATGAGTACAATACACGATGCAACATTTTTTAATTAGGTAAATCTTTCTAAAACCATTTATTCTTCTCATCTAAAATCAAAATTTTTAAACCCCAGAATAACATACAAAGAAAAAACAATTGAGGGTTGCAAAGACAGAACTCTTTTCCAGCGTTATAGATGATTACAATAATTAAGTAAGAAATCATGGAAAACGTAAGCATCTATCAAATATTTTAAGCACCCTTCTTTATCAACATTTTTAAAATAAAATAGTTTAATTATTTTTTTAAGTATAGTCATCGGAGCAATCCGTTTTTGAAATATTTTGCAATATTAAAAAAATACCTCGTATTTTTATAGGTCTTCATTATCTTACCGAGGAGCTCATGTTGTAAATCCCTTTGGTAGCATTTGTCCGAGAAGTGGTCACTACAAACCCTTGCATAAGACAGCCTCTTTTGTTCTTTTTTGCCACATGCGCGAATCCATTTTGCTGCTAAAACGGGATCTCCAGGTAACATGTGATAAATAATTTTATTACTGCCCCTAGTCTTTTCATAATAATTTCCACATGAATCAACATAGCACTGAGGCATAGTGTCTTATTTGGAATTTAAGTAAGTAAAACAAACAAATATTTTATTTTTTAATAAAACCGGCCCCTTAAGTTTTCTAGGCTTTTAAGTTTTTAAACACAAATGTATTTTGACACTTTACGAACTACAATACCTAGCTTAAATTTATTCAATTTTTGCTTCTTTCAAGAACATTGCCACACAAATGAAAAAAAAATTAAACAAACTTGTAAGCATCGTACTCAAAAAGCACAACTTTCATAAGTAATCAAAACACACGCGTATATTGTCCCAGGAAAAAGGCAACGCACTAGTTGATCATTTGAAAACCCGACGTTAAACAATTATTCTACCTACTATTTAATTTTTATTTTTGTTTTTGCCAAAAAGTATCCAAAACACACCTACGCGAAATAAGTTTTTAAAACGTTAACTAATAAAACTAAATTTCGATTTGCTCTCACTACCGGCTATTGCAGTACAACAACAAAAGTTGTGAGGGATGCAACTCATACAGGGTTGGAACGAAAATTTTAAACGCAGGTAGAAAAACCATGATATTTTAAAATGGGGTTTAAATTATTCTTGTAAAATTATATAAAAATTTATAAAATCTCATCAAGCGAACCATAGATTAAACATATTTTACTGGGTACCTTTTGCCATTTGCAGAAAAAAAACTCCTATTAGAAATATTTTCCATCGCCATACCTTGCGACGATGCAAATCAAGTAAAGTGAAACATTTTATTTTTATAATAAAAATCATATTTTTGGCTATTTTTGTTTTGTTTTTAGTTGCAAAAGCGAAAGGAAAATACAAAAGTACAGCATCTAGATGTTATTATCTACAATAATTTAAAATATTTTTTAGGAAGTAGGGTAAAAAATATATATAAAAAATATGAACGACTTGTAATTATACATACCTTTTTTTGTAGTGCACTCACAAATTCAAAAACAGTTTAAGAAAATATATATATATATATCAGTGCACGAACCCTTAAGATTACTTTCTGGCTGACATTTTTTTTTATCGATGTTATCGAAAATTGATTGGGTTACTTTTTTAACGAAGCATCACGTTTATGCATCTACAACAAGCTCTCTTGACATGCGGTTATACAGTCAGTTTTATTTTTTAATGACGCACCCACTTTTTGTAGTCTACAGCGTGTTTGAGTTACACAGTATTTTATTATAAATTTATATATCTAAACTATATTTTAAAAATTAAAATATTTTAATTCCCAATCTAGAGTGCCGTGATCATCATAACTTTTTCTTATAAGTTACTTACATTCAGAAAAATACAAACCTATCTATTTTATCATTTTTGTCCCAGCTTAAAAACTAAAATAGAAACATCACTTTCAGAAGAGTATTTTAAAACAAATGCGATCATGTAAAACACTATAAAACTGTTCCCTAATTATGCAATTTCTTTTTCTATTTTTTACTTATCATAGCTTATGCCAGACACTATGACATACTTTATTAAATCTTGAGAAAATACCGACAAAAAAAAAAGAAATTAACGATGCAAAGGAAAAGTTTTATTGCGTTTTTATTTTTGTAATTGCTTAAAAATACTGCATTAAGTAGGCCCATGCTGGTTTGGAAACTTCTTATTAGGGCATCAATAAAATTTTACCTTTTTTCAATCTTTTCTTCTGGTTTGGTCACCTCGACAAAAATGCATATTTTTTCTTCTTGTTTGGTATCCTAAAGGTGGACATAGAATTCCTAAGTGGATTTATAAAGAGTGTAGTAGTCTTGGGTTTAATTAGGAAATAAAAAAGAAATATATTTAACTAACCAGAACTAACCATGAGCCCCCACCTATACTCTGTAATATTAACAGAACTATTGTAATGAAATAGGATTGATACTGATTTAAGAGTCTTTACACATGGGTTTTATTTAAATTCGCAATAAAACGCTCGTGTAAACTTAGAATGAATATGTCTGTCTATATGTTAGGGTAAATGTGGATAGTGCGGATATTATGTAAAAATTACCGGGAACTATGCATAATTTACCAGTGCTTGTGGTAAAGGTTGTAAAAACCTTCGAATTAATCACATTTACTGGCAATCATAATTACCAAATCCCTTTAGTAAATGTAGTAAATAATAAAATCAAACATCGAAATCAATTGCGAAAACCGGGAAATGAATAGGGGTGCTGCCAATTTAAACAAAAAAAAGACGTTGCTAACCAAAACTAACCTGACTGTGACTTCGGGTACGTTGAATTTAATTTAAAAATCCACTACCTATATAGGACTCCAAGTAAAAACGACATGTAACGCGCCCCGCCCGCGCCCTTCTCTCTCCATTCCAAAGCTTATTTCAACATTTACCACAGTCACGCGGAAGTTTTATATAATTACCGGTAAATGTGGATAATTCACTATATTTACCATGTGTGTTGGTAATTATCTATAATTACCGGTAATTATAGATAATGACCGATTGCATTTGCATTCCTTTAGGGTACCAAACAAGAAGCAATAATTATGCATTTTGTCCATGTGACCAAACCAGAATACAAAGGGTGAAAAGAGGTAAAATCTTATTAGGTACCCAAACAGGAAAACATTCTTTAGTAATGTTCTCGGTAATGTTATAAAAGTGATACGTTTCTATTTAATTCAAATTATGTTTGTATTTTTGGAATTATTTTAGGATGTTCCTGATACTCTAGTATTGTGGATATACCAAATATTTAGGAATTAAGTTAATTCTGGTTAGTTAACACTTGAAAATGGAGAGAGATAATACGGCCCGAAACATTGTATGAATAAATTAAAATATAGATAATGGAATTCGAAACTTTATATAACATCAGTTTTTACATGTTTACGAAGAATGAATAAGCAAAAGGTATATTGTTTTTCACGTTAGGGAATCACGTGATCCAATATTATAACATAAATGAAAAATCGACTTTTCCAAAAAATCCTTTTCCTCGAAACAGTTTTATTATTTTAAAAATAATACACATTAATGATAGACTTCTGACGTAGAAATCGGTGAATTTAGGGTAAATTAGTTAAATCTAAAATTACTTTGCTTAATAGAAACAGTAAAAATAAAAATTAACAATACGAAAACCATAATTGAAGAAATGCTCTATATGGGTTAGGCGGATTCATTTATTTGATGCTATTTATTTTGGTAACACCCAAGAAACCCAAAACAGTTAAAATAAGAAACTAAAAAAATTAAAATAGACGTTTCGGTGGCAAGTCGGCCACCGTTGTCAAGATGAAATAAATTAAAATTACAAATTTTAAAAAGAAAATTTTAGACCTAAATAACTTTTAAAAATTTTAATGTATACTTCCCAAAGCGTCGGTTTTTAGTTTCTTGTTTTATGTTTTTTTTCAGTATTGTGTTTTAGGAAAAGCGATTTCATTTGCCGCGAATACCCAAATAAATATCATTAAAGGAAACCGTAATGTTTTTATTTGGTTATTTCATAATAATATTTCTTTAAAGGTAAGTAAACAATGTTGTTTTTAATAATATTAGCTTCCTAGATTTCCATTGTCTTTATTTGTTAACTAATATACGACGTTTCAGATGGTATCTACCTCTTTCAGTTCTGGTTAGAGATAGATACCGTTTGAAACATCGTGTATTAGTTAATAAAGAAAGGCAATGAACGTTCAACCAAGTAGTATCTTTGATAATATGCTGGGCATAATAGTATCTACAATTAATAACTTTTGGAAAAATAAATAATGGGGCAACCTATTTTTTAATTTAAAAAGTTATAATAATAATTATAATGAAAATCTTATAAATATTTCGAGTTCACCTCTGTATACTTTAGGCTAACTAGAAAAAGCTTAGTGAAGCTCCCTTAGAAAACTATTTAAGCGACTTTGGCTCATATTAACGAATTCAATAAGGGTTCATACGACTGACAGATGCCGTATAAAATCACCCCTTGCAGTCAGACCCTTGCCTCTGGCCCACTGTCTACCACTCTGACGTCATCCGATCTAGAGGTAAAAATTTTGTTCTTTGCATAAGCGACCGTTCAAT
Organism: Listronotus bonariensis; assembly: GCA_014170235.1. Lineage (NCBI taxonomy): Eukaryota > Metazoa > Arthropoda > Insecta > Coleoptera > Curculionidae > Listronotus > Listronotus bonariensis. The sequence goes on from JACEGR010000086.1 coordinate 306,991, forward strand.
TTGATTTTGCAAGAAGGATACGGAGTTTTTAGTATTTATAGGTACACATACATACTTTTAGGAGTTACCATATTTAATTTTGCAGCTTTCAGTCTGACTGCATCAGATTTAAAATTGCGATGATATTTTCTTTTAATAACTATTACGTAAAAAAATTAATTGCAATACGACTTCCTTAAAAAGATATTTTAAACCACTTATGTACTATGAGGAAATCTTTTTAAAAAATGCTTTATTTTAGATCACCCTGCACGCCCCTAGAAAAATCCATAGTTTAAAAAATCAGTTAGGATATTTACAAAAATATTAAACAAAATAAATACCCCAGTTAATCCATAACCAATTAGTAATATGTATACTTTAATTAGAATCCATTATTGATGTGATTAATAATTTTAAAAAAATGCCAAAACTTAAAGATCGGTGAAGAAAACATTAGAAATTAAAAGGGTTTCATTAACTGATGATAAAAGTTCCTAAATTTTTAAAAAAATATTTTTGGCAAAATCTCTGGTCACCCTATATATTGTTAACTTTTATTGTTTTTTCTACATACAGTGGCGACGCCAGGGAGGCGCGGTTGGACGAGCGGCCAATCTAATTTGTCCTCGCCCAACTGTCCACCCAACCTGCTAAGTAAGCAAAAAGCAAAAAAACGCGAAGGTTCCCTGTTAAAAAAAGACCATCTTAATCTTATAAACTTTTTATTCAATTTACATTTTATTTAAATCACGGAATTCTTGATAAATGATCTGATCTGAAATGAAATGATGATCTGTAAAAAGTCAGTGGAAAGCGAGATTTTAGTATAATAAAAAATAAAATATAATATCTTATCTAAAATACCTATTTAATTTTTTTTAATTTTCTCCCGTCAGTTTAATTAAAAATTTATGTCATTTACTAAACAGAATAGGATACCTATGTATATCACTAAGGCAGAAATTAAAATAAGTCATATTTGGGTTTCCACAGCCTACTATTCAGACGATTATTTCGAAATCGGTTTGTTTTATCACAAAAATGCAAATAATTAAATATTTGGATAGAAGTGTGCAAATTTTGGTAAGATTTGTTGCGAAAAAGTGTCTTTATAATGTGCAATTAGTTTTCTCGTATCTGTAATAACAACAAAGCTACAGGGCCTTTTCAAAAAGTGAAAAAATCGAGAATCACCCTGTATCTCTGAAACGCTTCGAGATAGCGATGATCTCTTTTTACCATAAATGTTTTCTCCAAAAAGAGCTCGAGGATGGGGTATCAGATTTTTAATATCTCTTATGGTTTTCAAGTTTCCCATAAGGGACAACCAAAATGGGACACCCTGTACAGCCTAGACCTGACCATACAGAAAGTGATTTTTTTTAATCCAGATATTTCACAAACGGCCTGTTAAATCAACTTTTACCATACATGTATACCTTTTTTACGTAAAATTGGTTAAGAAGAAAAATGTTTCATCTAAAACTTTAATAGAGCGTGTTTCAAAACAGTTATTTTGTTTTAAATACAATAAACATGTGAAATATTTTAATTTTACACCCTCCAAAACCCCTATTGGACGAATATTTTAACAATAAAACAATTATTAACCAAATTTTTATAAAAACTAAAACCAGAATAAACTTTTGACACCCTGTATCTCCGAAGTCATCCACTTTTGAACTAAGGCAAGTTGAGTTAGATCTGGGCTGTCCAAACTACATACCTTCGCGGGCCAATTAAATTTATTACAAAAGCTTGAAGGCGGCAGAAAAAATATTTTAAATAGTAAAATAAAATACTGGGTAATAATTTCTTTTGACGTTTATTATTTTTTCGTTAATTTATCTTTAACAATCACATCGATATCAAAATATATATATATATATATATATATATATATATATATATATATATATATATATATATATATATATATATATATATATCTTTTGTTGCCAGACGCATTGCATGAAGAAGTGACTTGTTTGACAGTGACAGTACTTAGATTTTATAAAGTTCCTAATTGATTACACACTTTCACATAAATAAGTGCTGCCCAACATGCGTAGCGGGCCGAATAAAAAAGCCGCGGGCCGCATGCGGCTCGGGGGCCGTTTTTGGACAGCCCGGAGTTAGATCATCACATTTGACCGCAGAAATTTGTGGTAGCATTTTTTCCGCAAAGACACTGTATGTGTCGAAAAACACCAATATATTTTAAATGCTCTTTGATTTTGGGGGTTGATCGGCTATCTTATGGGTGCTAAGCTAAGGGTTAAAATTGTCAATTTCTTTCAGTGATGATTTTTTTTACAAAAATAAAGCACTCAAGGCCACCTACTTTCCAATCCCACTATCAGTTACGATTTTCGGATACAAAATTATATGAAAGTTTACTAATAATAGGTTTTTATTACCCCGACGCTTACATTCGATCCGATATCGGATAGTCCGTCACGTCCAATATCAGTCAACTTTCAGATAATCGTTTCCGATAGTAAATTAGAAAGTAAGATGTGTGCGGTCGGCCTAAACCAAGATTGTTTTTATTGAAGGTAAAAGTATTAAATATACTTTTTAATTATTTCTTAACTAAATGTTATTTCTTTCACTCAAGAATCTAATGTTTTCTTGCTCTTGCTTATACATAACAATAATATTCTGTTTTTATTCTAAACCTTTGCAAGTATTGGAAAGCGATGTTTTGATTCGCCAAATACTAATTCTATTACACGGGGTGTTTCGAAACAAATACAAAACATTTTAGAAAGTGACTTCTTGTTTAAAATAAAGGGTAGTTTGCTTTATAAACATGGAGTGAAAAGTCAACCATTAGGGAGATATCGCGAAAAAAATTAACAAAAATGTCTTTATCTTTTTACTTACAAACAAAATGAGTATTGTGTTTAAACTACCAAGTAATGTCAAATAAAGACATATTTATTACAAATGCCTTAACAGGGGACAGAAGATAAATAGAATTTTTAATAAAATAAATTTTCACGTCTCGTCACGTTATGATTTACATTTTATTATTTTATTAGATATTGATAGGTTTAAGGAAAACAATACAGGAGTTAAGAAAGTTGCTTAATAAACTAGTCTATATAAATTTATTTCCACCACTTTCAATAATTCTAAAGAAGTAAAAAAATATTAAGAAAGTGCACTTTTATAACAAAGATATTTTCTTAGAATTTCATCGTTTAAATGCTTTTCGTTTTTGAGATGAAAAATAAAAACGTTATTTCTTTGTTATATTTGTACCGCGATATTTCTCTAATGGTTAACTTTTGACCCTATGTTATTAAAGCAAACTACCCTTTATTTTGGAAAAGAAATCACCTTCTTAAGTTTTTTGCATTTGTTTAGAAACACCCTGTATATCTTCATTTTTAATGTATTGAACAGCATTTTTTGACAAAATTCTACTATTGTGCACACACCCAGGTCATTGTACATCTATACTTGTGATTATTTTTATTCCATCCAAACATCCAATAAAGTAATATTAATATATTTATATATTTATTTAGTAATCGCCAAAGTATCCAGTCTTTTTATTTTAATTGTGGAATGGACGCAATCAAGTGCTTCAACTAAATTGAAAATTTTATACTTTGTCAGCCAGATTGTCTTTTTAGCTTTATTCAAATCATTTTCGGTACCTGGAAAAACTATCAATTGATCTGTCTCCTACAAAATTTTGTGTACAACGTAAACTACAGTCATAGAAACTGTTGTCCCATGAACATCAAAGTTGTTTTTTTAACATCATTTTGAAAATTAAGGTCACACTGCAAATCAATTAACAGAGTATTAAAAATCCACTACTGTTCGCTATGTTAAGTAGAAATTCATAGATCAGTATCACAACCCTATTTTATTAGGGCTATGGTCAGTAGGCATTATTATTATTATTAATGATAACTTGTTGGTCAAAATTCACGTCACATGCCGGCGATTTTTTTACTAACCATCTTTATATTTATGTTTACATGTTTACAAAAGCATTATAATATTGTATTTAAAAAAGTAGTATAATCCAATGACGTACCGCGGAGGTCAGATCGTAGCTAAAGAGGACTAACTCTAACTTTAGACTGGAATTTCACCTATTACAAGTATTAAAAAGATCTATTTATTTTTTAATAACGTAGCAACTAAGTGACTGGTTACGATTCAAAAGTAACTTCTGGCGCCAATTTTCATCAGCACAATTTTAACATTTCGTTCGACATGTAAAAATTAACTTAAGGAGTTAGTTGCGTTTGAATTTTTTTTGTTTTTTGTCTTATTAACAAGAACAATATGTCTAAAATTTCAAATCGATCCGAGTAAAATTTCAAGAAAGACTTATCATCATCATCAAAAATTTTAATTTTATTATATTTTTGTTCCTTTGTGCCATAACAAGATTTATCTATGTACTAACAAAATACTTTTGGTTTTTTAATTTGGGATGAACCAATGGAAAAATGAGTTATGATGTCCACGGCAAGAACTTTTTTTTGAGACGTCAAGGGAGATGAGGTACCAACGGCTCAGTTTTCTGAATTTTTAGAAAATTCTGTTTAAATATGTATCCATGATATGCTGAATTGTTTATAATAATAAAATGTATAATTGTATATATAAAAAAAGTAAAAATATTCTTTTTGGAACCTCTGAAACCCACCTAACCTCTTTATTTTTAGTTTATTTTGATATCATATGATTTTTAGATTTATTTTTGTGTTGTTTTTACACCAGACAATTTTATTTAATAAAAGTTTATTTAAAAAAATAATTATCTTAACATTAGGGAACTATTTTCGCAGAGTAAATACCTATTATTATTTTATTCCTTTGGTTAGTCACACAAAGTAGAAGGCAAAAACCGGACTCAAAAGGGCCTAACCTGGTACTTACTACAATATATTGTAAGAAATGTAATTAACACGTTAAAAAAATTCGTTTATTTATTAGATCGATTGATGATTATAGTGATTCTTTTTATGAATTACCAAAAATTCTAGCTTTAAATTAATCCAAAATGTCTCGTCTGCGTAAACTAATATTTTATAGTATAAGGTAAAAAATGAAAAATATTTTTACCTATTACTAAATCTATCTACTATTTACGAATGAATGTAAACTGTAACAAGAATCTTTAAGCGAATTAAATGTTTGGTCACAAAATTGTTTGGTGTTTTAATTTGCATCGTAGGAAAAATGAGCAAAACCTTTTTTACTTGTATATATTCCTTATGTCGTTTAATACAAAAAAGTTTTTTATAAAAATTTTCGAATGTGTTTAGTTTTTAGATAGTCCTGATAGTCTTTAAAAAGTCGGTATTTAATGAGTGTCTTAAATATTTTTAAACCGATTTGGTTTGGTGGTGGTGGTTTTAATTTGGTACAATTGTTTTAAGTAATAACAGGTCTTTTTAGCCCTAACTAGAATATCGAATATTATTTAAAAAAAAAAAATCTGCTGACTACTTTGTAGCTAGTTTTTACAATTTTCGGTTTAAAGATATTTGGGCTGTTTATATATATATTTTATTTTGACTCCCTGGTATCAGTCAGTTATTATAAGCCTATACAGGGTTAGTACAAAAAACCAGAACAGTGAATTATCTCAGCAACCGTTAAATATAAATGAACCAAAAATTCTATTCATGAATTTAGAAGGTCCGGTTTCATCCCTGTACTAATTTTGTCGATATTGGTTTGATCATTTTTTAGATAATTCACCATACCTAGTCATTTTTATATTAATTTCGAAAAAGCATGATGAAATATCTCCGAAATTGACAGAAGTGAAGAAGTGATAATATTAGGTCATATTAAAGTTAATACAAGCAATTGATTAAGATAATAAAAAATAAAGTATTTCGTTTAAAATTTTAAAATTCGCTAACCTACAGAGAAAACTATAAACTTGGCAACCTTGCAAATACAATTTTTTAATTTTTCATATTTAGTTACTTACTGACACAAAGTTTGGTTCATTTATATTTAACGGTTACTGAGATAATCCACCGTTCCGGTTTTTTGTACTAACCTGTAGTATAGTGGTTCTTTAACATTGGCCAAAAAACTCGATTTGTCGCTACTTTTCAGTACTTTTTTTTAAAACGTTGGCGAAAAATCTGTATTAAATTCAGGGTATATTTAAAGCCTACGTCATTTTGAATAAAAAAGCCAAATATTTTATTTCTTGTAAAAGGTGATTTTTTTTTATAAGAGCAAAAATAGAAGGTTCTTCTATATTACGGTTTTTTTAAAGAATATTGTTGATTAAAAGCTTTGAAAACTCATAAATACAGGGTGGTCATTTGAAAACGAAACAGAGCTAATTTTTGGCACTCCAGGTCATTTATGGAAAAATGCTTGGACCCGTCAATTTTTGATTTTAGGAAAAAACATATTTTTCACCCCGTTAACTGCAACCGTCTAGCAAGGGTGTGACTCACTCCCAAAATTTTAGATCAAAAGAGGGTTCTAGTGACACTTATTTTGTAGATCTCTTTTTCCTGATTACAACTCCCGATTTTGAAGTCTCCCCTATTTCGTTGATATGATGGCTTGTCAAAATTTTGATTTTTAATTTTTTAATGTATATTATTACATTACCTGTAAGAGCAAGCTATTTTAAACTCAGATAATATGATAAGGTTTAAAGATCTCCAAAATTAAATATCAATTAATCTTTCTGGCAAAGGTGTGATTTACCCTTAGATTTTAGGGATAAGTCACGTTCTCAAATAATATCTTATTTTAAAAATCGTTTAACCCTTATCATATTCCCTTAGTTTAAAGTAGCTTGCTCAAATGAGTAATATAATAATAAACATTAAAAAAATAAAATTCGAACACTTCAAACTTTTCAGTTGTGGTCACCCTGTATATTGATTTATATACGCTGATAATGTTTTCGAAAATTGCAATATATTTTTTTTCTTCTAATATTAGGTACACATCTCTCCATGACCGCAAAATCTAAATCAAACAACAATTATTAACAAGTGTGTTGACCAGAAATCGCACAGTTGTAAAGTATTTCTTACAGTGTATTTTATCCACAGCGTTTTTAAAAATAATCGTTATCATAGTATCCACGATCGATAAATGAATCGTTGCTAGAATTAAAAATCCGATTGTAATCAAATTTGGTATTTGGGGGTTTTTGGAGCGCGGATCACGAATTTTTAGTCGAAAACCTTTTGTTTTCGAGATATCCATCGTCAAAGTTCAACTTTAAACTAGCCTTATTTCCACCATTTCCCTCTTCTTTTTGCACAAAATTCTTGATTAAGCACGAATTTAGCACAAAAGATTTCATTTACCATGAAAAAATCCTTTTATAACATGTTTTTTTAAAATGATCTCATGCTTTTTTTTTATTAATTTAAAAGCATTACTATACAGCTGGGCAACCATGAAAGTTTAGAGGAAAACATAAGCAGCATGATTGCTGCGTTTAGAAGTAAACTATTTTTATATTAATGGAAAAATGATGTAAAATAAATAAAAACAACAATTTAAATGGTGTTTATAAAATATAACCAATTTAGTGTAAAAAAAACCGCCCACGCCAATTTTCCACGGTACACCACTGATGGGATATGTGTAGACAAGACGCGTTTATTTGTAAGGAAATATTTTGTACTTTTATAGCGCACCCCCCCCCGCGCCTTACTAACTAACCAGAACATACCAAAACATATAACACTTTTATTTCTATCCCTAGCTCCCGGTCATTGACAATTAAAAGGTGGCAACCCTAATCTAGGAGACAATTAACCACATAAACTTTAAAAGATAATACAACTTACCATCGTATGCTTCTTTTCTTTAGTAACTTCGCTAAATAGTTTGAATTTAAAAATTTATTCCTTTCAGCATACAGCCCATTTTTCTTTATTTTGTTTATTTTCACTGCCGATGCCGTGTCTATAGTATCAATATCATTTTTTTCAGTCCTAACAACACCATTATTGTTTTTGCTTTCATTGTTTGCCTTTGTCTTTTTATTAAAAGCATCCACTTTATTGCCACTGTTAAAGTTAATTTGCTTATTTTTATCATTATCAAATTTTTTAGAGCCTTTACTATTATAATTGTCACTACGGTATTGGTTTCCCGCCAAAAATTTTTGACAGTACCCTCTGGTGTTATCACTTATTGAACTATTTATGTTTTTACCGGATTCATAATTTTTATTTAATATTTATGCGAGTGTTTTATTACTATAAATTAATTTCTTATTTATAACGCATTCATCTAACATTAACTGTGTTTTATTGTCCCCAAGTTTGTTTAAATCTTGTGTTGCAACAATTGTATCCGACATTTTTACGACGTAAATAAAACGTTTATGTTATATTTAGGTCACAGTCACTTTACTTTACGTAGTTCTGCACTCACAGACAGTACTTACATTTTTTATTAATTAGTTTAAATTAAAACTTTTTGTAAACTATTTCATAAAAAAGTATTAAAATAAATATTATTTAGGAAGCGAAAAAAATGTTTTGCTTCATTATTGATCCAGTTTTGGTTCAAGGTAAAGATCGTGACACTAACGTTGCTAACAGCCAAAACGTTTTTTAAACTTTGGCGCTATCACGTCAAAATAGAGCATAAGCTAGAAAATTGGGTTTACAGGGATCTAGTAATAAATGGCTAAAATCTTCGACGCCGAATAGTATCTTACTATTTATGAGTATAAAAGTATAGATGCGGCAACAGCACATTCATATTTATTAAGGTGTCTTTCAAAAATAGGATTTATTCAACATTTCTTCCTAAAATTTTCTCAAAGACTACAAAACCTATTTTTGTGCGGTTTTTTGCAAATTTGGACACAATTATTAGTCTTTATGATTACCTACATTGCAGTATTAAACTTACCTCTTATATACAGAGTGGTAAATATGACGTTGTTTTTTGGGAAGTTTTGTTGTTCTGGAACTTTTTAAATAAAATAAATTGTTAAATCTTTTTTTTATAATAATCAGATAATCATTTGTGACAAACAATTTTGGCAGATTATTGATATTCCTCGTAAGTCTGAAAATATGATGTTTTTACTAAAAAGTGAAGTTTTAGCGTTGTCACCCTGTATAACTCTAAAATACTTTTAGTCCTATAAACTCGTACTGTTTGACGTTTAGACGTAGTTTATGGCATAACAACAAACAAGAATTATGAAAAAAATTAGAAAATTTTAAAACATTTACTTTTACACATAGATCTACTTTTTGTCCACTCTGTATAAATTTTTTTAAAATAATAAAAGAAATCTACTTTTTGCTTTAAACGTCAAACAGTAAGAGTTTATACCCTTTGAAAATAATACAAAAAACATAAATAAAGGCCGCCTGCAATCGGACTATTTTGTACAAAGGCGCCGCTATCCTTTACAGCGACGCGCTGATACACTATGGGATAGAAATTCATTATTTTGGCCATAAAGCAACTTTGAAATTTTAATAGCTTATGCTGTGCATTTTAAAGTAGACACTCCAAACTACATGTACGCAAAATTATTAAAGGATATGACGACTTTTATTGGGAAATAAGATACTTGAAAATATATTTTAAGTAAACATCAATATACAAAATTTAATCTAGTTTATTATTAGCCTTGTTTACTAAAAAAAGTAAAAGAGTTTAAATAATAAGAGCTATTGTTGTGTTTCCGATGCAGTTTCGCGAAGCCTCGCTACTTTTGTCCAAGATTTTTTACCTTTTTCTTTATCAGTTTTTGTACTTACAATTGCCTTCCTACTTTTTGCTACTTCTGAGTGTAAGGACAGAAACAAGATTTTTTATAATTTACAAGGTTTTCCATTTTAAAATTTAATATGTTTTGTCTTACACTGTATATCCTAAAAGATAAAAGCATTCTGATGAAAGATATGGATTCTACAGAATCTACCCAACAAAACAGTGTTTTTTATTTATTTTATACGTTCAAAAATAAAAAAGTTGGGAAGATGTATCTCTATTACGCTTCTAAGAATAATTTAAAATAATTTTTTAGATTTGGATGGTCATATTTCCGAAACTAATTGAGACAGACACATCAAATGTAGTATTTTTTAAAACATTTTAAAATATTTTTTTGGTGGTAATATAATATTCAGGGTATTCCATTTAAAAAAATTATACCTTTTGTCGTACCTTGTATATCATATGAGATAATAATCATTGAATTACTGATTAGAATACTACCGAATTAACCAAACAAGCTGACATTTTAGTTTATTTTGTACAATAAAAAATAATAATGTTAAGGGGGATGTAAATTTATAATAACATATAATAAGTTTTAGGTTTCCAAATAGCATTTGTAATAATTTATAATATTTTTCCAGTAAAAAGCACCTCATTTTTAGTTATATCAGTAAGTTTCAGAATTTTGACCAAAAAATTAATTTCCATCCCATAGTGCGATGACCAGCTGCATCAACCGGCATATCATAAAAGAAATATAGCAAAGGCGGCCGCGAAGACAAGCATGCCGATTTATTTGCTTTAAACTTTTTGTGATTTTTTTCTTATCAAAGAGCACCGAATTTACATTTTTAAACTGTTCCTTCTATACCAAGAAGTTGTTTTTAATAAAAATGTAGTTATTCCACTGTGATAAGCAAGGTTTGTTTTATATAAAAAAATATTCATGAAAATAGGCCTTTTATTATATTTGTTTGTCTAAAATATAGTATAGGTTCAGAGACTATTTTTTATATGTTTACATATCCAAGTAAATAATTAATGTGAACTTAAAAATAAAACTCTACAATATATTTTTTCTGTAGGCACCTTAACGCAAACTATAGTATATGAAGTCATCCAGCGTTGCCACAAATAAACTTATATTTTCTGTATAAAACAAGCTAGGGAACAGCAAACTGTAAAATTGAAATGTGTGTTGAAGTCATTGTTTTGTAGATGGTGCAGACTATTTTAATAAAATAAAGATATACATAAATTAGAAGGGGCTATTGATTTTACAATAAATTTTTTAATGAAGGTTCAGTGTAATGAAAGTATATTTTATGTAACGCAATAAAGTAAAAACTTTAATGTACAAAATTCCCTTATTACTATTTTCACTTATTTCTAACATTGTCTAAGATCCACCTTTATTTAGTCTATAAATAAACTATTTTAATAGGAAATTAATTACTTTAACACAATAAAATTAAACAACGGTAACTATATACTATATACTTATAGAGGGTGTTTCCATTTAAAAAGCAAATGTTTAAGGTGGGACTCTACATACATAATTAAAATAAAAGAAAAACCTTTTCTTTCTTATATTTTACCTATATTCCGGTCAAAATAGACATAAAAATAGGGACTAACCTTGCAATAATTCGCATAAAGCTGAAAATTGACATAGGCTTTAAGTTTATAAACATAGCTAATTTGTTAAAAGTCCTTATCGATTCTATGTCTGCTAAAAAAGATAGTCAGGGTCAAAGGTTAAAAAAATTGGTTATTACATTTTTTCGTGAACTGTAAGTATTATACTAATGTATCACCCGAATTTTCAGTATTATCGTAAAACCAAACATATTACTTTTTGTTAATAAAAAAAAATGCATATTTAGATGTAAACACCTTTTCTTGATAAAAAAATTTAATATTGGCAAAAATACAGGTACTCTACTAGCAAAAATTACATTTTTATCCAAACCTTGTAGATAACTGATACAATTTAATATCTGATGGTTGCTTTTAGGTTTTAAACCATGCAGAACTGTTTATAATGTTTAACGTTTTTTGTAAAATAATAATAAAAAGTATTTCCCTATACGCGACGCCAACTTACGTCGACCTATCAGTGACGTAGATACACTGTATTTTTACAAAAAAAACAAATAATTATATCCTTTCTTCAAGAGGTCTCCAATTTTGAAACGAGTTAATTTTTTTTAAATCAAAATCAGTACTGACTCTAAAGACTTTCGTAGAAAATGCATCATTGACGCGACAATATATTTTTTTTGTTATTTTGACATAAAATTACTATTAAACCAAATAAATTAGCATAAAATCATAAATTTCCCTGTTTTGTAGATCTTTAAATTTCCAACAAGAATTATTATATGTCGATATGATCTGTTCATTAGTAGATAACTTAAAAAATTCCAAAGTAATGACAGAACGTTTTCCATGTTAATTACACATAAAACTTTGGCTATCGTGAGAGCGAGTTAATTTCAAAATTAAGAGCTGCAATTTGACATGATTTTTTTGATATATTTGAAAATTATTAGGAACTATTGTAAAAAAAATCAAACATACCCTAAATAAGGACCACTCTAATGTACACATTTTCGCACTACCGATTAGTTTTAAAGTTTTTCAGTGTTTAAAATAAAAATCCAACTTGTAACCATCGAGCAGACATTTTAAAAGAATATGCGAGTTAACTAAACTTTCGATTACAATAATTTTTCGTTTTGTTAAAAAATGAAGACGTTATTGACCACAACGCAAAAAGAAAAGGGGTAACCAAAAACTAAAACATGTGGACGAGGCTTCCAAGGATGTGATAAGACGAATTGTTTATGGCTTTTATAAGGACAATGTTGGACATTGGACATTATAATGACAAAACCACAAGAATATTCAAATTAACAGTAGACATCTATAGAAACTTTGTAAACAGTTTTATTAGATTGCGGCATTAAATATTGAAAAATTAATAATCGAATAATTATAATTAAATCTGCTCGTATTGTCGCACTTCAACAAGCATATTTTGGTACGTCAAATAAAAGTGAACCTTACGGTACACAACTAATACACAACAAATTGTAGTTTAAAGACTCACAACTAATACACAACAAATTGTAGTTTAAAGACTCCTCCTTCCAGAAAAAGAGAAAGAAAAATGCTTTATTAATGTCGGCAAAAAATATAAAATATTTTTTTGATAATTAGCATGAGAATATGATAGCAAAACTATTAAAACAATTGTTTACCGAGCAACTAATTATCAAAATTCCAGCAAACTCGGTGATTGAAAGGGATAATGCGCCATACCATTCGCGATTGCTAAATAAAATTCCAAATATTGATACGAAAAAAGCGGATATTAGAGAATTATTGCAAATTGCCTTATTAAGCTCAGGAATTATTAATGCCGGCCTTATTTAAATAGTGCTTGTACCCAAGATACCAAGATGTACCCATAATTTAGAGTCATTGCAAATCATGTTGACAGTATCATAAACCTAAAAAAAGGGTTAAACAATTTAGTTGTTTTTATTTACTGTTTTGTGTTGTAGGGTTTTGTTTTGCAAAATTAAAGCAGTACATTTGAAAAAGCTAGGTTTTAAGTATTTTTACTTGAAAAAACTTTACGATTTTGTGATTGGCAGCCGTTCGGTTTACACGAATAGTTCCGAAGTTGAAATAAGACCAAAATAAGGCACGACCTAAAACCGACATAAATAAAGCCAGACACTATCCTTATTAAGGCAGTCCTTATCCCACCATGCATCTGCGCAAGCTCAGATGTCATAATAAGGCCGGTATTATTAGTGCCTGGCCTTATTGCACTGTGCAATAATTTTCTATTTTATTAGCATTGATGCATTCTAAAAACATTAAAATTTCAGAATTGGTGCCAGCAAAAAAGCACTACTTAAAATATGGTGATGTGGTACTTCGATTACCACCTTACTGACCTTACTATTGTGTGTTTTTTGCACACCTAATGAGAAATGTACCGTATATTTAAAATCAAAAGCATTAATTTTTATTGGGTAAACTTTTTAATATACCTCATTAAAACTATAATCCAACAAATGTATCAGTAATGTATATCAGTTAAAAATAAAAACCAAGAATGAAGTATTATTGAAAACATAACATTATCTACCATCGTTTAAGAGACAATCCACCAGGTTTTATAGTAATTCATTGATAGTTATTCTATTTCAAGATTTTTGTAGAAGTTTTAACGATAACACAAGCTAAAAACAATAATCCCGATGATTCATTTTTTGGGGCATCATAAAAACAAGCTACAATGGAGAGTACACAAGTCACTGGGGACATTTTAGATTTTGAAAACTGTCCTTTAATTTTGTAAATATCATATCATGTAAACGGTTCTTTTCAAAACAATACTTGAAAGATTTTTACTTTAAGTAACAAATAACTTTTAAGGTCTTAACCATGGCAAAACCTCTTTAAAAATCTCGTCCACTTTAATGCATCCAAAACACAATCATGTTCCTTGTCGCGAAAACAGTCATCAAATTTGGTGCATCCCGTCTATTTAATAAATATATAAATTAATACTCATCCTCTTCTTTTGAGCGGCCAAGTTTTGCAGAGCAAAAACACCCTTAATCTTGTGGGCGTCATATTTGAGAATAACCTTAACTGGCATACTGCAAATACATTTTATTTATAGCCACTGCAGCTTCAAAAAAGCTTGGATTTTTTTCGAGCCAAAAAGAATTTTTCCCTTCTAATATATATAGACTTTGTATGTGTCCCGAATCCGACCTACCTTGGAATATTGTTTACATATCTGGGGCATAGAGTACCCCACAACCCTTAGCATTCTTGATTTCATTCGAAGAAGAGTTGTTCGCCTCATTAATGATCCTCCACTTACAGAAAGGCTGCCTCTCTTGCCCATCGTCGGGCTTATCGCTTTTTATAGGTACTTTCATGCCGTCTGCTCTAAAGAATTGTCCAGTATAATTCCTTCACTCACGGTTTCCAACAGAGTAACTTGTGATGTCGCACGTTTGCATCCCTATACGGTCCAACTGAACAGGCCACGGACTTTCCACTTTGTTCGTTCTTTTATACCCAGAGTTTCTATAATGTGGGGCCTGCTGCCCGCGGAGGACTTTCCTCCCCCGCCCCAAATCTTTAAGTATTTAAGTCCCGTGTCAACGAACTCCGTCTTATCTGGCTTCTGTCACGCACGGTACGTTAGTATTTAGGCTTTTAACCTTCGTGGATGCTCCAAAGATAAAAAAACAAAAATTAAAAGGTTTTTTGTGAAGACATGAATAAAGGAAAACATTTTTAGTTTTGCCAAATAATCTTCAATTTAAATTTACTGGAACATAATATATAAGTTTATCTCACAACCAAAAATTTGCAGAGACAGCATATTTATTTAAAAAGAAAAGAAAACATAACCTTAGGCAAACACCCTGTACCATATAATCCATACGACTATAAAAACTGAGACTAACTTCCTAGGAAAACCCAATAGGCTTACCCACATAGACGGCATCAAGAAAATGGTGCGTAAACCATAAAGTGTTATAAAGTGCAGTAAAACCAAGGATAAATAAAAGTATACCATTGTTTTATTAAATTTACTGCCGAATATAACCACACGATATGAGCTGTAATTATTTTGTAATTGCACATAAAATTTTCCAGTGGAAAACGGTTTTGTATTTTTCTTGGAGTCAGAAAAATTTATTAGGATTTAATTCTTCTAGATTTCAATCTGTTTTTAGTTAGTGATAATCACTCGATATTTAGGTATGGTATGACTATTTAAATACCTTTATTTTTTATCCTAAAGAAAGGAAAGTATTTAAGAGATGTTTTCTTTAACGATACTAAATTTCACAACCTTAATATTCACCAGGGTCGGACTAGGGTCCATTTGGCTCACCGGGCAGAAGTTCCCAATGGCCCCCTTGACTTTTACATTTTATTTAATAAATAAATATTTCGGCATTTTTCAATACAAATAGGAACATTTTAATAAACTAATAAAGTATTTCATAATTTACTATATTTTACCGACATTCTCTGGACTTTGCTAGTGCATAAGGCAATTTTTCATGCAAGATAGAAAGATACTAATGCTTTTTTTTTGATAATGATAAATATAATTTAAAAAAATCAGCTTTTTAAAGTTTTGCTTAAATTAATCATAAATAACATTTGACTCCGCGGATCTTATATGAATTCATAAAATTACCTTACATTTTTGGTATAAAAATCATTAATGAAACATACCTTATTTTTAGACCTACAATTCAAAAATGTACCAATATACAAAAAAAAAACATAAGTTTTTGTGGATTTTTTTATAGTATTCTGTATAATTCTCCATAATTTTAAATTATGCTCCTAACACACCCACATATGCCTGTAAAAAATAATAATGGTTTTTTCCTAGAGACCCAGGCGTTTGTAGTGCTCCTCCGTGTATACAGGGTGTTACAGAATATAGTTAGGAAAGTTTATATTAACCGGGGTCCAGAAATTTTTTGTCATCGAGATAAAGGTTAACACCCTTTTAAAAAAGTAAAAAATTTCGAAACTTATTAAAAAAAATGGTTGGATATAAACCCTATTTAAAAAGGTTTTTATTGTTGTTACATAATTGCTAATAAAAAATTAAAAACACCTAATTTAGTACAGGAAATGAAGCATTTAACCTGGTAATTTTTGGTACTGCATGGATTGACTTGAAATTTTAACAAAAGGTAGGGTATAGACCAAGGATCAAAATCTATATCAACTAATACTTTTAACGTTATTCGCGATTGAAAGTATTAATTTTTCGACAAAAATATCTTCGTTTTTAATAGGATGTTCACGAATAATTTGAAAGAAATGCATTTTATTAAAAAAAAAACTGTGGAACGCAAAATTGTAGGTTTTTTTATAAAAAAATTCTAGCATGCAAATTAGGTTATGATAAATATTAGCTTTGTATCTAATTTTCCTCTAAAAAACAAATCATTTTAAACAACCCCTAACTACCCCCCATTTAAAATTGACCTTCACTCTTTTGCATTTCGCGATGCACTAATAATACGTCCAAGAAGTTTGACCAATTTTAAATGTCTTATTTCAGGAAAATTTGAGCCTCAAGTGGAAAACGATCTTTCGCAATTTCATATTTTTCACCTTTTTTTCTAAATAACTCCAACAATACTGGATATCAGAAAAAAATTATGAAGTTTTAAATTGTAGCTTTTCAAATGACTAAAATTTTTCTGTTTGTAGATTTTATGTACAGTGAATATTTGGTGAGATGCAGTCGTTTAAAACCTTTATTTACGAAAGAGCACCACCTTTTTTGAGCCCTTTAAACTTTGCCCATTTAAAAACCCAGGAATCTTAAGGAATTTTACTCAAAGAGCCTCGTAGCTCTTAAAAACCCTACAAAAACTTCTTAAATTTTTTTCTATCATTAAAAATGAAGGAGGTACGATAAAAAAAAACAATAAATTTTTCTTCAAAAATTCGAATGGGCCAGTTTGAAGCATAATAATCTAAATAATATTTTTAAAAATATGCATTTTAAATTGGTTTATCTTCTTGGACGTATTATTAATACATGTACAAAGAGAATTGGTAAAGAGTAAAGGTCAGCTGTAATTTGGGGGTAGTTTTTATTGATTTTTTCGTAGCAAAAATTAGTTACTGGCCTTATTTTTATGATACCTCACGTAATTTTTATGTTAAAGACTTCTTTTTTTTAAGTCAGATTATGTACTTTAAAAAAGATTTAATAAATTTTCCTTAAAAAATGCACATTTTGCCGTTATTTGACTTTTAATCCATCAAATTTTGCATTTGACAAAAAAAAGATCTAACAATTAACACTCCGTATCTCAGTTCGTGTTGGTTGTAAACAAAAATATAATAAAAGAATTTTGTTTTTTTTTAAACCTACAATTGTGGTTTTTACAGTTTTTTTAATTAATGCATAATTTTCGAGTTATTCGCGAAAACCCAAACCGTCGATGTTTTCGTCGAAAAATTGTTATTTTCAATCGCAAATAAATTTAAAAAAATTAGTGTTATAAAAGAAAAATTATAAAATATTGTTTGCAAAGAAACACTTTTTGTATTAATTTTGGTGGTTAAAATGTAATAAAAAACACCCCCAGGGTTTTAGTGCCGTTTGGTTCGATATAGGTTTTGATCCTTGGGCTATACCCTACCTTCGGTTAAAATTTCAAGTCAATCCATGCAGGACCAAAGAGTTGCCAGGTTTTACCTTTTTTTGAGCTTCATTTTTTTACTAATTTTAAAAATAAAACGTTCGGGCAATAATACTTCTTTTATGGTCTTAAAATATGCAATTAAGTGTATTTTATTTTTTATTTTCTCTTCAAGTAAACGAGAAACCAAAAGAAATTAGGAGACATACGATTTTTTTTAACATTTACACAGTCAGTGGCGTACTGTTTTTTTTGTTAGAAATTTTCCTTCAGTTGAAGCTCAAGACGCTACTGCATTGGGCTTATTAAATGCAATTAAATTAGTGATATATATTTAAGATATTTACATTTTTTAACTACTTTTCTTGAAAACAAGGAATTCGCGAACCCATGTTTATATAACCCATTTTTTCATATTTTCAATACCCTGTACAGGGTGTCTCATTTTGGTTTCAACTGCGGGGTATCTTAGTTAATATTAAAAATAGAACCTTGAGGTTTTCGTGAACCTGAGCTACTTTTTGTGAAACCAAGATTGCCTTAGTTACAGGGCGATATTAAAAATTTTGCCTTTTTATGTATCCTTTGTATCTCTGTTGGCTGATGACGTATCAAAAAGGTAAAAACAAATTTTTGTATAACTTTTTACATAGAATCCACTGCATTCTGCGTAGTTAGAGTTGAAAATATTGACCAATGATGGTTTTATTTTTAAATAGAAGCCATGGAAGTACCTATAAAAAAGCGATAAATCACCACAGCCCGACGATGGGCAAGAGAGGAAGCCTTTCTTGTAAGTGAAGGATCGTTAATGAGACGAATAGCTCTTCTTTGAATAGAATCAAGAATGCTCAGGGGTTGTGGGGGACGCCATGCCCCAGATATGAGATACAATATTCCAGGGAGGTCGGATTTGGGACACATATAAAGTGTATAAATTAGAAGCGGAAAAATACTTTTTGGCTCGAAAGAGAAATCCAAGCTTTTTGAAGCTGCCGTGGCTATAGATACAATGTGTTTATGCCAGTTAAGGTTACTTTCAAATGTGACGCCCACAAGATTGAAGGTGTCTTTGCTCTGTAGAACTTGGCCGGCTCATAAGTAGAGGATGAGTATTTGATGACTCTTTTCGCGACAAGGAACATGATTGTGTTTTGGATGCATTAAAATGGACGAGATTTTTGCGCCCCAATCCAATATTAAATTAAGATCCTGCGAAAGAGATATCTGCATCGCTCTGCGTTTGTTTTCCAAGTCAGGTTTAGTGATGGGTTTAGGAACCTGAAAACTGGAGTGAAGGGTACTATCGTCGGCGAAACTATGAATGGAATTAGTTGTGGACGAGAGAAGGTCGTTGATGTGAAGAAGAAACAATGTTGGTGCCAGAACTGAGCCCTGAGGGACTCCAGCATTTACTTGGTGAAAGCTTGAAGAATGGCCGTCCACAATAACTGATATACGTCGATCAGATAGATAACTAGAGAGCCAAGTACAGAGTTTAGTTGAAAGACCATAGGAGGGAAGTTTATTAAGAAGTGCGGCATGCCAGACCTGGTCAAAAGCTTTGGATATATCAAGAGCAACGATCTGGGACTCACCTAGAAACTCAGAGACTTATTCCAACAGTGTGATACGAAGGAAAGAAGATCTGCTGTAGATCTTTTGTGGCGAAATCCACTACTGCCTGTCATGTACAAAATTTTGTGTTTTTCTAAGTACTTAAGAATTTGTGAATTAATTAGTTTTTCCATGTACTTCAAAGAACTGAGAGAATTGAAATTGGTCTATAGTTAGATGGAAGAGATTTAGATCCTTTCTTGGGAATAGGTTGAACACGTGCAGCTTTCCAGCTCTCCGGAAAGATACCTGTGTCGTAAGAAATTCGAAAGAGCCGAGTTAAGATTGGTGCAAGTTCTGGAGCACATTTTTAAAACAGATTGCTGGTATGCCGTCCAGCCCAGACGATTTCTTAACGTGCGAATTGAGCCAAGGGAGGGAAAGGATACGCTTAATGTGTTTTACTTTAAAAAATAATATCGGGCATTTTATGAGGTGGATAACCGTTGGAATTGGATAATTTACGGGAGGTCAAGGGTTGAATTAATAGTAAGTGTTGGCAAGTAGTTCTGCCTTTAGCAGTAGAAATAATTTCATCTTCCAAAGTTAGTGGTGGAAAGAACTGGCACAAAAATTCCTACTTATGTTTCGCAAAGGACCAGAAGGATTTGCTGCCATTTGAGCAAAGCAACTTTGTTTTGATACGATTGTCGAAGGTCTTTGGCTGAAATTGTTTGATTGTAGGTTTCTTGCCTTCAATGCTGGCCTGTCGGTTTTCTGGACTAGGATCCTGTAGAAACTTCTTGTGAGCCTGAGACTTTTAAAATTCTGGCTTTTTCTGCAGAATTTGGAAAACCAGGGTTTGTTATTGGATTTTTGGGGTTCTTGATGGTGTTAGCTGGAATATATGGTTTCCGGTATTCCATTGCCCAGATTGAGTTGATTCAGTACAGATTGAGTTGCAAATTTAGGAAGGATCACGAGAAGAAAAGCAGATGGAATTCCAGGGGTAAGTGGCGAAGAAGTCCCTTAGGCCATCCCAGTCGGCTGAGTTGCTAGTGCCATACGGTGCGTGGTGGCATGTATTCATTTACCTCGGGATGTGCAGGGTAAGATATAGTAACTAAGCCATGATCTGAGCGACCTAGGGGTGCTGTGACAGATGTTCCATAGAGTTCGGGGTTTGTAAGTAAGAAAGAGATCTAGGGGATTTGAACTATGATTTGGGACTCTAGGAAAGTAGGTGGGTTTCATAATAAAGGTTGGTAAAGGGATTACGACTGCGAAGATTTCGGCTGCTCTGCCTTGAGGTCGGTTTTGAAGAGCCCAGCCAATCCTTATTATGGACATTAAGAATCACAAGCACGATTACTTCAGCCGATGGAAACTGAGGAAATTATGCTATCGATCTTTGTTGAAAGAAAGTCAAGAATTCGACATAGGAATTATTAGCGGGGTATCTTAGTTAATATTAAAAATAGAACCTTGAGGTTTTCGTGAACCTGAGCTACTTTTTGTGAAACCAAGATTGCCTTAGTTACAGGGCGATATTAAAAATTTTGCCTTTTTATGTATCCTTTGTATCTCTGTTGGCTGATGACGTATCAAAAAGGTAAAAACAAATTTTTGTATAACTTTTTACATAGAATCCACTGCATTCTGCGTAGTTAGAGTTGAAAATATTGACCAATGATGGTTTTATTTTTAAATAGCACACCTGTATATGTGTCAAAAAATAAATTTGCCTTTTTACAAGCTTTTTAAAAATATGTATTTCTGTGGGTTTATTTTTATAAACAACGACAAAATTCCCAATATTCATAGTTCACTTCCAAAATTTTGCAGTAGGCCATGTAAACAAATCAGCTAATAGTTTCTTTTACTGGCTTAATTAACGCAGAAGTGCTTACGTTACGAGTTTTAAAGATGAATTTTGCTATTTAATTTAATTATGTTTTTTCTTTTGTTACACAAATCTAGGTATGTAGCACTTATACGAGCAACAATATTAATTTGTAAATAGTTTGTTAAATAATATTTTTGATTTATTGTCAGCATAATACACCTAGTTTATTCTTGATTAAAAAAACATAAAACAAAAATGTATTGCTCTGGGTCAAGAAGTTGGAAACCATAGTTTCGAAAAAAAATATTTGTTGCATTGACTGAAAATGTCAATAAATATAATGGATAAATAGGTGTTTTATGAATAATAAATTAACAAAATAGAATATACTAACAATAATTTAAGGAAATTATTTAATAAAAATCATTTACTAATTAAAAATTTTACTCAAGAAAGTGCTACCTACCTGGATTTATATAATAAAAGAAAAAGATTATTAAGATTAATATTAAAAACCAATTTTGAAAGTCGTGACGTAAGCACCACTAAAGTAAGCAAGTCAATCAAAAAAACTGATTTGTTTTGCATGGCCTACTGCAAAATTTTGAATTTAAAATATAAAAATTGGAAATTTGGTCGTTGTTTTAAAAAAATAAACCCTCAGTGTTATATTACAATTTAAAACAACCCAACATTGGTCAATATTTTCAAAACCATAATATTTGGAAACAATCTGACTACGCCACTGCATTCTACGAAAAAAATATATTAGAATCAGTGTTTACCATAGCTCTCATAAAATATATAGATTAATTACTAGTTTCTAAAAATGGCAGTTTATGCTGCCGCCGGCTTCTAGTGACTTTTATTTCGCGATATTGGGAACAGCCACTTACTTCTGTTGGCAACATCGTTCGAGGTCCGCATCTGCAATGACATTTAACAGATGATCACCAAACCTAAACAAACAAGTTCTTATCTCTGACTTTAAAGCTAGTTAAATTATAAGATAAATTGTTTTTAAGTGCTTTAAACAATGGTTTATTAGTAAAACTTTCAAAGTTTACGTTTATGTGTATGAGACCAGACATTGTTTATTTGATATTTTTATTTGCTTTAATGCTCCAAGCGACTGATTTGTAAACAATTATTATACATTTTGTATAGGTACGCCCATTTCTTAAAATGCAAAAGTAACAATCTAAGTGAAAACTTTGATAAATCAATAAGATATGATAAGATTTTATGGTTTCCCTAAAACTAGTTTGACACAAAAAGTATGGTTTGTAGCTTCCTGCAGGAAAGAATATTTAAGCTGCAAGAATTTGTTTCAAATATTTTGAACCTAAAGATTTTGAAAGAAATTTGCAGCAAAAATTAAGCTTATCAGTTAAATAAGGGTCTAAAACTGAAAATAAATTAGAACCAGTATACAACCTTAATTTGCTCAAGTCAAAAACAGTTGCCATCAATTAAGGAAAAAGCTTGGATATGGCCATTCAAAGAAATTTGTCGAGCAACTTATTACCCAAGGTATTTATTTTTCAGATATACACATAAAATTGAGTAACCCTATATGGCTCTTTTTAGTACCTTTAGCATTAGGCTATTGCTCTTGAGCATCAAGATGAATCAAATATCCGAAGTTTTAATAGTGCTATAACATCCACATCAAAGTAAATTGGGTAAGCTCTATTTACAGCAAATTGTTTATTTTTTAAAATTTTTATATTAAATATTGAGTAGGTATACTAATTAAGTTAATATTTTAGATTAAATATGGATCCAAGTAAAAAGGCTCTGGAATTATCACAAATAAAAGAACAAAATTTATAATTAAGTACCGAAGTAGCTATCTACTGCAAGTAAGAAACAGCTATTGAAAAATAAATTTAAAAAAGACAGGTTAAAAGATTACAAAATTGAAATATTCGTACCGTATGGTCTGTGGAAATAGTATCTCAGAGTATACCATGTATGCAGCAGGTTTTAAAGCATATTGCTTACTTTTAAAAAAAGAATACCTTTACCAGATAATTTAACATTAAAACAGAAACATGTCAAATGTCCTTAAATAAAAACCATATTAAATCATTGTGTTTTTTCCCTTTTACCTTTCCATATTTTTAACACGCTTTTATTAGCTTGGGTTGTATCTATCTATCTATCTATCTATCTATCTATCTATGTAACGGAATCTTTGAGCCTAATTTTTACCAACTCCCAGCGATTCAATTTCTTTGAAACTTTGCACACGTATCAAGGACCGATGACAATGCAATAATTTAAAAACAGTATCCCGTTATCCTGATTAGGACCGCCAGGATAAATAAATTCCTTTACAGATCCTCTGTGAAAGAGTAAGCGAGCTAGAGCTAGGCGAGTGATCTGCGCATGCGTGCAGTTTCAGTCTTACATGCATACATACATACATATACATACATGCATACATACATACATGCATATCGAACTAAAAATGAAAAATAAATAATAGTTTAAAAAACTTAGAAAACACGCTGTTATATGCAACCGAACTAAAAATTAGAAAATCATTTTTCATTACAAAGAGTTTGTCACTTCAGAATAAAAGCGTGGGGTGCTTAATATATTAAATGTTATAATTATTCTATTTGCAAATATCTATGAGGGAAAAGTTATGAAAAAATAGTAAAATGCACCCCACGCTTTTATTCTGAAGTGACAAACTCTTTGTAATGAAAAATGATTTTCTAATTTTTAGTTCGGTTGCCTATAAAAGCGAGTTTTCTAAGTTTTTAAAACTATTATTTATTTTAGTTTAAATTGATATTTAAAACGTATTCCATTTCATTTACAAGTTAAAAGAAAAAAATACCCAATGTAATTCATGTGCAGTCTACACTTCCTATGGGAAGAAAATATTAACCTTAAAAAATAACTTAAAAATTTATACCGTGTCTACTTAAGTTCGCACTATATGAAAAACTTTTTCATTATCAATTTTACCAAAAAAGTAATTCTTTATAAAAAGTTCTGCATGATGTAAAACCTTCAATGCAATCATCAGATAATAATTTTTACAGTGGTATACGCGATACGTCAAAAAATATAAATTTTGTTTAAGGGGAAAGTACCCTTATTTTTCAAAATTACGAAAATTTTTATAAAGAAAAGATATTTAGAATTAAAAATACCATTTAAATATGCAAACTTGTTCATTTCATGAAACAAAAAAAAAGAATTAATTCATTACATTCTATTTTTGTTTTTAATAATGTAGTGAAATGTAATTTTTGAAAAAAGTTGTCAAAACCGTCAAAAATTCACAGAAATGCTTATTATCGCAGAAAAAATGTTAAAAAAATGTTTGCTCTTAAATTTACTAATTTGCATATTGTTTGAAAGGCTGTTTTAATCCTGAACATCTTGTCCTTATAAAAAATTTTGATATTATGAAAAATAAGGATACTTTCCTCTTGACAAAAGTTCATATTTTTTAACACACCTCGTATACCACTGCAAAAAATTGGAACCTAATAATTGCATTTTAGCTTTTAGACCATGCAAAACTTTTTAC
Source organism: Listronotus bonariensis (assembly GCA_014170235.1). Taxonomy (NCBI): domain Eukaryota; kingdom Metazoa; phylum Arthropoda; class Insecta; order Coleoptera; family Curculionidae; genus Listronotus; species Listronotus bonariensis. The sequence goes on from JACEGR010000086.1 coordinate 331,901, forward strand.
AAAGAATAACTTTTTTTCGTAAAATTAATTATAAAAAAATTTCCATATGGTGCGAACTTAAGTAGACACACTGTATAATAATGTTGTAAATAACAAAAGTATATAAGTTCTTTTCAAGCTAATCATAACATTTAAACTGGCTAACGTCAAACACTAAATTCTTATATCAACCATAATAATATTTTAAAAACCTATTTTTTATAATAGGTCCGATATTATTTTCAAAAATAATATTTTAATAATAAATAATTTAAAATCTTAAATAATAGTTAAATGTCATTTAGATAATATTATGGTTAAGAAAAAGGGAGTAAAAAGGCCATGAACGATAAATAAATCATACTTTTGTCAAATTAAATCTTTTTTTTACATTTTTTATGGAAAAATTTATACCAAGATTATATTAAGGATAATTTTGACTTATTCGATAATTATTCCATAAAGAGGTTGTTAGTAACAAAAAACAAATAAATTTAAATTACTTTTATTTGCTTTAAAGTAAAGTATACATAAGAAATATACAAATACACATATTCAGCCACTTTAAAATGTTTATAGAAAACTAAAGCAATAACAAAGCCGGACAAAGGTGGTATCTTCTTTACATGTCATCATTCTTTGTCTAATCTCTTCCTGTTAGTGTTTTATACGCGTTAGACTATCTTCTTTCCACATATTGCCTATGAACCTTTTGAATTGGCTAAATGTGTATAAACATTTTTAATATTCATATAGCAAAAAAATGAAAACCTACAGTAAAAACTACATTCTAAACATGTTTAGAAACAATCAATATAAAAACACTAATAAAATCTCCTCTTTATATAGCATCCATTATTTACTTACAACACTATTTATATATTCTGTTATGCAGTAAAATATGTGGTTAAACAGCTTTAGTGCTTATCTAAATTGTGGTATACGGTGTGTCTACGTAAGTTGGGGTCATATGGGAAACTTTTTATTCTTAATTTTACGAAAAAAGTTACTCCTTATAAAAAGTTCTGCATAGTCTAAAACCTGAAATCAAATTATTAGATATCAAATTGTATTATTCATCAACGAGGTTAGCCAAAAATATAATTTTTGATCAAGAGTAAAGTACCTGTATTATTGCTAATATCGAAAACTCTTATAAAGAAAAATGACTGCCCAGTGGAAAACTTGGTGAACTATCTTAAAGCCATAGACATCTTAAACAAACTCTAATCCTAATTTATTGTACTTAGCTTATTTTATTCTCGCTAATAACCTTAAGGTGGATGCGACTTTTTTTATCAAATAAAAAAAAAGTTTAAAATTAAAAATTAATTCTAAATATGCAATTTTGTTTAATTACAAAAAACATATCTTTTAATATTTTTTTGCAATAATCAAAAAAAAATTATTTTGTACATTAGTGCATTGTACATTTTTTTAAACAGTAAATTTAAAAAGTTTAGTTAAAAGTGTCCCATAATATTTATAATTATGAAATGTTGTGCACTAATGTACAAGCCTAAATTTACTATTATTGCGAAAAAAAAGTTTTTTTTTTGGAAATAAACAAAGTTGCATATTTAAAAGTCATGTTTAATTTTTAAATTTTTTTCTTTATAATATTTTTGATATTAGCAAAAATACAGGTACTTTAATCTTAAGCAAAAATTAAATTTTTGGCCACACCTCGTAGATGACTGACATAATTTAAAATCTGATGATTTCATATTAGGTTTTTGACCCTGCAAAACTTTTAATAAAGAATAACTTTTCTTTGTAAAATTAATAATAAAAAGTTTCCCATATGACGCGAATTTACATAGACACAGTTCCACTACTAATATTTATTTACACAATAAATTAAAATATTTTGGTGAGTGTGCCTGTGTGTGTATGTTAATCAGGCATTAAAAATAATCAACTATTGAGGAATTTTTAATAACCACTTTTGTGTTACATTTGCTTAAAGGGGAATTTTACAAATAATATTAACTGTTGAAATCAGTGGGATTATTTATTGTTTTTTTGTTTAAAAAATGTTTCATAAATACTCCAGAGGACCGTTTCCTGTTAGGAAAATAGTGAATATCCTAAGTTCATTCATTTGAAGCTCTAATAGCTTTTTAGTGTCTGTTTCGCCTGTCATTGACCTGGAGCGTCTTTTCACTAAATATCTTTTTGCCTATTTTTCCATTGTCTGAATTCTTCACTAAGGTAACTTCTTATCCCAGTATCTACTTGTTGAGGAAGCTGAAATATCAAAAAGAAAAAGTACTTAGATATGCTCATATTATCACATATTAAGTAGATGACTTATGATAAAATATACTCCCCATTTAACAATTTTATTAACAGAATATATTGACATTACATACTTCTTTTTTAATGGGACACCCTGTATATCATACCACCATTTAATAGGCCTTTTAAAGACCTTCACAAAAAAACTACATACTGACCACATATCGTCGGTGCGCGCCTTAAATCTGATATGTGACATGCTTATCCTGTGGCACATATCAGGTATGGCAATCACACCGACGATATGGACTTTACAATAGGAAAAATGGACCAAAAACGTAAATGTTTGTGTATGACAACAGCTTTTGCCTTTTAGAAAAACAAACTTTACGTCAAAAAGTTGTTTTGTTTTGTACAGGGGCTCCAAAATCTACAAAAATGTGAAAATGGACCAAGACAAAACTGGCTTTATTTTTTTTTAGTATCATTTACCTAGTTCTAATAATCGATATAATTAATGTCGAACTTTGTCAATATATTTAAATACAAAAATGTAAAATCAGGTAAATTATGTAAAATTGTTGTAAAACATAAATAAAATAAATGATACTAAAAAAATTGTTTATTTGCTTAGAAATTCCAGATTTAGGGTCCTCTTTCAATTCTAAAAACCTTTTTTATTTGACATTTTGCCGAATTATTAAAAATAAAAGCAGTTTTGTCTTGGTACATCACATTTTTATAATTTTGGAGGCCCTGTACAAAATATAACAAATGTTTCCAAAGTGAATCTTGTTTTTTTAAAAAGAAAAAGCAGTTACCATACTTACACGACTTTCTGTAACATTTAAATTTTTGGTCCATTTGTCCTATTGTAAAGTCCATCCATGGACATACTGTATAAAACTGGCAACCAGATTTTAAATAGAGACTATTTTAGTCATTATTGTTGTAAATTTTAAAAAACTCTAGGTACCTACAGACTTACATACAGTAATATACCTTTTTTATTAAAATTAAAGATTACAAATTTACAAAATAAAAAGAAGAGTAATTATTTCTACTTACCTAAAGTTGTCAAAGGTTGTTCAAAATGATATTTTCTTTTGTCAGATATAACAGTAGGTAGATTTTGGGAGGGCAATGCTGTGAATTTTAGCCTTTTAAGATGTCCAAATTGCACAAAATCTTGAGGCAAGCAATGTTCAGAACATACTACATTTCTACCATATACCTGATCGGGATTTCTTTTAACGGCTATAAGCCATTTCCTCCTTCTATAAGGACTCGTTGGTATAGTCTTAAAAAAAAAGATAAATTTCTAGGTATTAATGATTTTCATTTGTTGAAGTTTGGTATAGGGGGAGGGTTTGGGGCGCTGATTACGATTCTGAAGGATTTTTTGTTGGATACGTTTTGTCTTCGAGCTATACATCTTTAAACTTAAAAAGCAAATTTACCCTGTTTTCACTATATTTCTCCTTCTTTTTGCAAGCAATTTTTGACATAAAGCTAATTTGGCACTAAATATTTAATTTCCACCTCTTAAAGACCCATTATTCTATTTTTTTTGTCCCTTTTTTTCCTTTGATTTACCTCATACTATTCATAAGGGATATTGTCTATGATATGTATAAAACCTAGAAATATGTTACTCGCAAAGTTATTCTTTAAAAAAAAGGTGAAACAACTTTGCGATATTGGAATAACCAGTTTGTTCATATTTTAAAAGATATGGGCTTCTAATATAAAAACAAAAATTTAAATAGGAAAGTGCTATGCGAGCTGTCTAATGTCTTTTCAAAAGATGACAATTCTTAAAAGAGTATATAAAAACAAAAAATCTTAAGTTTCTAGACAAATTGTTTTTCTTAACGAAACATGTATATGTGAAAAAGGAGCTACAACCAAACCACACCAAAAATTTGGTAGGATGATTCTAAAGATTGCTATTCTAATACCAGTGCAACTAATGGTAAAAGATACAAAATAATACATGCTGGTAATACGAATGGATTTATTTTAAATACCAGTTTAATATTTTTGTCAAAAAAAAAAAAAAATAGACGATTATAACGGTAATATGGATGCAGAAATTTTTGAACACCGGTTTGAGGAAAATTTTTATAAAGTCCAGAACAGCCTAAAACTACTATGGTATTTTTATTACCATTTCAATTAATTATAAATTACACTAATTATAGTGCCTGTAATTAAAGCTACAATTATTATTCTGTCCCAATAAAATAATTTATTATTATCATCACTATTCAGTTGTATAAAATAAAATGTATTATTTGAGAGCCACCGACTACCGAGCTCAAGGAGTTTTATGGCTTAGCGGACTTGATAGAGCGATTTCACTATATCTATTATTAAAGATAAAACCTTGCGGTTTTCGCGAACCTGAGCTACTATTTTTTAAAACAATAGATTCCATAAACAAAACCGCCATAGCCCTCTAAATTTATGATATACCGTGTGATTTTAAAAATTGTGTATTTTCAGATACTCCTTGTGTATCAGTTGGCTGAAAACGTATCAAAAAGGTAAACACCACACCCCTCTAAAAGAAGTAGATAAATTACCCCTATCTAAAGCCTGTAAAATAAAACGGCGGATCGTGCAGCTACCGGCTTCTAGTAACTTTATTTTTTACTCTAGCTTTTACTACTATTGGCAACATTGTTACTTGTCACTCGTTATTCTTAATTCTGTCATTCTGATTGTGGCATATTTTGTGTGTCTTGGAATTTTAATTCCATTTTTGCCGATCTTGTGATTTATTGAAAGTGATTTACAGAAAAACATTTAATTATTGAACAATGCCGACGCGGTGTTTAGTGCAAAGTTGCTTTAATACTTCTAAAAACAAAGGATGCGATGTTACGTTTCACCAGTAAAGCCTGATTTATAGTTTCAGTAATGTGAGACTTAAGACTTAAAACTTAAGCATTAAGACGTAAGAAGTAAGCAGTAATGACCAGTCAATTTATAGTTCCTTAATTTAAAGTATCTCCTTAAGGTTTTTTAGGTTATGAATATTGTTGTTGTCATTTTTAAAAATGTATTTTATAAAATATAATTTAGGTAGATTGGCTCTATGCTGTTTACAAAGGACATCAACGACAACAAAAATAAAATTTAATATAAAATGGCCCATAAATAACCAAAAATGTAAACATAGGGCTGCCGATTATCGGCGAAAATGACGGATGTCAACCGAGCCGTAAGACTTAAGAAATAAAAATAAACCATTTCTTACTTCTTACGTCTTACGGCTTAATTCTTACTGCTTAAGTTTTTGGCACTATAAATTATCAGGTTACTTGTCACATGTTCATTTTTCTTACGGCTTAACGTTAAGTCTTAAGTCTTACGTTACTGAAATTATAAATCAGGCTTAAGTAAAAAAATGGTATTATTAGATTTGGTAATTATTTACAAACCGACGCATCGCCGATTTTATTAAGATTTGGTGTACGCTGCTCACGAATTAGAAAGAATTTTTTGTCGAATTTATTTTCGAGATATCAATTATCACACTTGAATTGAAAACTAACCTAAATTCGGCATACTTCCCCTTTTTTGCACACAATTCTTGAGTTTTTCTTTAGATTGACACTTAATATAGGATTTTCACCTCTTAAAAACTCATTTTTTTATTTATTTTTACCATTTTTACAAATCCTTTCAGTAAAACTTAACATTTTTAAAGGTTTTTGAACGAAGTCGAATTCTTTTATTTGGTCTGTCCAATTCCTCTATACTCGTCTTATGAAGTCTTCTTAAAGTTTTATCTGAAATACCACAAGCATCAGACGTTCGTTTTTGTACTGCTAAAACAGACACTAACGGGCCCGAGTTATTTTTTATTTAAGTCAAAAAAACTGCTCTAATTTTGAGTTAACTGCTTTTCTAAATGAATAGAAACAACTAAACAAATTATAAATATTTCAATGGAATGGTCATTTAAACCTTCTCTAATAATTACCTATATAAATACCTCTCATCTATTGTTCTAATAAAAACCTAATAATATAATACTAAAATATGACCAAATGAATATTGCTAAAGGTTAAATATTTGAACCCTACTTGGAATTATTAGATTCTGTGACATTTTAACAACCCTTACCTAATAACTTTCGTACCTAAAAAATAAAACCCAAATATTGGCAATGAATATTGGGACAAACTACCTGGCAAAAATTCTAACTTATTGATTACAAAGTTTTTCATTTGGTGTATAAAAACATATATGCCAATAAATTAAATAAAACTATTTATATTTGTCGCGCTACATAACATCTAAGGCCGGATTTATTAATCAAAATGTAATTTAAGTATTATTAAAAAATCCGCCTTACTCTTAAAAGAATTTTGTTTTGCAACCGCTGACTTCGGCTAATTAAATTTGCATAATGCAAATGAACCAGTCAAATTTTCGGTACGATCAAACACTGCTAAGGTATTTAACTTAACTGGCTTGCTGTTAGATAAAACGAAAAATTTTGAGGACTTAATGGGAAACCGGTCTTTTTATAACTTCCCGACTTTACCCGAGGTACCCCATAGTTGCAACCAAAATGGGTCACCCTGTTTATTTTTAAGACTACTTCTACAAAACATACCTAAATTATTATAACAGACCTAAAGGGATTTTTTTGTTTGTATATTTAACCATCCATGGCAGCCCACAAACAATTTCTGCGACAACCAGCAGACCTTATCTCTATATAGAGCGAACAATGAATGCCCTCGTGGACTCGCATTCTTTTCTTCGGCAGTCGTCCGTATCGCGCGAGACCAAAGAAGGACCTCGCTATACGCACCGCTGGCTTCCTGCGACTATGGCCCTTATGCGGAAATTTTGTAGTAGGAAGACCTTGAGTTAAGCCTTTTACTTCTTTAAAGTTGTCTCGTCATCAAGGACGTTTATATTTCTGTTATAAAGCGATGTAGCTTTTGTTTAATGGAATAACATAATACTATTTAAGAGTTCTCGTTAAACTTTATTTTATGAATAGGTAATTAGTTAGGGCCAAATGATTCAACTGGGATTTAGCTGTTGTAAGCTTTAAAAAAGTAAAAATACCGTACTGGTTTAGTAAGTAATTATTTCCTCAGGCATAGAAGCAAACTATGATCAATATACAGAGTGTTTCCCAAATCCACAAAAAATAAGGGCTTATTCCTAAGCCTAATTAAGGAAAAAAGTTTATATAAACATAGGTCCAGAAATACATTGTTTCCATGATACAGAGTTTTTCAACAATTTTAAACTTCCCGATTTCGATAAAATTTGCGAAGATTTTTTTCTAATTTGTTTTTGTATCTTGCTAAGTTAAAAAAAACAATTTTTCGGGTGTTTTGCCAATACCTCCTAGATGCATTTTAACTGAAAGTTTTACAGGTTAAGATTACTTTAAAAGAAATAAGATAATGAAATATTTAATAAAAAAACTATTTCAATTTAGGTTATATAAAAATTAACTTACTATACAGAAAAGGTTGCAAACCCTAAACAATGGTACAAAGGCTTCCGGGCGAAATTATTTTATCATAATCCAAAACAAGTTCCTAATAAGACTGCCAAAACGAGAACTGAGCGTCTCAAAAATGGTCGGATTCAGATAGGAGGGAGGTATTAGAGTTTAAACGCTGTTACTTTAACACCGCTACGTCATACTTTAATACCCTCAAAATGTCCCAAACACACGTCTCATCGACTACAGAAAACTTATATCTACAATTTGCTGTAGGTAGTTATTATGTGCTACAATTAAGCTATGTCTATGGTAAAAAGTACCTGGCAAGTCGGTGCATTTGTATGTAAACATAGCTGTGTTGAACCAGGGGCGGTCATATCAACTTTCCGAGGGGGCGATATCATCATTAAATGTCCATATTTGCAATAAGGTATGTTTGGGTAAAAAAATATAGTCGGTTACAAAGGATTTGGCCTGAAAAGGGGGGCATGGCCTCCAATGGCCCCCCACCTTATGACCGCCCCTGTGGCGATATTATAAATAGGTAAAGACCGCGTATGCTAATTTAAGGTCAAATTGACTTATTTTTACTAATTAATTAAAGTATAAATAAATGTTTTCTATGTATTTTAACCATATATTATTTTATCTGTCTGTCTGCTAATCAAAATCTTACATAGAATACCCTCTAAATTAAAAATTAGTTACATTTGTCAGATACGCTGAATTATCCAATGCTTGTTAGGCGGATTTGCAGTATTCCCGACGATATAAACTTCATTGCACATCCCTGGAACACCCAAGAAACATAATATAGAAAAATATTTATTAAAATTTGGTAAAATTGGTTTATTAATTTTAGTTAGTAAAGTTTTTCGGTTTATATAATAAATTTGCTCATATAGGTATTTGTGGGTATTGTAACAACATCGTTAGTAAATGAGAAAAGTAATTTCCAAAAAAGTCTTCTTTTGTTTATTAATTGTGTGGTTTAGGTATCTACAAGGAATTTAGCGGATTTTTTCAACAAAAAAACCCAAGAAGCAAAAAAATATTATTATTCATCTAATTTATAGAAAATAAAAGAGATAAAAATTGCACATCAGTGGCGTACATTTTTTTGTTAGACAGGGTGCCACAGGGCCTCGGTGCGAGGCCCTCGGTGCCCTCGGTATCTATCAGGCCCCCGTGCTGCGAGCCGTTCTCGCTGTGACGTCATCTTACACGTCCATTGCTTGCCGACTTTCGCGGACTCTATTCCCACCTACATTACGCAAATATTTTGGTTTATTTATGTTTACTTCCATTTATTTATTTTAAGTAGATTGTTTTTTATAAACAATATAAGTAAATTGTAGTAAATGTGTTTGTATATTTGGTAGGTTGTATAATATTTAAGTTTTGGTTTTGTTTTTAAAAATGCTAAATCGTTGTTGTGTGCGCCGGGATGCAAATCCAACTAACTATACGGGAAAAGTATACATTGTGTTATGATATGTTGTTAAAAAATATTAAGGGCAGATTTTATTGTTGAAAATATGAAAAAAAAGTTTATTTAAACATGATTACAAGAATTTCTTGTTCTCAAGATACAGGGTGTTAATTTGTAAAAAAAATAGTTTTTTAAAATCTTAAATATCCTTTACCCAATTTTGTTTTAATTTGGCAATGTTATTTATGACATTAAGGGGGTAATTTATCGCTAAGCTAGAAACATTTAATTAGTCCAGTGGCGTCTCGAGCAGCAACTGTAGGAATATTTCTAACAAAAAAACAAACGGTACGGTACCACACAATCAGTGGACTGTGTAAATGTGTGTAAAATGTTTGTGCTTTCTTTAGATTAAGATATGCAAGTACAGCTTTTATAACACCTATTTTTCCGTATCTTGTTTGATTTAGAAGAAAAAATCCTTAATTACATATTTTTAGATTATAAAAGAAGCATTGGGGCAACTTTTTCTTTTAAAAATTAGATTTATAATTTTTTATTAGCAATTATGCAACAACAAAAATAAATACTTAGCTAAATAGGTGTCTTTGAATTTTATTAGCTTTTTAAAAATTTAATACCCTGTATCTTGAAAACGAAAAATTTGCGAATCTATATTTATATGAACGTTTTTGTTTAATTTGATGTAGATTTTGCTCTTAAACTCTTTTAACAATATTCTGTAAGAACCTGTATACTACATAATTTTATTTTTCATATGATGAAGAATTAAAACCAAAGTGGCTGTGAAAATGCACAGAGAAAATGAAAAAAAACAAAATCTTTCGTGCTAATTCCCGGTGGTAAACTAACAGCAGATACCTGTTCATTCATTTTAGGTACAAACTCTATAAATAAAAGAACAAACATTGTGGAAAGTTCGGGGCCTATCCAGTTGGATCGTGTTGGGATGCATACGTGCGGCACCACGAGTTTCTCTGTTGGGACCGCAAATGAAGGAATTATACTAAACAATTCCTCTGAGCAGAAGTCATAAAATTACCTATGGAAAAACAATAACTCTGGATAAGAGAATGAAGCTTTTATGTAAGGAACGGATCATTAATCAGGCGAACTGCTCCTATTAAAATGGAATCAAGAATGCTGAATTAGAGGGGAAAATACTTCTCGGCTTGAAAGAGAAATCCAAGCTTTTTTGAAGCTGCTGTGGCTATAGATGGAATGTGTTTATCTTATTAAGTTAATTGTTACTGACAATTGCGACGACAACAAAAATATTTATTTAAAATGTGCGCTTGATAGCTTGCCAATTTCTATTAAACAATTATTTTAAAAAGATAAGCAACAATCTCATGTTAGTTTTTTTTTCTTAAAATAGTATTTTTGAGTTACCAATGAGTTTTGTGATAGTTTATTTAAGTTTTATATTTTGATTTATGTTTTAAAACAAATACTGTTTCTTATTTCTTGTTGCATGATTAAAAATTATTATTTATTTTTAAAGGTATATATTTATTTATTTTTGGACACGTTTCCATTTTTTTAAATATATGCATATTTCTATCATTAGAGCACATAAACAACCTTTTTATTTATAATAACTTTTAAATATAACTCTAAATACAGTTCTAACACAAGAAAATCCCAAGAGCGTATGCTTGTTTTTATTTATTTATCCAAAAATATGTAATCAAGCTCTGTCAGAGGCTAAATGCTTTCGAAAAGGTTTGTTTACTTTATCATTTTTTGTGTACTTCGCGGGATCGCTTTCAGAATGAATTAAATCTGGTTCTAACTATACTAATACCAACGATTTATTAAATAAATATATCATTGCTAATACTTTGCGTCTACCGAAGCCGTGCGAAGCAAACGCGGTGGCCTGTTCGATTCCGAAGGCCTCGGTGCCACTCGAAATGCCAATTGACTTAATAAAAATAATCCCCTTGCGGCTACAAATGACACTGCCAAATTTCAATAAAATCGGATAAGAGATATTCAAGATATTAATAAACAACTAAAATTATTTAAAAAGTTGAATACTTGGTAACTTGGAAACAATGCATTTCCGGACTTAAGATTCTATAAAAATGTTTTCTTTTTAGTCACACACCTTGTATAATGGTGACCTACCCTTTAATATTAACATAAGCTTAAGTATGAGACAATGATATTAAAAAATTATTTTGCAAAATGTCATTACTTTTGCAGCTTCTGCATTCTGTAACATTATGCTGGAACATAAACTGTTAGCTTTTTCAAATATTCCAAGCAATCTGAGCAAAACTTTTTAAGTGAAAAAATACTTAATTTTACTGAACAGAAGAAAATATAATGCGCGATTTGGAGTTAAGTTAATATCTAATGCATTTTTCGATATCCGTACATTTTTCTTTTGAGTAGTGTTGAGGGGTAAAAGAATAATAAATATTTTTTTAATATTGGTTTCTTACATTAAAATTTTTGTACAAAATTCTGCAAATACAGATAACCAAAAGCTAAGAAATAATTAAAAATTAAAGTTGATATATTATGATTTTTTTTTGTTACCGTATTATTTACAACACGTTAAAGAGTTATACATTATGGTATACAAAAATATTGGTAGTAATGTTATTACTCTTTTTTTGTATTTTACTTTATTATTTTAACATCATATCAATCTTTTAACGTTTTTATTGTTAAAATTTAACTTTTTATTATGAGAAATACAATTTTAATAAAAAAATATATTTTTATTAACTTTTTAATCAGCTTAAAAATCTAAATATACTTCAATTAAAAAAAAAACTCGTATCTTTTATAGTAAAAAAACTTAGCAATAGTGCCGACTTAACTTTGGACAACCTGCGTGTTTAATTTTTTCTATAAAATGTTAAACTTGTTTAGTTTCAATAGGTATCTAAATCAAAAATAGGTTTAAATCTTTAAACTTTTAAAATACATAACAATTATGTGCACCATATGTAGTAAAATAATTTAAAATTACACCACTATACTGGATGTCCCATCGGGAATTGCCGCGATCGATTTCTCGAAAAGTACGCTTTGGAAATTTTTCACAATTTGGTAACATTATAAAGTCAATGAAGGACATACAACTAAAATATTTTGACAGCTCTACCACTTTCAGTTATACCAAAAGTTAATGTCAACTTCCTCATTTAAAATAAAACACCCTATATATTATTTAATTTTAGGGTCTGCATAAAATTCCAAACATTATTTATGTATAATGTTCTATACCTAAGTCCAAAAATTTTTTACCCTTTTTAAATTTTTATGTTAAAAATGACGTTTGCAAGCTATTACATAACCATCAATTTCTTCTAAAGCAAAGCCTTTACTATAAGTTGCGGTTGGGTTCTATATAAGGAAAGGACTTCTTTTTTATTTTTGGACAAACCACGAAGGCTAAAAGCCTCAGTGGCGCATTTACCAAAAGGCTGAGTAGGCTGAAGCCTATGGCGGCATTTTTAGGGGGCGGCAAACGGTCTTTAGGGGGCGGCAGATTATGTCTTATGAATAATTTTGTTGGATTTTGACTTCAATTTTGTACCTATAATTAAAAGAAATGGAAGTGAGGACCTTTTTTTGCTCTTCAAAAATATTTCTGAAGGAAAAAAGAAGAAGAAAGGGGCGGCGAAAATAAAATAGCCTACGGGCGGCAAATATGTAAATGCGCCTCTGAAAAGCCTAAATACTAACGTACCGTGGGTGTCTTAGTATAATAAGGGTAAGTTTGTATAAGGATGTCTATTCCAAAAATTTATAGTTTTTGAAATATTAACGATTTAATATTTATCTATTCTAACAGTGCATTTAAGTACGAGCGTCATACAACTGTACGGGGTAGTTGGCTGTAATGCCGCATTTCGTTCTTTAAGGTTTTTGTCTTAATAATTTTTAACGATTATTTTTAACCACTCTGTATTTATTAATTGTGAAAATTTCAACACAGTCTACTAAACTAGTTCTTTCTCTGTGAAAAACCCATCCCCAACTCGTATTAAGGTTTTTGTTTAAAAGAAATTGTAATGGCTTGCAAACGTCATGTTTGACATAAAATTTAAAATAAGTCAAAAAGGTTGGACAAAGCAGGTTAAAAAAATAAAAAAACCGCTTAGGAGTAAAGCACCCTTATTTTTAAAAATATAAAAAATGATAAATAAAAAGTTATTTAGAATCAAAAGTTATGCCTAAATGCCAAGTCATAGCCTCCTATTCAATTTTTTTTTGTAAAATTTGGAATTAACCCTGTATGATGCAGATTTTTATTATTCTGATTTAAAATTTCTTTAAAGTAGTTTCAACCAACTGATTTTAAAACAAATTTAATCAAATCGAAGCGAAGTTGTAAAATTAAACTGCATGTATATTTTTTTATCTAACCGCTAACTTTAATTAAGCAAGTTTGTTGCATGTATCTTTAATAGGGCCCTAAAATTATACATATATGCTTTTTATTAAGGCTGTAAGTTCTGGTTAATACTGTAAATAATAAAATGCTTATAAAAATTCCTTATATATCTTATAAAATTTTTGTTTTAAATTTTTATAAAAGTGTAGAAAAGATAAATTAAAATTAAAAAATAAATAAATAAAAACTCAAATAGGAAGCCATGACTGGTATAAATGGTATTTAGGCATAACTTTTAATTTTAAATAACTTTTTATTTAACATTTCTTTGTATTTTTAGAAATTGGGGTACTTAACTCTTAAGCAGTTTATAATATTTTTAACCTACCCTGTATACCATAAACTTTTAATAAAATTAACTACTGTTAATAAAGTTTTCGACCAGGCCCCAGCTTTTATGAAAAATACAATTTTTCTGTCAAATTGCATATAAAAAAGTTTTCCAATTGTTGAATAGTTAATGGACCACACTGTATATACAGTGTGTTCCAGTATAGGTGTTACAAGATTTTAAATGAACCAAAAATTTTATTGATTTTAAATCGGCATTTTAGAAACACTTCTCGCATGGTCCAAAACTAAGGAATATAAAATTTTACTCCGATTGGTGTTATACACAATGTCCAAGAATAAAGCATTTTTATTTTTTTAAATATAGCAAAATTGGATGAGTAAATGTTGTAGAAAATTGAATTTTATGCCAAAATTTGAAATGAAAGCATTAAAGTAAAAAAAAAATTTTTGTCACTTTTTTACAAAATGCATTAACACTTAAATTTAAAAGAACATTTAAATATTTAGGGATTTTTGCAAAATTAGTTCCGTCGCGTCTCGTCAAGTAAAAAAATGACAAAAATATATATACATTTTAATGCTTTTACTTGAAATTTTAACATAGGATTTAATCGGTACAACATTTATTCATAAAATTTTGTTCCCTTTTTAAAAATAAGGGTACTTTACTTTAGGTCATGTTTTATATTTTTAGTTATAACTTGCCTTGTATACTGTTAATTGGAGTAAAATTTTGTATTTTTAGTCTTATACCATGTGACAAATTTCCCAAATTACCAATTTTAAATATTTTTGGTTCATTTGTTCTCTTGTAACACCTATTCTGACACACTGTATAAAAGGGATCAGACCCATAGGTGGCATATATATGGTTTTTCATGTAGTTTTGCCTCATTAGTACGAATATTAGATTTTGTCTACAGTTTTTTATAACTTTACATTTAACTCGTAACAAAAAATCCGAAAAATACGCAGTTTTAAAACTTTTCTTCAGGATCCAAGGGTGACGGAAAAAGGGAATTTCGAATTTGTGCTTATGGTAAAACTGGTCGCATGATCTAAAACTAAAAATACAAAATTAAATTCGATTGGTAATATTCAGGAGAAATATTCACTATAAATTTTTAAAATGACCTGACTAAAATTTTATACTTAGATATTTATTCGTTTTGGACCATGTGACCAGTTTTTCCGAAATGACGTTTTAATTTCTGGTCCATTTGTCCTCTTCCATCCTGGGTTATACTCTATAATAACAAAATATGTTATAAAATCAAACATCTCTTTGTCACTGTTTAATCGTTTATTTTTATTAGATTACAGCTAAGAGTTCACATATTTCATGTTAAGCTAATTCTAAAACTATAAATATTTTTCTTTGGTTTTAAATTAAAAGTCGTTTGCTTTAAATAAATCAAATATAAAAGAAATTAATACGCATACGCTAAAAAGACTTCTTACTAAAAATGTTAAAAAAACCTTTTTATAAATTATTATTGTTTAATTGTGTTTTCGACGTAAAAGAACTTTGTTACATATCGCTGGTGACTTAAAAGTACCTTCTAAGTGATTTTGAACATTTTTTGCAGGAGGAACAAAAACCTGTATAATCTGGTACTGATCATTGTGTTTTGGGTTTTTATATGAGTGCCATGTGTCAAAAATTTTTGAGGAGCAAAAAAAAACAAATCACATTCACATTCTATTCTTTCTTACGTAATATTAAAAGCAACAAACAAAAAACAGTATTCCTTTTTTCCTCATAAAAAACTTGAAGAGCAAAAACCATTCACACAACACTTTTTACGGACAAAAGTGTTGTGTGTAAAATGTTCTTTTCTCATATGGGTGCATTGCACCCTTACATTTCACCTCTTTGGGTGCATTGGCCCCCGTGCGCCCACGTACTTGCCGCCACTGGGGTCAGTGTTTAAAGTATACGAGCATACAATTCCATAAATAACCTACATTTAGATACTCGGCTAGTAGCATTTTTGAGATCTTTACCGTCTCGCGCAGTCAACAAATGCGTTGGGTGCGTTTCCAAACATGCGTATTTTTAAGCCATAACCAAATATCCTACTGGCTTACCGTCCCTCACTCTCCTCCTAACAGAAGAGCCAGTGAAAGCGTTAATAAATTCTACCTGTTAGTACTTTTGGCGCAGGCGTGACTACCTTTGGTGACGACGTTTGGTAACCAATGCCAATATATTGTAACTTTTATTTCGGGCAAGCCATTAGCATTGACAATCCATCCAGATCATCGATTTAATTTTTATAAATACGAGTAAGTATTTCGTGTATTTAAATGCTACAAATTACATGAAAAATTTTTGTAGAGAATGGAAAACATAGAGCATTGTCAAGTTACCTGCTACAGATACATATTTTTAACTGATTTATAATAAAATCAATTACAACATTTTCCTAAATAAAATGTTATTTTATTTTTAAACCGCAATGTCGGAAAAAGCATGTCCCTTAAAAAATAAATGAAAAAGTAAGATTTTATTTTAAACTATTTTTTAGTTTTTAACTTAACAATATCACAGAACTTGACTTGACAAAGAAACTACAAAAATAGAACAAAAAAATAAATACAACCAACTCGATATTATATTAGCTATACAGAATTAGCCAGTAAGAATCGCATGGATGGTGGAGGGGATGATAACCATCTTTTATGGCGGAAAAGTTGAAAAAGTGGCCATTGGAATGTAACAAATTGGGATGGCGCCACAGTAGCCAGTGGAGGGATTTTGGTATTTCTTTCCTTTTTTATTTTGTTTCGTATCTGTTCTTTTTCATTTTGTATCTCACTCTAATAATTCATGCTCATTGGTTAAAAAATCTCCTCTGGCTACGGTGGTGCCATCTTAAGTTGCTCCTTTCGACGGACACTTTTTAAAACATTCAGATGGTTATCTTCCCCTCCACCATCCATAAAGAATCGTAAACAGGCAATGCGTGAAAAGGAGATGGTCTAAAGGTGCGCCCAGACTTGCAACTATTCACCGTGCCGCCTCACGCCGCGATCTGCGCCTCGTTTAGTACCAGAAATTGCCAGTTTTATTCAAAATTTCGTCCACGTGCTCTGTGCCGAATAACGTCGCCGCCGGGCCATGATCGCGCCAATGTAGACAGTAAAACGCTTAATTTAATTGTTTGGCGAATAAGTCACTGCGATCTACAGCTTGTCGGTTTTTTGGCATCAGATTAAAGAAAATGAAAGCCAATGAAATCGTACCTATATCAAATAGCGCCGATGTACACCAAACCTGACTTCGAGTATGAAGCCAGTATGAAGCAAACGCAACCAAATAAAAAGTCACTTCTTTTGTTTAAGCTGTTCTTACAGTTTGAAAGTTCTGGTATTTAAATTTCTAAAACCCAACATTCATATGTATTTAAAAAAAATAGGTTATCGCATAGAATTGGTAAAACATTTTTTTCATATAAATAAGATTAACTAATACCAAAGAACATTATAGCTGTCGCTAATACTTTGTATCTTTAGCAAGAAGTCTTTGTTAAAATTGTATAAATACTAGCAGTACAGGTTTGATTTAAAGACGGTAAAAGTCATCACCTAACTGAATTATAGGAAATAAGATTTTAGGCAATAACTGACCTGTACAATATGTCTTACTCAGAGGTTCTTACGCTAAAGATAAGCGTATATTTTCGTAACATAAATTTTACATTTTCCATCTACAAAATAAATTTAACATTTAACTTGTGTTATTATTGTCTACACTTGAATTATTCAAAAGATTAATTACTAAATCAAGAATAAGTTATTTTGCGATATGTTTGTATACACCCATAGTGATGTTTCACAGATAGTTTTACATACAAATTCAATATAGGTTCAAAAATTTACATAGATATTAAGGTATTGTAATGAAAAACCTCTTTTTATGAAACACCAACAATTAACATTATAATTTTGAAATTTGATTTAGCCTTAATAAATTAATTTATAATATTTTAAAACATATAATTTAAATTATATTTAAAAAGCAACGCTGCACATATATTTTTTCATAATTTGTATTATTATTTGTGAATTAATTACACTGTATTTTAAAAATAAATTACCACTTTTTTAAATAGCAATTTATTTTATGTGAAAACATATTACATTAGTACATTATGTTTTTTCTATTTTTTTTTGCTGCACGTAAGAGTTTTTTTTCATTACAATACTAATTGTGTACAATATATAAACAAAAAAAAAGGATTTTTGATTTTACATTGTTTTAAAGTAAGTATAAAAACGGATAGTAAATATATTGAGCATAACTTTGCTAGATAGTTATTGTAAATGTGAAATTTATAAACGGGATATTTTAAACACCAAACTTACAACACTACAATAAAAATGCCCTAATTACTTATTGTTGCATTTATAATATAGGGTTTATAAAAAAAAGATAATAATTTACTAACATATCTTAAAACACAATAATTTAACCATTTTGTACAAACATTTGTTTTAAAAATGAACAATTAATTAAAACAAAAAATGTTTTAAATATTAAAAATCTTAAAACCCCAACAACTAGTATCTTATAAAAAGTACTTTAAATAAACAATTTGGCTATCTAATTTTACTCTAAACTAACATTTTCGTAGATCTTTAGATGTACAGGTTCATCACTAATTCGTTGATAAAAGTTTTATTCATACTTAATCACACAAAAATTATCATTTTAAAAAATATCTCAATTGATCTTAATCTCAAAAAGGATTATTTAAATAAATTTTTGTAAAAATGTAGTAGTGCTAGATATTTTATTAAATTAATTAGATAGATTATTAGATTAGTATCCTTGTATTTTTTCCCTTTGTTGTTTTTTGTTTTTAAATTTTGTATATTTTTAAGGCAAAAGTAAGCTTTTTATAAAATGTAGTGCTATTTTTTTTAAGGTTTTTCATACTAATACTGGCAAATATGTGCCAAAAAATAATATCTTTTTTATTTAATTTAACAAAAGATATAATGTTACTCTTTAAAGATATTAACAAATATTATAATAAAGACCAGAAGAAATACATGCCTAGTTTTTAAAAATAATAGTTTTTTTTTAAATTTAATCAACCATTTTGTAGTAAAAAGTTTTTTACTATTATAAAAGGTATTGATTTGCCCATACATCTTTTTAAAATCAGATAGATTTATCGGAGTTGCCATTAAAATTCATAGAATTCTTTAGTAGCCCTTCCCTTTGTATGTACAAGGACAATTTTACTTTAGTAAAATTACAGTTATTTTAAAAATGTGACACATCTTTTATAAAAACGATACATAACTAAAACTTAACAAAACATCTGTAAAGAAAAAATATTGCACGAAAATTGTATGTATACTTCCATCTTACTTTGCTATTAAAAATTATATTTAATAATATACACCTTAAAAAAAAAACAAAAAAGCATGTGAAATAATTATCTGGTATAGGTACAAGTTCGTAAATATTTTTTTTATGGAATTAAAACAATTTTTATTTACTGTATTAATACCAATAACTAGAAATATTAGGTATATATACAAATAATATGTACATTAACGTTACATTAATACCTACTACAATTTTTATACATCAGGAACATTTTTAATAAGCGTGGAATGTCAGATTTTAAAGATATACTTGGAATAAAAAAATATTGTATCTACATATGTATATAAAAATCTATTCTACATTTAACTTAATCTTACACGATGCGTACTTTGGTTTACCATTCGAAACTCAGATTCTTTAGTGTGTTTCACTACACGGCCATACGCAAATGGTGATTTGGGGGGACAAAATAGCGACAACCAAAAAAATATTCCAGGAGTAAGTAAACAATCCAACTTAGGCGTCACCTCCAGAGAACAACCCATCTTAAGAGGTCTTTTTGGGCTCCTGGAAGGTGACAATTGCCCTCCACCCCGGTACGGCTCTGATTAACTAACAATAAAGGTCGGGCCTTACATAACCGCAACAACCCTGTGGCCGTGCGTTTCCCTGGTTAAATGTAGGAGGATGCGGTACAAAACATTTTGTATTTAATCAAACTGCAGTAATATGAGTCAATTATTCCAGGCTTTACACAACACCTGATTGTAAAATAAACCTTCGCAAATAAGGTAAACAGTTTAAACGTTTGGTCACACGTAACCACCAGTACCGTTCTAATCTAATGCCATATGCTTAATATTACCGCATCCTGCCCGACCACATACCACACACAAAAAATAGCAATGTATATAAGTTTTACTTACATATTATTCACAAGTAGTAATAATAAAATTAATTTTCCATTTTTTTATCACCTATTAAATCACTTTTTCTTGTATTGTTTGTTTACAACAACTAACGTTAAATAACTAACTCTTTATTTTTATACGTAATGAACTGAAATAAAAGATTACGCTCTGTAAACTCAAAGCTTTGCTCGGGGAACATCGGCGCTATATGGATATCCGATCCACGTATGATTTCATTGACTGGGCATGTCTCAGACTGTACGATGCATCACCGTCGAAATTCAAAATATAAACAAAACGTATCGAGACACGGTCGTGCTACGGTGCGGGTCTTGTGCGTCATCGGTGCGGTTACGTAAGACTTTCACCTATACTACACTCAAATTTTGGATAAAAAGGAAGAGAGATAAGTTAAAAAGTCTGTTTTAGCTTGACAAAAATGCTTTTTATATTTATTAAGGCATGAAAAGTGCTTTTAAATTTTTCCGAATTAATTTGCCCCCATTTTCCTCTATCACCGTGAAATCGGGCTCGGTGCGGTTATGTGTGGCCCGACCTTAATCTGTTTAACAGGTAATTTAAAAAATATTAAAACAGTTAAAATATATGTAAAAGTTCCTGGTTTGTAAAAAAAACAACCTATAAATGCGACTTAAAATGACCCTTTTTAAACTCTCATAATATATAATATATTTTAAATTATGGATAAATGTTAATTTATTATTGTTTGCATATTGTTAATAAAAGGTATGGTGTTATTGCGCAAAAATATTTTTACATGATGTTTTTGTAATCTAACAGCATACCCGATAACTTTTTGTATTTATTGCTATTTATGATATGTAATATTATATAAAAATATATTATAGTTTACGAGCTGGCAGCCACCTTTACTAAACTGTAAGGTAAAAAACTACAGTTTTGTGTATGATTTTAGTTTATTAATGGTTACATAAGAAAATCAATGTCAGGCAAGATTGACGTAATTACAAAACTGTTTTATTCAATCTATTTTTGTTTTAACGCATATTTTAAGCAATTTTTTCTCACGAAGCTACTTTTTAAACTTTTTAGTTTTAGCTTAACGCAGAGAACTCAAGTTGCTAAAGGAACTACTTTTGCAAACAGGAATTTTTAAATTATTTATTAAAAGTGTCTACTTTAAACAAATTTTTACTACAACCCCTAATGAAATCCACGACTTTACACAAACTTTGCCCTATTTTAAAATCTTGTTACAAAGCTTTATGAGAAGCAATCAATACATAACTTTTTTGTATGCAGTCTATTAGGTGATTTTTTTTCATTTTACCCTATTTCGTTAAAAAAACCTGGCCCTGGCAACTGGCCCAAAAACTGTGCAATGATTTTTTGATTTGCTTTATAAACGAAACAAAAATCTACGATCAAATTCGACACTTGCAAAGAAAAAAATAAAAATTTACGCTCTTATCTGTAAGAATTTTTAATCTAGAAACTTGGATTTGTAAGACAATACTGAATAAGTATTCGGCAGTAAATTATAATTATTTTATCCTTTCTTTTTATTTGATAAAACCGCGCCAATCCTACCATATATTGATTTTCTTACCTCCAAATAAAAAATTTAACTCATCAATTATCGGTAATGTAAGAATAAAGACAATACAGAAAACGGCTTGCGATCTCAATTTCATTTACATATCCTGCAGATGATCGTATAAGTGCGTTATATCCAATTCTACCTTTTACCTCTAATCTTAATTTTTGTAATAATAACCGCTAATAATTTTTATTCCAAGTATATTGCCTTCTTAATGAAAATAGAAACATATCAAATATTTTTTGTAACTTGATCGTAATTAATATTTTTGTAGAAAATATAGGTTTAAGCTGAGCTATTTACATATTTAGTAAGTATATGGCTTGCTACCGGCCAGAAATAGCAGGCAGTCGTATGCATGTTTGCCCGACCGAAGAAGCTTACGGTTTTCTTTGAAAACTGTGATGAGATAGATACCTGCAAAAAAATAGTCAATTTTAGTGAATTATTAGTTTACGTAAAGACTTAATTTATAGCTATTTAATACTAAACATTACCAAATAAAAAATGTTTTATACAAATTATATTTGCTGCCATAAGCAATAAGTATAGTTTGTAAGCTAAAAACTCACATGGCAAATATTTGATTGAGCAATAAATATATTATTTTAAAATCAATAATCTAAAATGTATACCTGATCTTTTTATATAGCCAAAGTCGAATAGGGAACTTAAGAACCCCTTGAAGAGTAAAATTAAGGTACAATTATTATGTAAAAAAAATTGAATAAATGATTTAGGTCTGTCGTGCATAACAGTATAGAAAACGCCATCAATTAGTTCATTCTTCGAAATAAAGAGAGGCGGCATCGGCATTAGAAAAATTATTTCAAAGTAGCAAAATCATAAAAAAAGGACGTCAGTAATCATAAATTTAACTATGTTAAAAATAAAAAAAACTATTTGAAAACACTAATTTCCACAAGAGTCCGCCTCAGTATAATGGAGTTCACGGACGTTGCAAAACACAATTCACATTCTTATTATCTACGGTAGCCTAATGCTTGAGGGTCTACTGAGTTGCTAGATAGTGAAAATATACATATGTAGTAGGAACATTATAAATTTAGGACTGCCGAGTAGCGAGACAAAATGTACGGATTTCTAGAAAAAGATATTTGAGTTCCTAGGCGGTAAAAATCACAAAGTATTATTATACCTTAATAAACAAATGCTTCATACCATTTTTTTGTTTTCCTTTATATTGCAGCAAAAACTCATTTATTTTAATAAATACCAGAAAATATTTGACGTTAAAGTTAAATACAAAAGTAAAATCCAACCAGAACTAACCAGAACTGGCCAGAACTAACAAACACTGAATATTATAATACAGGGTGGCGCAGATGGATCGAGTAGCTTTTTTTATCTTTGGACAAACCACGAAAACTAAAAGCCTAAAAACTAACGTACCGTGGGTGTCTTAAGCGAGGTAAGAGGGAGTTTGTTGACACGGGACTTAAATACTTGAAGATTTGGGGGAAAGGAAAGAGCTCCGCGGGCAGCAGGTTCCACATTCTAGAAACTCTAGGGATAAAAGAACGAACGAAGTGGGAAGTTCGAGGCCTGTCCAGTTGGACCGTATAGGGATGCATACGCGCGGAACCACGAGTTTCTCTGTTGGGGAGCTGTGACAGATGTTTGATAGAGTTCGGGGTTGGTGGTAAGAAAGAGATCTAGGGGATTTGAACTATGATTTGGGACTCTAGGAAGGTAGGTGAATTCCATAATAAGGTTGGTAAGAGAGTTACTGACTGCGAAGATTTCGGCTGCTCTGCTTTGGGGGACAGTTTTTGAAGAGCCCAGCCAATCCTTATTATGGACATTGAAGTCGCCAAGCACGATTACTTCAGCCGATGGAAACTGAGAAATTATGCTATCGATCTTTGTTGAAAGAAAATACTTGTCCAACTGTCAATTGTAAAGGTATTGGATTAAAATAAAGTGTAGAACGTGTAGTTACAATGAAAGTTTATTAAACCAATCCAACCAATACCTTTACAATTGACAGTTTGACAAGTTTTTAAAACCACCCGATCCATCTGCGGCACCCTGTATAATGTATAGTTATATTTACAACAAACATATCTTAATATGTTTCGCCTCCTAAAGTCACCCTTACACGGTCAATATTATTGTGT
Organism: Listronotus bonariensis; assembly: GCA_014170235.1. Taxonomy (NCBI): domain Eukaryota; kingdom Metazoa; phylum Arthropoda; class Insecta; order Coleoptera; family Curculionidae; genus Listronotus; species Listronotus bonariensis. The sequence goes on from JACEGR010000086.1 coordinate 355,760, forward strand.
CAATACTGGATATTTATTATATATTAAAAGTGTAGAAAATATTTTACGGTATAATATATTGCGTCAATATTACCGTGGGGGGGTGCTTAATTTGTGATGTTGGATTTTTACCTGCCTGAAATAAGGTCATGTCTAGAAACTTAATCATCCCCCGTCTAGTCCGTTTATGTCGGTCTAGGAATTCGGTAATCTTGGATTACTTTACCTACGCACGTCTAGCAACTTGGGTACACAGACGTTCACTTACGAAATAGGTACCAAAAATGGTTTTTTCATGATTTTTCGCTATTCTTTTAACCTAGATTATGTATTTATTATTATAAAGTTAGTTTAATTGCAGGCTATTACTTTTGTAACTTGTTTTCGTTTAAAATATTTCAGTCCAGTTTAGTCAATCTGATACTCGTTTTAAATGTGTATACATTAGTAGGTCAACATATCAGGTCACATACAGGGTGTAAGTAACTTACTTTATCTTTACTTAGTCTTATGGGGGACACGCGTTAATTCGATAAACGTTTTTCAGGGCAATGTTGGACTATCGAATTTGTCGGATTATGGTGTACTGCCTACGACCCTCTACAGGGTCATCCAAATTAAGTGCCCGCCATTGGTAACTGGCTAACCAAAATCAGCGAACTAGTAACATTTTTAACGCTCTTTAAGATTAAAGAATAGAAATACAATTGACAGTCGTATTTTTAAGTTATATAGCAAAAAACCATTGTTTTAATAAAACACCCTGTATATCACTAATTAAAAGATTTTTTAAAATCCTTTAAAAAAAGGTCACATGTGATATATCCCATTTTTCATAGTTTCGGAAATATGGTCATTGTCAGGTTTTGATAGTAAAATAGCATTTTTTTTATATAAAACACCCTGTATATTGATCACCATTAAATAAGTATTTTATAAAGCTTTAAAAAATACACATATCCAAATATAATGCCTTTAGAAAAATTAATGTTTATGCAATGCCTTAAACCACATAATTTTCAGTATATCTAATGAAAATTAATTAAATAAAATATTTAATAAACTCGTTAATATGTCCTGTTAAAAAATATTTAAAACTAGCTTTTGCCCGCGGCTTCGCACGCGGTAAATTCGAGTAAAACAATTTCCCTTCCCTCTACCGTAAAGATTTTGAATATTATTACACACAAATAAACTTTCCTCTTGAATCACTCTATGTATTAAAAAAACCGCATCAAAATCCGTTGAATAGTGATAAGAAACCTACAAAAATATTATAATATATATTTTTTAAATAATAATAATTATTTTTCAAATCTTTATGCAGGGTGATACAAAAATCGATCACGAAACTAAAGGGGTGATTCTACTTGACAAAATAAGGATCGTCAAAGTTAAATTTTTATTTTGGTTTTTTCGCCACCCAGCAAAAAAAAAAATAGATCCTCACTTTCATTTTTACGTACAAAATTAAATTCGAAATCCACAGAATTATTCATAAGTACAAAATCTGCCGCCCCGTAAAATACGTCAGCCGCCCCCTAAAAATGCCGATATAGGCTTCAGCCTACTCAGCCTTTTGGTAAATACGCCACTGCACCAATGTGAATAACAGAGGTGAGTTTCTTTTAGAATTCATAATAGCAGAAGGATAAGATATAGCCAACATAGGCTCTGAACCAACCTTCGTTACATTAACTAGGCGTAAGGTCCTCGACCTCACAATCTGCAGCCATAATGTAAGCGATGAATTAACTAACTGGCATGTCTCCCAAGAGCCATCATGCTCGGATCATCGCCACATAAGGTTTGACCTAAAAACTTCGCAACTGACAGAAAGCTAATTTCGCAACCCTAGGAGGACAATGCATTGGGAAGGCTTTGGGGTCACACTCAAGGAGTCGCTTGGGGAGGGATAGCTAAAATAGTCACAGCGAGAGATCTCGATCTGGCAGTAGAGGGAATAAGCGAAGCCATTCAGGCGGCTTACGAAGCAAACTGTCCAAAAACAGTGAGGCAACTTAAAAGAAAGACAGCAGGGTGGAACAATCATCTCCAGGACTTTAGGGCCGAGATGAGAAGACTATTTAACAAGGCCAAAGCTAACCGTGACTAGAACTCCCGTGTGCGCTAGAGTGCACAGAATCATGGCATAAGAAGGCACCGAACAAGAGCCTGGCCTGCTAAAAAGAGCAGATCGCTCATACGTGAACACAACGGAGGAGAGCCTGGAGCTGCTAATAAAGATACATTTTCCAGGCTCTTCAATAATCACCAACTCAACAAGCCTAATTCAACCCACTGAGAGGCCGAAACACCCGAAGAAAGTGGATTGGAAAAAAGCATCTGAGGTGGTAAACTACAACTCCATCAAATGGGCTTTGGGCGAATTTCAGCCGTTTAAATCGCTCGGCCTTTATAGAATCTTCCCAGTGTTGATGCAAAAGGCCAGGACATTCTAATGCCACACTTATGCACAATCTTTAGAGCATGTGTAACCTGGGTGTACTTACCCAAAATATGGCAAAAGTCAACCTACCTACCCAAGGTAGGCAAATCCTTAGACAGAACACCTAATTCACTAATCAGTCTATCCTCTTTCCTGCTGAAAGCGCTGGAAAAAATAGTGGATAGATACATCAGAGAGAATACCCTTAAAGGGAATCCTCTGAACAAGCGCCAATACGCGTACCAACCAAGAATGTCTGTGGATCAAGCACTAGACGATCTAAACAGACTTATGACGACAAGAAGGTGGCGTTGGCGACATTCTTGGACATAGAAGGCGCGTTCAACAACGTAACAACTTTTTCATTTATGAACGCGCTAAGGAAAAAGGTATCCCCGACACGGTCTGCAACTGGATCGAAGCCGGCCTGAGGAATAGGGTCATTAGATTCACCCTAGACGCAGTATCAATGGAGGCTAAAGTGCGAAGGGGTTGCCCACAGGGAGTCGTTTTATCGCCATTATATTGGGCAGTCCTCATAGAAGAACTTCTTAACAAACTTACTGGTGAAAGGTACAACTGCCTGGGGTATGCAGATTACCTGGTAATTGTGGTCAGTGGTGGTCATCTAGGATACATATCCTAGAGAAGAATGCAGAACGCCGTAGACATCGTTGATGAATGGTGGAAACAGAAGGGACTTTCAGTCAACCCTCATAAGACAATAACAGTTCCTTTCACAAAAAGAAGGGCGCTGAAAAAATTAGGACCTCCCAGGCTCAACGGAGTGGAAATCCCTTTTTCAAAAGAGGTCAAATATTTAGGAATCATCCTTGACCAAAAATTGACCTGGGGACCACACCTAAGCAAAGTCACTCAGAAGACAAAAATTACAATTGGTAGATGCCGAAGACTTTGCGGCAAAAATTGGGGACTCGGTCAGAAGATAAACCTGTGGATATACAAAATGGTTGTTAGACAAGATATTTGTCAAGAGTCCTGACAATACCCTCGATATTTATAACAAATACTTAAAATCGGATTTGATTGTTTAATCATTTTACTAACAAAAACTTACTGTACAAATAACAGACTTTAAGAATAGTTTATTTTGCATCGCTTTAACGGCAGTGAACACCTAAAAGCATTTAAAAAATAGCTTGTCTGTGGTTTCATGACAGCTGCTTCTGGGCAATTCTGTGATTTTCATGGTTGATCCGCTCTGAAAAACGGATGATGCCATTTTATGCTTCGAATCGTTTAAACAAACAATTCAAATACAAAGGTTTTAAGCTTTATAGAGGTCAATAGTCACTGGGGAACTTGAATGTAAACATAAGAAGCGAAGCTTATATTATACACTTAAGAGCTTGTAAATATGTATATTGTGAACACCTAGTATAAAAAGTATACATTTTGGGAATTTTAAAAATATACATTTTTGGGAAATTTAAATTTTAATTGGGTTACTTAACATTGGGAAATTTGGTACATAAAACAATACGTGAGGTGTCAAGGTTTAAAAAGTATAAATCAAACAATTTTCTAGGTTACTCTTATAATAATAAAACAAAAAACATTAAACAAGCTGAGTTGCCTAGAAACGCAAAACAAACACTGAAAAATTTGATATTTAAAGAGAACAAAATTTTAAGACGGGAGATTTGTTTATCAGATAACAAGCAGTTAGTGAAGTAAAGTAAAAAGTTAAAGTTAGTTACGCCCCCGTACGGGCTACTCCGAGTGGGAGTATGCCCGTACCAAAATAAGTTAGTTCAACAAGTTAAGTTGGTCCTAGAAAATGCAAAGTTAGTTTTGGTAGTCCACCGGTCCCATGGTCCAAGAAGATAGTTCCATATGGTACATTTGCCCCAAGTGACGTAAAGTGACCCTGTATGTATATTTCAAAATTTTATAACGTCACATATGGTGGAGGCGCCCCCGTTCCCAGTGACCTTGTGAAACGTCGGTTATGGTAAGCTGTGCCCGCCCCAGTTCCAGTGCCCTTTGTGAAGCGATAGGAAAAGTCGCTCATGGTACGGCCTTCCTACCCCTCAGTGTATTTGTGGAAGAAAATGCCAAATATATGGTAAAGGCGTCCCGTTCCCCGGAGAAGAAATGTGTGTGAAGTGACGAAGATGGGGAAAAATATGTTGCGTAGCGTAGCTGCAAGGAGGTAGCAGCGTAGCTACAAGAAAAGGAAGATAAGGTATATCTTCAGTTTTGAAATATGGCTAAATGGGGTTAGCCAGAGTTGTTGAAGAAGAATATGAAATAGTTATTTGCGTTGAAGTTGTTGTTTTACGTCGTGAAGACGGAGTTCAGAAGCAGCATGAGGCTGCATTAGCACTGGAAGCCGCAGCTCTAGTATGGAAAAGAGCTCTGAAGTATGGTCTTGAATTGTGGGGTACAAGACAGTTAAGCGGCCCTGAGAAAGCTCAGGATATGGGGAAATTGGCATGAAGTTGCAGTAACCTGATGTGGAAGAAGAAAATGGGAATGAAAGGCAGACAATGGTACGTGGAGAAGTACGGGACAAATGGCCAATGGAACGCACCATCAAGGACATGGACAGGCAGGCAAGGTGGACGCAATTTTTTTTATAAAGGCTAGTATAAGAAGAATGTGGAATATTAGGTTAATTTCTTAGTATAAATATAAAAAAAAATGATTTTCTTTTTATGTAAGAGATATTTTTTTGTTTTTAAACTATCCAATAAATTTAAAAAAGAGCAAAAGATAAAATAGAAAAAAATCACCTAATTAATAGTACATGTAAAACATAGTTAATTATTTTCTTTCCCCCTGGTATATTAAATAAATCATTGAATTACTTTTTTAATGGTTCAACGTTTTGCTGACGAGACAAGGCCAAGTTCACTTTTATTGTTACAGGACTGGTCAGTTTTAAATAACACAAACTTTTTTGCTTATTTAGCTGTTTGTGTAGTACATAAATATCTAGTAAACTTAAAGATTAATAAAAAAAATTACAATTTATGAGTAACAATAATTAGGTCATTTTTTGTCTAAAAAATAATCTTACCGTTAAAACTATATTTATTTAAAGTACCTACTTAAAGAAAAGCTTAAAAAAGGTTTTTAACAATTAAGTTAAAATCTTATTTGAACTAATTATTTCAGCAAAAACATCTCTAGAACTTTTAAATAATTATTTTAGATAATTTTTCCGGAAGAATTTTTTAAAATTTCAAAAAAAAAAAAGAGTCATAATGTTAAATATAACCTAAATGAATTATTTTTTAGAAAAAAAAACTATTTTTACATTTTTTCGTGCATTTTTTTGGAAAAAAAATTAATTGGAAAAAACAAAAAATTTAATAAAACGTTAAGATTATTTACGATAAATATAATTTATATAATAAGTAACCTAATGTTAGGTTTTAAATATTTGTAAGCTATATGGAACTATCGTTTTTCGATAATATTGCTATTTTTTTTTTTTTTAAAGGTTTTAAGTAAATCTGTCTGATTTCTAATAGCGTTGTGGGTCCAACGCTTTCAGGAAGGGGGCATATGTGAACACCTAGTATAAAAAAGTATACATTTTGGGAATTTTAAAAATATACATTTTTGGGAAATTTAAATTTTAATTGGGTTACTTAACATTGGGAAATTTGGTACATAAAACAATACGTGAAGTGTCAAGGTTTAAAAAGTATAAATCAAACAATTTTCTAGGTTACTCTTATAATAATAAAACAAAAAACATTAAACAAGCTGAGTTGCCTAGAAACGCAAAACAAACACTGAAAAATTTGATATTTAAAGAGAACAAAATTTTAAGACGGGAGAATTGTTTATCAGATAACAAGCAGTTAGTGAAGTAAAGTAAAAAGTTAAAGTTAGTTACGCCCCGTACGGGCTACTCCGAGTGGGAGTATGCCCGTACCAAAATAAGTTAGTAGTTCCATATGGTACATTTGCCCCAAGTGACGTAAAGTGACCCTGTATGTATATTTCAAAATTTTATAACGTCACAATATATATATATATATATATATATATATATATATATATATATATATATATATATATATATATATATATATCCATGTGGACCACCACGACCTATCCATCAATGTGGGTACTGTTCATTTAGGAAATCAGTGACGCCTCTTCCACAATGGGCTGAAGCAGCGTCATGTTAAAAGAACATTGTCCTTCTGATTTAAAGAGGAACGTTTCCAAGTAGTAGAGGTAGATCGGTTTTAAAAAACCAATAGCTGGTAATGACAATTTACGAACAAACAATTATTATTACAACTCACGACCCAACTTATTATATTACCCATGCAAACTAATCGAAACAATGTTATTTTATTACTCTAGAATTTGTCTTGGCAACCTCAAACTAAAATGATTAAGAACCGTTAGGAATTCGGAAAAAGTGATAGAATCATTTTTGCTTAAAATAAGTCAAAGAGTTTATATCCCTAGTATCTCTCACATCAGTATATCAAATATATCTATAATGTAAAATATATATATATATATATATATATATATATATATATATATATATATATATATATATATATATATATATATATATATATATATATATATGTACATATATTGTAATTAAATAATACACATGATTATCTGAGTTATAATGACGTATGTATTTTATTTGACATGTTTTGCTATGAAACCCTGCCTTCCTAAAGTCTTTACAAATACTAATAAAATTATTGCTGAAATTGTTTTTTTTCTTTCCAGGCGTGTACCTACCGTGTATGCGGCCATTTTTGTATGCTTGCCGGCAATTCGCCTGCATGTAAAATTTATTGGCAATTAAGTGTTTATTTAGGGTTGACTTTTTAATACGTGTTAGATGTTGGCATAATATTGCCACCAATTGCCAATGCTTTACCATCAATGCCAATATAAAAAATGTACATTGCCGGCAAATAGTGTTTGCTGGGTCATTTCTTAAAAAAAACTAAAAACCACGTAGAAAACAATTGCCCAAAGCGATAAAAAAATATTCTTTATCTGTCAAAATCGTCAAATCTTGTATTTCTGCTAAGCGGGAAATTTCAATTTGTCACCTTCGGTCGAAATTAACCTAGCTATTTTTACGATCATTTTATTTTTATTCTCTCAAAAATACATAATAAACATTTTGTTTGACCTAATTTTTATTTGCATGATTTGTAACAATAAAATGTTATGAAAAGGCCATTTCCTTTAAATTATGTAAAAAAACATAAAATAATGTTGTTTAGCTGCCATTATAAATAAAACAGATAAAAAAAAATGGTTTAATGTTAGTTAAATACTAATGTTAATAATATGGTTTAAAAAGTATGAATATGCGTTGAAGGTTTGCCTTCAAAAATCCAATATTTATTTGCCTGCAACAAAAACGCGTGCTTTATTTAATCAGGATTGGTATGCCGCCATTTTTGTATGCTTGCCGGCAATTCGCCTGCATGTAAAATTTATTGGCAATTAAGTGTTTATTTAGGGTGGACTTTTTAATGCGTATAAGATGTTGGCATAATATTGCCACCAATTGCCAATGCTTTACCATCAATGCCAATATGAAAAATGTACATTGCCGGCAAATAGTGTTTGCTGGGGTAGGATAAGGACTTTCTTTATAAGCATATATAGTGCCTGGCTTTATTTCAGTTCGTCTAACCGAACCGCTGCCGACCACAAAATCGAAGTTTTTAGAAATAAAAATACCTAAAACCTTGCTTTTTCAAATGTATTTTCGTAATTGTGTTAAACAAAACGCTACAACACAAAACAATAAAGAAAATCTACTAAAAAATGTTTCCATTTTTTTTAGTTTAATGGTACTGTCAACAGGATTTGCATTAACTCTAAATTATGGGTACAAGCATTATTTAAATGAGGCGAGTATTAATAATACCCGAGCTTAATAACCATCCTTCCATTATCTTAAAACGTATTAAAACTTCAATATTTGACATTTGGACCAGTCGTCTGCGAGACAATAAGCTTTATTTTTGCGTTGGTTATCGATTAAAGTTAACCGTTTAACTGATTATAGCCAGAAGGTATCGGTATTCGTGTCAATATTAGGCTTATTCTTTCGAAACATAAGTGTTATTATACCCGAGCCTAATAAGGTAACTTGCAATAAATCTTTAATGATATAACGACGTTAGAACTTATTATAATTTTAAATTGAAAACAAAATTTTTTATCCATTTGTCCTTTTTAAACCCCATCCGTAGGCAATCTGTATATTATTCAAAAAATATAGCTAAAGATAATTTAAATATATTGAAAACTTTGAATTTTTAATTTTTTCTTTTCAAAGCTTTAAAGTAAATTTAGGTGGTAACCGATTTTTTGACTACCGGTAAATGCTGAGACCAAAATCAAAGCTGTTTAAAGATCTTTAATATGGCTCTTTACATGCTGTTTTTTAGTTAGGTTAAAAGAACAACTACCCATAGATACTTTAATCAAATGCTTCTAACAACAACAAGAAATTAAGTCAATTAAATTTAAAAAAAAAAAAGAATTTAAGCACAAAAGGTTGCAAAATAATGGGTATCAAACATAGCGCAGCAATAAAAAAACAGGTAGTAAGCAATATTTAATGTTTTAAAAACCTCTAGCAATTTTACAAAAATATAATAAACTGTTTAGAAAGTGGCAACAGCGTCAAACCCACGCCTTACTTCTGTTTCTATTTAACACGATCTACTTACTTTATTTAGGAATTCGGAGGCACATAACGATTTCATTTTGCCCCTGTCCTTGATTAACTTATCTTGAACCCAATTAAGACCTGTTCTCTATTGAGCGCGCTGCGCCCGGCGATTTAACAATTACTCATTATTATCGACTTTTTACAATGTTAATGTTAAAACAATATAAGGGGCTTTTGAAAAATAGCAATTGCAACGTTTTGGTGTTGTAAGTTGAAAAAACAAGGTGGTTCTATGTTCTACTGTATTTTTGTTACGTTCACCGATTACTCGAAAAAATCCACTGAGTTGGAACTCGGGATTTAATGACAAAATCCTGGGAAAACCTCAACTATTAAAGTCGCGTACATGTACTAGTCCCTGGGCCAGAAGAGGAAATGAACTTTACGATAACCTTGAAAATGTAAACTCTTTTAAAGCTTTTTTGGGGAGGTTCCTTTTGACGAGTCTACCACGAATATTCGTAGGGCTTATATGGAAGCGACACTTTAATCCAGCCCGTCTATGTCAAATGTTTCGGGTGTCGGACTGGGCGAACACGTAACAACTCAATGTTTTAACTGCAATTTTTAACATTTTGCCAAAAATGATAAGGGTTACAGTCACGAAACCATAAGAATTAAACACATGTTTCGGGTATCGGACTAGGCGGGTTACTTGACTAACCCTTACGATTTTTGGTACAATATTTAATAATTGTATGTAAAACATTGTGGTAAACTTGTTCGAATAAAAAAGTGACTCATTCGCCCAGTCCGTCACCCGAAACATTTGACATTGACAGGCTGTATATATGGCGATATAATTATTCGTGGTAGACTGGTCAAAAGGAAATCCCCCAAAAAGGTCTTAAAAGTGTTCATGAAGTCCATTTCATTACTGGCTCAGGGACTATACCTTTTAATTTATGTTCACCGATTACTCCGTCAATTGAGAGATTTTTAAAAAAACAGCCAATGACAAGTTTTTAATATTGCTAAGATATAAAAAAAACTTTGTTAAACCTATATGGCTAACTATATAATTTTTTTAGTAATATGGTCGTAAATATAACTGTATTTTGCGCATTTAAAGATACATTTAATACAAAAATTAGAAATAATATTGGTTGTTCATGCGAAAGAGTGCACTTCCAAAGTGGTCCGATTGGAACCATGTAAGGATCTGATAGAAAATCGAATCGAATTTTAAAACCACGTACAACGTACATGTATTTTTCTTACTTTTAAAAATTAATTAAAAATTAATAATGAAGTAAGAAGTAAAAAAATATTAATTTAAAAACAAATTAAAAAGGCTTGGAAAAATAAAAAAATATACCAAAAACCGAAAAAACATTTAAAGTTTAAAAAAGTCGGTTAATAACATATGTGTCTAAATACAAACTAAAAATAAGATTTAAATAAACAAAACCTTGCATACTTAAATTACATTATGATTTCAACCGACTCCATTTTAAAACTTTTATTTTTTATTATTTTTAGTTTCTTAGTAGGTTTTTTTATTATTTTTTTGAAGTGGGTTAAATTTTTGTCTTTTTGATTATCTTATATACTAGAATACCGGTTGCCCACGAAACTACTAGCAAGTCTCTAATTTTTTTGAAAAGTGTTACAAGTTTTGAAATTTTGGTTGGATGTATGCAGATTTTTGCTATTTTAAATTGAACACCCTATATATTTTTCTAAAAGTTAATTTTACAGGTATTTTTAAGCAAAACATATACCATATGCTTATCTTATATACTAGAATACCGGTTGCCCACGAAACTACTAACAAGTCTCTAAGTTTTTTGAAAAGTGTTACAAGTTTTGAAATTTTGGTTGGATGTATGCAGATTTTTGCTATTTTAAATTGAACACCCTATATATTTTTCTAAAAGTTAATTTTACAGGTATTTTTAAGCAAAACATATACCATATGCTTTTCTATCTTAATTAGTTTTTGAGAAAATGCACAAATAAAAATAATTTTTTGAGATATCTAGCTGGCTTTTTATTAATTACTATTCCAAAAATTGCCTCTAGATTACTTGATAATGCTGTAGTTCATTTAAGTTATAACTGTTAAATATATGTAGTTAAAATAATTTAACTAATAACCTAAAATTATCTAAAGGGGTCAGAAATCATCCTACCTAACAGTAATATTTTTCACTTGTTATAATAAGTCTTAGGAACATCACTAGACACTTTAAGACGATTAGTGGGATGCAATAATTACATATAATGCATCCCACTAAGTCAAAAACTGCTTAGTAGTCTTAAGAATACTAAGCAAATTTTTAATAACTTCATAAAATCGTCTTTATTACCATCTTAAATTATGTTACAGCAATAAAGAGACGATTCATAATAAGTACAAATAATAACTTTGTTCGCGGGTTAAGTAATGAACTGATTCTGAACTAGAACCGAACTGGTTTGGGATTGTTCTAAAGCGCATGTCCAGTTATTTATTAGTTCGGAATTTTCATTTACCGCGAACGACTTTCTGCAGCTGAGGATGTTTTTTAACCTAGCTTTGTGCTTAGTATATTTTTATGGTTAAATTAGATCCTATACCATAAAAAATCCAAACAACAAAAAATGGCAAAATAATTATATACCTGTTGGTCTTATAATATTGTCTATATTTTTTGATTTAATCTCTAAATATTTCATTGCATACATACATTTATACGGAACACAATTAAAAATCCACCGTTTATATACGCTCACAATCACAAACATTTTTTAAAAAGTATTCAACGGGTATAATATCCTGCAGAAAGTGCGCATGCGAATAGTCCCGAAACTGGTTCAGAATCAGACCCGCGAACAAAGCTAATGTTACCATTTTTAGGTATATTACCAATAGTGGTTCCAAATTTTACCCCGAAATTAGAAAAGTAGAGGAATAAGACCATTCATTTCTCTATTAGCTAGGTAAGTACAGATCGTTCTTTGAAGATTTCTACGTATTTGGACCGCAATCCCCTGACGTGGTTTACTCTTTAATGAACAATGACGGTTGTTTTGAGAAGTTTAGTTAAAGTCGAATGTTTTCGTGTAAATTTATGTCGATCGATCTTTTACTGTGTTATAGTAAAGTAAATAAACTATATTTAAAAACTAAATTAAACAATACCAAGTGTCCCAAAAAATGTTACGTACGAAAAACTTTTTTTATGATACTCCTTAAATTAATATTATTGCATATTTGGATTTAACAAGGTGTTTCAAATATTTTTGCCGTTCATGTATCATAAATAAATGTTATAGTTGTTTGCAAGTTATAAATGAACCAAACAAAGTAACTTTTTAAAATCTATTCAAGCGTAATAAAATTAAAGTAAAAAACAATATTGTACAATTACCTGACCTCACTTCTACCTTTAATTTTATAACATTTCCATACATGGGTTTTAAAAACTTATCGGAAATCGGTGAGAGTTATGTTGCTCTACCTTAAACAATTTTTGGTCAGTAAATCACCAGAAATCAAAAATTACCGATTTGAATTGTTTTTATCTCCTGAACTTATAGTTAGGTAACACTTAAACAAAAATGCTTAGAATGCTTTGCCAAAATCCAAATATTCAACAATCTACAGTACGTCTGATTCAAATAAACTCGTTTTGGTTTGTAAAATTTTATTACGGCAGCCGGTTAAACTACAAATAATTTTAAAATTTGGTTCATTTACTTCTCTTTAACATTGTTTTGAAAAAAAATGAAAATGCAAACCAGTTCAGATGCTAGCTAATATTGAATTGGGAGATAGCCACCCTCCACCAAACAAAAATACACTTCTCATTTCTTAATTAAACAGGAGATTCAAGTCAGTACATAGCAGATACATAACAATTAAAGGTCAGACATGAGATACTGGTTTACTTAAATTTTAACTTAAATAAACTAATTACATGGGGAAATCTCGTTTTTATTAAGATTATGTCTGACCTTTTATTACAATATTTCTGCTATGTTTTGACCTGTATCTCCTGTTTAATTAAGAAAATCGCATTGGTAAGATAACATATTTTAGGATTAATTTGTAAAACCTCAAAGTGTTTTAATAGATGTCCTGAGAAAAGAAAAAAATGTTCTTAAAAGCTTGAGAAATTCAATAAAGAATTAACCTTTAAAACTGGCCAATAATTTTATGACTGTATTCCTAATAACCTTGTGGTTATGAATATTTTTTATATATACATATCGCGGTTGACCTGGCAATACCTCCTCGTCCCAGCTTTTTTACAGGAGAAACAAAAACTGTTTAATCTGGGATTCTGAACAAACCTAATTGGTCAATTTGTCTCAATAAAAATGGATAATTCTGTTGCCAATAATTTAAAATTAGATGGAAGTATAATTTTCTACTCTAAGTATATAAGTATTTAAATTTGGGTCATTATTTTTTTCTCTTTAGCAAGCGATCTTTTTATTTAAATTAAAAGTTATACTTGTCTTGCGTTTCACATATGGTCTACAGTTTGGTAAAAATCTAAAAATAAATTATCATGTTAAATAGATTGTGTCTATTATTGATAAGTTTAGGGTTGTGTTATCTTCCCTAGTATTTTTTGAAATAAATGTATAATCTACGTTACTTAAAACAATTTATAGAAATACATTTTTTTTGTATTAGCTGTTTTTATGCCACAAATTAAATATGTAAAATTTTGGGAAATAATAGCAGATAGGATGTATTGCCAGGTCACCCAAGATATGACAGTATATTCAGTTGGCTTACTTGCGTATTGATTAGTATAACACGGTATAATTTAAAGAGAAATGTAGGTTTAACTTCCGTAGAAATTTCGGCAACATCGCATGTGTAATAACGCACTTCTTCCATTTGACACACAGCGTAATGGTTGGCTGAGGCGTAATTCTCTCGGCGGAGTATCGACCCGGCAGAATCAATACGGGCACCGACAGTGGAGGTTGCTGTTGGACACAGGTAAATTCTTCTTATTTAGAAGTGCAAAGAAAACAGATTTTCTGCGGTTACAATTTTTTGATTGAGCATAGGCAATTTTATTATATTTATTTTTTCTTATTTTTCACCGCCTTAAAATTCAATCTTTCTCCTTTAAAAAATGTAACATAAGCTATGGTTATTTTCAAAAATAATGAAATTATTGAGCTGTAAAAATATCAAAACACATTTAAATGGCATGTAGTCATGCCATACTTGGTTACAGAAAAAAATACGGCAACAAATACTATACTATACGCTATTTAAAAAATAATATTTGCAGTGAGGCAAGATTACTTTATTAAATACTTTTGGTAATATTGCGAAAAACATATAGCCTAAGTGCTATTTTTTTTGCTGTTACCTTGTTTGTAGCAAATTCTCGTTGCCAAATATTAACCCTAACTGCCATGAAGCCAATTTTTTAGAAATCAATAAACCCATTATTTTTGGATATAACCATAGCTTATGTGACATTTTTTTATAGAGGAAATATTTAATTTTTAGACAGTGAGAAAATATACATGGTGTTTCATTTAAAATAACAAAGTTTCCCTATATCGGAAAATCGGCCATTTTGTTTTTGTATTAACGGAATGTCGAATGTCACAACCAAATGGCGAGGCTATGATAAAAAAAACTTTAAAAATCCATGGCTTTCTGCGAAAACCGCATTTCGATATCTTTATTTGTTCTAAAGTTATTTGCGATCAAAATGGGTCAAAATATAGTCGGACATCCTGTATATAGCTTTTTTCTTGAACATAAAATTTTTAAACATTATACAAAAGTCAAACATTATTCAATCTACTATATCTATAGCAACTTTATTTAAACTTTAACAAGACCAGTTTTCTCCTGTCCGCACATGAATAAAGGACATTGCGATGGAATATCGTCGGCTGCTCAGTAGGGTCACGAGTTCACAGCTAAAGCGGAGATTCTATTTTAAACGTCGATGAATGCCCCTTTAGCTTTTCGAGAAATCGCGCTCTTCCTGTTCCGGACAATGTTGAAATTCAAATGCAAATTTTCTAGTCGCCAAAGATCACGCTCCAATATGCAGCCACACATTTTGCTGTGTAAAATTATTTTAAATTTAAAAGCATTTTTATGGTAGGTTTACATCTATCATTTATTGCATGATATTTATGTCAGACAGAAATTTTGGCTCATGTAAACAATAAAAAAAAAATTATGGGACCGAAAATAGAATAGAATAGAATACATTTTTGACCGTTTACATTAGCCAGAATTTCTGTATGACATAAATTATCATGCAATTAATATCAGATGTAAACCTACCATATTAATATTACAGGGTTATTTTTAGGTTGATATTTTCCTTTTAACACTGTATAGAATGCAAAAAAAGAACATTTTTCAACTATGTCCCAAAATGCCTAGTTTCCCAGGTACAGGGTATTAAAGTTTAAAAAAAAAATCATTTTTGTCATAACTTTCCTACTACTCCAGATATTATTACAAAATTTGGTACATTTTTTTGACCATTACATTACACATTTTTATATAAATGAAAAAAATACCAGTGGCGTTCGAACAATATTTGTATTGAATTTTTTCAAGATTTCAAGATAAAAATAGTACGCTACTGCTTTTTCTTCAAATCAATAATATTTTTGCAATAATCATTTACTTTGGAGTTACCATGGTCTCTTTTTTTTCGTACGACGAACTATTATCGTTTAAAAATTCAAAGCCAATTTAATTCAAGGTAAAACTGCTAAAATCGGATATGGTGTGTTGTATGTCCAATTCGTTTTTAACTTTTATAAAAGTTAGAACTAATGATATTTTTATTAAGTTTAAATTGTAGTAGTGTAGATTTTTTATACTAGACATACAAAACACCATATCAGATTTTAGGGATTTGGCCGTCCATCAAAATTTTCCATTCAAAGAAAAAGCAGTGGCGTACTATATTTCCTGGAAAAAATCAATACAAATCTTGTTGAAACGCCACTAATACCTTTTTTGCAGAAAAAATGTAAGGAAATGGTCAAAAGAAATGTACCAAAATTTGTGATAATATCTGAAGTAGTAGGAAAGTTATGACAAAAAGGATTTTTTCTTTAAACTTAAATACCCTGTATCTTGAAAACAAAGCATTTTCGGGCATAGTTTAAACTGATTATTTTCTTGCATTTTATACAGTGTTAAAAGGAAAATATCAACTTAGAAATACCTCTGTATATTGTTCCCATTTACTCCAATAATGTATGCGGCTAATTACTATCACTTTAAATGGGGAACAAATTCGCAAGAGAAATTCTATAATTAATTATGGTTCCGGTTAGTCGTTGGCGTGTTTTAGAACGAGGTCAATTTGTCGCCATTTTAAAAAATTAAAATTATCCTAAAATCTATGATTTTCTATATAAAAAAAATATGAAAAAATTTTGTATACCCCCAAAATCCCTATCGGAATTATATTTTTAAAAGTTTAAAACATTTTCTGGTTAAATTTATAATGGTTGAAGTTCACTCGTATTTTCACAATTTGCTTCTGCTGACACAGAAAACGATCATTACTAATAGCAGAGGACAGTTTTGTCATACAGTGTAAAGTACATTTCTTAATTTGTGATAGTACGATACGCTATCATAAAAGGAAAAAGTAATTTTAATATAGTACTAGTCTCCTACTCCTTTGCAATGTAAACCAAGTAATAAGTAGGTAGTTTTTAGATTATTTAGTCAGACACATCCTGTAAATAACGTAACATTGGTCTAGTTCTAGTTTATTATTTTTAGGTAAATACATCTACCATTATAAGCTCATGTTGGTAGCCTTTACGATAATTTAATGGTAATAATAATAGTATGACGTTTGGTGGTGTAAAAAGAGGTGATAACAATTTTAAACAGAATTTAAGTTAGTTTTATGTTAAATTACATAAGCACAGAAACCACACAATGGAAAAAGCTATTTACGCACATACAAGGTGGCCGCCGAGGTACCCGAGAAACTTCGGGTATGAATTCTATGACTAACTTTAACCAAAATAATTTCATTTACTTTTTCCGAATTCCTAACGGTTGGGTTTGAAGTTGCTAAGACATAAATTCTAGCTAAGACATAAATTCTAAAGTAATGAAATAACATTGTTACGACTAGTTTGCATAGGTAATTTGATAATTAGCACCTTGGGTTGTAATAATGATTTTTTGTTCGTAAATTGCCAATATTAATAGCTATTGGTTATTTTTTTGCTTTGTTGTTTTTATCTTAAGTTTCTAACTTGAAACCCAGATAATTTAAGAACCGTTAGAAATTCGGAAAAAGTGAACAGAATCATTTTTGCTTAAAATTAGTCATAGAATTCATATCCGAAGTATCTCGGATACCTTGGCGGCCAACCTGTATATTTTTGTTGTATAATTTTTACGGTATATTTATAAATTTGTATTTTATTCACGGTAAATGCCATAGCAGTCGCTACGGTATCTACATTACGAGGGAGGAAGGTGCCACTTTTCCTTCTGGTGATGGTTTGACCAATTATCCAAGGGAGGAAAAGGCACTTTACTCCAGGATGAATGTGTGTAAATTTTTCTACTACCTTTTATAATATTCTCAAGAAATACATAATTATTTGTAGTATTCTAATAATTTAATTTGCGAGTCCCAGCATCTCACAATAATTAAATACCAGTCAAATATGACATTTAAAATCGTCACACATCATACGAACTATCGCTGTCAAGGTGCTTAGCTATGTTTTTATAATAAATATTACATAGGTAAACCGTTTTCTATGAAAGAAAAATTATCATTCCAAAGCAAAATGAACTCTGAACACGACGATAATATCCCTCAAAAAATATTTTTGAAACGGCATGTCTAGTATCATTAAATCTTCTGCATAAAACTATAACACAAGAATTTATCCTTGTACATTTTTTGAATAAAGGAGAAACTCCAAAGGCATCTACGCACTGGAGCAAATACAGTATGTTACGTTTATTTGTGTTTAAAGAAAAATAGTATGCCGGCGGTCGAGGAAGAAAAAGTAAAAGTTTTCCTCATACGGAGACGGAAAAGTCTATGTTTCATGAAGGTAGTGAAAAAAAAGGTAATTATGGTGAAATACTTAATTAGAAAAAAGTCTTTTGTTTTAGGTGCGACACAACTCTGTTCCATATTTAGCGCAACTTCATAAGATATTTGCGAGGTACAACGTTGTTTGGGTCATATAAACAACGCTTATTTTAAAAATGAAAAAAAATGTAAAAATAGTGTAGTTTAACTTTAAATAAAGTAATCTACTAATAAAGTTAGTGTAAATACTTGTGTACTTAACTCGTTTAGTCTTTAAACTATCGTCAAAGTAAAACGAAAGCATAGATTCTTGGTGATTATATACCAAAAGCCAAAAGTGCTAGGTTTACTTAAAACATATTTACCTTAAATAAAGTGTTAACCACTTCTTTGCAGGTAACTTATTTGGAAAAGAAAGAATCATAATCGAACCCTGTAAAAGACGACTCCAAATTGCTTCTGGAGACATTCTGGTTGGTTTTCCTCCAAAAGTTGGTTTTCGGAGGTTGATATCTATGTTATTCTCCCATTGCGGTAAGCGAAGGAAGATTCCAGGAATTGTAGCCTTTGTTATGACTGTAAGCAAAAAAAAATCAAGACAATACAAAAACTACATTAACAAAGGTAAAATTAAATTTAGGTCTTTTTAATATAATACTTTGTTACTTTATATCTGGGGAAATACATTTGTGAGATTTCGATATAAAAAAATTAAATATTAGAACATAAAATGATCATTTTCTTGGATAACACAATCGATTGTTTTCAGTTTTTTAAACTTTTTATTTATATTTATTATTTTTAGTATGTTACAATAACCGCAAATCTGTTTTTATAGTAGAGAAATAGAATATCATGCAACAAGTTTCGAAAAGACTCTTTGCACACAAGTATGACGTTTGTGCACGAGCCGTAGGCAAGTGATACAAGTCATACAACTGTGCAAAAGTCAGTTTCTAACGAGTTGCACACGATACTTTTTCTACGACAGCAGAATAAAAGGTTAATATGTGATTTTTATTATATTTATTTTATTAACTTTTGTGTGAAAATTTTCATACGCGTGTGAAAAGTTTTTACACGCTGATGTCAAAACTAAATGATAGAAAATAAAATACTTTTTGACTGGTTGACTAAAACATTTTTACACAGTAGTATCATACATCATGTAAAATAGGTCATTTTTAGATCCTGTTTGACGTGCGTTTTTAGACACTTTTTATAGAAGTCATAGAAAAAAACCATTACAAAACATTCTTGACATTTCCTCTAAATAAAGTTAGGTCTTAACAGCAGTGGTGGCTGGTGATGGCCAATTTAATGGGAACACCCGCACCGTAGGTAAAAACCAAATTTTATTTATGCCTCTTATTATAAGTAATTAATCCATTTTTAGTGATAATATGTTAAATGGTAAAATGAATAACGATTTAAAGTGATTATATACACAGTAATAATCAACAATTAAAGACAAAATATTAGTTTATTTAACAATGGTTCGGGTGTGCCCGCCATCACCAGCCGCCACTGCTTAACGGATCTTTTGATTTTTTCATGAAATGATCTGTTTTTTTTTCTTTGTTTTTAAGACTTATTACAAAATCAAAACTATTTATGTTTCTTTCATAAAAAAGGGTAAAATATTTCAGCGGTAAAATACTCCATCAGTTAAATCTACTGTTAAAAGCTAACTACAATCTCCAGTTTGTTTATTTTTACTTGTTGTTAAACTTTATTTTTCAGGGTGAAAAATTCTTTAATCTTTGGTTATCTCGCGGGATACTTTCGTATTTGGGGGTTTTTTGATATAAGATCTTTATATGTAATGTTAATTTTTAGGTGTTAACTAGAGGACGCCACCTACACTACTTTCTCTAAAGCGCCCCAACGTTTTTGTTACTCTGTATGTACCATTTAAGTAAACCAGTACATTCTCCTATGTTTTCTATACAAAAAAGGTATACATTGTTAGAACGGCTCTGAGCCACCGTTTTTCGAATATTTGCATTTAAGTGGTTTAGTGCAACCCACAAGTATATGTATAATGTATAAATACATTATTTCATTCGTTTATAATGGGGCAGTTGTAGTTATCGCTAATAAGCTGCTTTTAAAGGCATTTTTGGGTTGCACTGAATTACTTTATGGTGAATATCTAGAAAAATGTATTGGAGAAATCAATGTTTTACTTGGATGGTACATACAGGGAAGCACAAAAAGTTGCGACCATTTAGAGAAATTCAAGTAATGTAGGTAGCGTCCTCTGGTTATCATCTAAAAATAACCATCAGGAACAAATAGCTCATGTCAAAAAACCCATAAATACCAAGTTTTATTAAAATACTTAAAACGTCTTACATATTGTTGGAAAAATTTAAAAATATTTTTTGAACTTTGATATCCTGTGTCTCAGGTAATATCAACTTTTGTACTAAGGTAAGTTTAGTTAAATCGCAATATTTGAACGTCGCAATTCTTTAGTTAAATTTTTGCCCATTACTTAGGGAACACTCTGTATATGCAGGAAGTTGTTGAATCATGACCTGATAAAACCTAGTTAATTGTATTGAAAAAATATTGTTCTACAAAAAAAACGCTTGTTTTAGACCCATACGTTCTAATTTACTATCAAAAATATATTTTGTAACTTATCATAAACGCCGTATGTATATTATTATAGACATACTGGTAGGTAAATTGCAAGCACATCTTAAGAATGCTAACCGTAAGTAACGTATGTGCTGCTAACGGTATTTTTGTTTAGTGATACATATTTAGTTTAACTATCGTAAGCAATGTACACTTTGTTGGATTTCCATGTAGAAGTACCTACTTATAGATACTTTTGGAAAACTATTTAGAGATGGACTGATAGATACAAATTAATATAAAATGTTCTAAATGAAAGGTCCTATTTTATTATTTATTTTAAATTTGAGTAAAGGATATTTAAGACACCAAAAAAATATTTTTTACTAATTAAAAAATTTTTTTTTATAAAATAAAATAGAGTATTTTATCGTTATTACACAAAAACAAAACAAATTAAGTATTACAGTACCAAATCTTTTAATTTACCTTCAATTTCTGTTGAAACAAAATTGGCTCCCAAAAAGCAGTAACACGAAACAACGACCCGTACGAATTAATCTTTAAAACAATACTGTCTCAATCAAGAACTAAAAAAACATATGCGGCAAATTGAGAATCTCCTTGTTTTTAAAGTCGGTTAAAAATTGCGGGCGTCCCTTTTACTTAGTTACTAGGAAAAACCACCCTACGTGAACATATACGTTGTTAAATTTGGCGGGATATCATACGTACAAAATGGCAAAATGTATTTCTTTTATAGCAGTGTTTTTTAAATAAAAATATCGAATTTTGTATTGCAACAATTTTAGGCTAAGAGAATACAAAAATATCAAAAACTTATTTTTGAAAAAATGTCACATACGGTGTTTTTCCGATGGACGGCAGATTATTACACCACAAATAATTAAAATAAGATGCAACTGTCAGCAGTACAGCTAAAATAATGACCCCAGTTTTCTTTAAAACGCTCTCCTGAAAAGTTGTAAAAATTGAGATAGGCCGCTTCATAATAACAGCGACGATATAATAAAAGTCTTTTATAAGAGTTGTATTGTTTTCAAATAGCCATATTCTAAATATATTTTAATGTATACAAGGTGTTCCAAAAACAATTTACAAAAAGCTAACTTCACAACAATACTTTTTTGGGACACTCTGTACACATTAAAATATTTTAAGGACAACCCAATTTGAAAACCCTACAATTCCCTATTATATTAGACTGTTTATCATAGCCTGTTAAATAAGAGAAATATTGGACTTTCTCGGACCATGGGGCCACCTCAATATGTTGGTCCGCCAAGGGGTTGGAACTGTCAAAACTTTTTGGTTCTAATAGGTACCCAAGTAACAATATAAAATTCAGCTTTTACAAAATGACGAAAGTTAGGTTTTAGTTTATTAACTTTTGCTTCCTGTTACCTGCCAAAGCCACTATGAGTCAAATTTTATAGTCTACCATTACCTCTACCTATGTTAGGAGCAGGCACTGACAACCTTTCAGCTTTTACGAAATAACGAAGGTCTGCCGTTTACGGGATCTTGGACTATATACAAATTTGATGTGTAAAATATTCTACAATAAAGATGGCAAGAAAACATCATATGAACATAGGTCTTAGTTGCTGAACTACGGGGTGGCAAAAATAAAATAAAAAAATATTGTTTTTTATAGTAACTTTAATATCAATTCATATATTTTTATAAAATTTGAGGTACGCCTCCTATTAATTAAAAAAATTTTTGTCATACCAGAGAAAAAATGTTTTTACCAGTGTCGTCTATAAGGGGACTAAAGGAAATATTAAAAAAGAATGGTACGCAGCTACATTTTTTAAAATAAAAAAAATATATATATTTTTAAAATTCCTTTTTATATAAAGTTTTTTTTTCTAATTTTCATTGTAGAATCAGGCAAGTTTCTCGGTAAAGTTACTGGACACCCTGTATTCTTTGTATACAGGGTCATCCAAATTAGGTGACCGTCATTGGTTACTTTGTTCCTACTTGAAATACAAAATATTTTAAATTAGCAAACCAGTAGCATTTTTCACGCTCTTTAAGACTAAAGATTGGAAAAAAACAATTGACAATCAGGTTTTTGAGTTATATAGCAAAATACACTTTTTTTAAAGAAGACTGTATATTTTATCACTATTAAAAAGATCTTTTAAAATTCTTTAATAAAAGTCCATTTTCAGGAGTTTAATAGTAAACCGGATTTTTTAAAACACCCTGGATTATTATAAAAAGGTATTTTAAAGAGCTTTAAGAAAATACCACATTTATTGTGTCTATCTTTTATAGTTTTAGAAACATAGCCATCCAAATCTTAAAAATAGTAGATATTTTCCCCGTATTATTTCCGACATTAAACTTATTGCTTTAGAGCTGTGATATAATGGAATTTTAAAGTAATTTTTAAATTTGAATGACCATATTTCCAAAACTATAAAAAATAGACATATAAAATGTGCTATTTTCTTAAAGCTTTTTAAAATATCTATTTAATGGTAATTCAATATATACAGGGTGTTTTATTTAAAAAATGCCAGTTTACTATTAAATTCGTGAGAATGACCAAATTTCCGAAACTATGAAAAATTGGATATATCACAAGTGCACTTTTTTAGCGGATTTTTAAAGATCTTGTTGGTGATAATAAACGACTCTCAATTCCATATTCAGACACATTTAACTGTAAATATTATTTTTCTTTTTTTTAAATGCCTAAAACACCTTTCCAAAATCGGTCACCATATCTTCGACTATACCTATAGAGCGTGTCTACTTAGGTTCGCACCATATGGGAAATATTTTTATTATTAATCTTACGAAGAAAAGCTTCTTTACAAAAAGTTTAGCACGGTCTAAAACCAAAAATGCAATCATCAGATATTAATTTTCTCTAGCTGTATTCGAGGTATGTCAATGAATATTAATTTTGCTCAAGAGGAATGTACATTTAATTTTTATAATATTGCAATTTTTTATAAAGAAAGGATGTATAGGATTAAAAATAACATTTAAATATGCAATCTTTTTTATTTTGTAGATTTTTTTTAATTTTCATAATAATTTGCATTTTTTTTGTTTTCAAAAATTTTCAATTTTATGAACAATAAAGGTTTTTTCCTCTTGATCAAAATTCATATTTTTTTACATATGATGATTGCATTTTGGGTTTAAGACCATGCAGAACTTTTTATAGAGAATAACTTTTTTTTGTAAAATTAATGTTAAAAAATTTTTACATATTGTGCGAACTTAAGTGGACACGCTGTATAAAGATTAAAAACCCTAATAAAGTCTAGAAATAAATCTAATATAAACTGCTGCTTAATTCAACTGCAATTGAGCATTTTTTGGTAAATTTTAAATCGTTATTACCCTCAAAATCAAATGTAATTACAAAATGAGTTTTTACCGTTTTGTAGAAAAACTTCTTTGGAAAAGGACGGCTATTTTAATAATGTGTAAAGTTTTTCTAGTTGTTATTCTACAGGGTGTAGAAGTCATTTTTTTACAAAAACTTTTTAAGAGCGACATTCTAAAAATAAAAACATATTTTTTTTTACTTATACAGCGTGTCTACTCAAGTTCGCACCATATGGAAAACTTTGTAATTAATAATTTTACGTAAAAAAGTTATTATTCAAAAATAGTTCTGCATGATCTAAAACCTAAAATCCAATCAATATATATAATTTTTTTGCAGTGATATACGAGGTTTATAAAAAATATTAATTTTGCTCAAGAGAAAAATACCTCTATTTTTTATAGCATCGATAATTTTTATTAAAAAAATATGTTTAGGATTAAAAATAACATTAAAATGTGCAAACTTGTTCGTTTAATTTTTTTTTAGCAATAACAAATCTTTCTGTGAATTTTTGCTATTTTGATAGTTCTTTAGCTTATTATATATTACATTTTGAAATAAGTATGCACCAACGTAAAAAAAAAAATTTTCATCGGTAACGCATAAATATTAATAATTATTTTTTTTGGAAATTAACAAGTTTGCATATTTAAATGTAATTTTCAATCATAAACATTTTTTTATAAAAAATTTCAATATTATGAAAAATGAAGGTACTTTCTTCTTAAGCAAAATTAATATTTTTTGATATACCTTGTATACAACTGCAATATTATATCTGGTGAATATATTTTTAGACCACGCAGAACTTTTAACAGGATTTTTTTTCGTAAAATTAATAATTAAAAAGTTTTCCATATGGTGCGAAGTTAAGTTAACACCCTGTATAATGATATTACGTAAAAAAATAATAAAAATTAAGCAATTATTTAAAAACACTGTAATATTAAGCATAGTTTACCCACAATTAGATATTTAGTGGCTAGTAGCATTTTTGGTATTTTTACGGTCTCGCAGTCAACAAATTGGTGTCCAAATACGATACTGGCTCACAGGCCCCCACCATGCTCTCTGTCCACCGAACGGGAACGTCAAAGTAAGCGTTGATAAATTCTGCCCCTTAGTCCGTTTGTCGCCCGCGCGTCAACTTTCGGTGACGACGGGCAATGACTGGTGCCGAAGTTCACAAACGCATTTTTGTTCCCAAATAGCTGAACTTTATTTCGTAAATTTAAGTCATTTTTATTAAATGTAGAAAAATGTATAGAAAGCTTACATTTCAAATTTATTTTTAACTTGTATGCGTGTCAATAATACTTTAACAAAGTAAATATAGCTTTACAAAATTTTAAAACACGTTTTAAGAAGTTTACCAAGATTTAAAAAGTTAACTTTAATATTGTTGTAAAGGGAAAATAAAACAAAAATTGGATTTTTATATTACTTATTAGCACGATACAGACCCCGTATGCTAAATTGTATTCAAATCTACTATGAATCTGAAAAGTATTACAACGAAAATTAAATATGGTTGCTCAATAAAAACCTGATATATTTTTCAAAAAACGCTGATGGAGTTTTTTAAGAATAATTAAAACACTACCATATAGTTAGAGATCCCTGGACCATTTTTAAAGTCATTACTAACAAGCTAATTTTTTGTGAGTAGCTTTATTTTGACGAGACACCCAACTTTTTCCTTACAACAATTTTCGTTGGTGGTAGCTTACAGGAGTTTAATAATGTTTTGATTTGACAGAGATATTAAAAAAAAAAATACAAACAGGGATTTTGTCTGTTAATTTTTAAGATAATTATTTAAATAATTTAAAAAAATATTTGTCCTACAAAACGTAAGATTTGACCAAAGAGTCCCCTACCACCTAAATGTATGGTTAACTATATCGTGAAAAATAACCACTAACCAGCTGACTTTTTTCTGTTGATTAAATATTATGTATGCTACCACCTACGAAAATTGTTGTAAGAAAAAAAGTTGGTCGCCTCCTAAAAATGAAGCTACTCACGAAAATTAAGCTTGTTAGTAATGACTTTGAAAAATGGTCCAGGCATTCCTAACTAATAGCTTATGCTTAAAAAGTGAGAACATTAAAACCTAGAAATCCTTTAACACCAAAAAGATGTTAAAAAATATTTTTATATTTTAATTGCTCCAAAGTAAAAGTGCGTAATACATATAAAATAATTTATTGGTATAATTAAACCAAGTAAACTGATAGCTTTTTCTGCTTTTAATTTTAATTCTTGACATATTTATAAGCTATAACCTTAAAAGCAACTTACCTTCCAAATAATGGATGCCATAATTGTGCATGTGCATCCTGCATCTCCTCTATACTCCCAGTGGTACTTCCAACCTCGGGTATATCATCTACAAGAGTTTTGGAAGAGGTTACTGTTGAATTTGATTTGTTATTTCCTGTCGAAATTGCATGTTTTCTGGCTTTTGCACTCCTGAAAGATCAATTGGTCCTTGTAGGTTCCCCGTCTTATGAGAATCTGAACTAAGTAATTTGTCCTGTACACAATCTTTAAAAGAGCTAAAAGATGATCCTAAAGTCTGTTTTTTCCTAACGGCGATGGTGGTTGCTGTTTCTGGCTAGTGCTCTGCCTTAATATTTGTTGCTGGTGATGTACAAACTGTTGGTGCTGCTGTTGTCTAAATATCTTTTGCTGTTGGGTTTTCTGTGTTTTGTGTTGGTCTTGTAATATCTGCCGATGTAATCTTTTTTCCTGTTCATTAAACTGAATCATTGAAGTGGCTTCCTTACTTTGTTTATGGAAAAACGGCGGGCTTAATTGTTGGCTCTGTTTGTTTGTCGGACTTAAATTATTTTTGTGACTAAACGGGTTAAATTGGGGAAGATTTAAGGTTAAATTATTGCTACCTTGTTGAAATCCACTTAATCCTAGGTAAGGATTTTGCCATCCTGGCTCATTTCCCAATGCAGCCGGACCATATGAACTTTGCATAAATGATTGTTGTTGAAGTTGTTGGCTTTGAAGTGTATTTTTGGCTTGACCGTTAGCAGAATGTCGTGAATTGGACTTATTTGAATGACTTTGATGAAACAGTGCCTTTTTATTTTCTATATTTGCTCTATAATTGGGCTGATTTAATATGGAATTTTCGTAAGGATTCTTATTTTTTAGCATAGAAGCTTGTAACATAGCTTCTTGCCACATTGATAATTCAAAGGGATTATTAAAGTTTACAGGTAAAGGTGGTAGAAAATTAGGTGGAGGCACTATTTTATTTCCTAACATTACTTGCAACCCAGGGTGCAATTCTCCCAGTTGTCCTGGTAGATATGGCAATGATGATGCAGCATACAATGCTTGAATAAAGTCATTATGATTTGAATAGTTAGACATTGCCTCAAAAGGAATTGGACAACTGGCCCAAAATAAAGCTGCTTCATTTGCCGCATCAATATCATTAGCTAATGCGCTTTTACTATCAGAAGATATTATAGATTTGTGGGTACCATCTATTTTTCTCTTGTTTGAAACAGATAAAGATTTTTCATTATTATTATTATTTTTTCATTAGGTTTATGAATCGGTGTCTTATTAGATTCTTTAGACCCTTCATTTTTATTATTTTCTTGAATAGAACTATTATGACTTGTTTCAATAGCTGCTAAAAGTTTGTCTCTGTAAACTACAAGAATATCATCCAACGGAACGTTTTTATTAGAATAGCCGCTAAGAATTTTTAAAATTTCTCTTCTTGGATGCTTTAATAAATCCGGAAAGTAATCTTTTGGAACCATTAGTGGATTAGGAATATCAATCTCTATAAGAAGCTGTTTATATTCGGCCACAGGATCCTGTGTTTCACTGGATTCTTCAAGTAAACTTAATAACCTTGGAGTTTCCGGTGGAATCACAGTGTCTTTTGGTGAGGTTTTCTTTAAACTTTGTTCAAGATGGTTTTCATCTTTGTCAAGCAAGTTTTTTAAAGTAATATCATCAGGTTTCAATTTTTTTAAGGGAGGTTCAGGTTCAGAACTTGGTGTTATGATTTCCTCAGAGCATGTTACAGTAGGACTTGCAGACTTTCTGCATTTTCCTAAATCCAATGGTTCTTTTTGTTTGGTTCTGGTAACATTTAAACTAAGTGGCATTTTGTTAACAGAATTTGCCAACAGTGATTCTAAAAAAACGGATCGTGGCTTACAGACAGATGTACTTGTTGAAACTATATCCGGAGATGGAGGCACAGCTGGAATACCACTTGGCTGTGGAGATTGACTAGCATCAGAACTTTGAGATGCAGGCCTTGATGGCTCTGATCTGGAAGATATTGCATGTTTTCGTATACTAAGATCTGTAGGCAATTCATTATTGTCATCAGCAGCTTTTATTGGCGTTTCCGACGGGGTGTTTATTGATAATCCAACATATTTTTTAATTGATAAATCAAGACACATAACGGGAGATTCATCATGTCGTTTTTTATCTAATGGGATAGGTTCGTCTTCATTAATTGTCGAGGACTCAGCCTCCGCAATATTATTTTTAAATTCATTTTTGCATTTTTCAACTTTAAATTGATTTTCTGGTGAATGTAAAGCCCCTGTATTCTCTATATTATTTTCAAGGTGTAAAATACTTTCATCTGCAATATTTTCTTTATAAGGAGACTTATTTATAGACTCTTCCAATTGTATTGCAATTTCGCTCTCACAATCTAAGGGGTCTACATAGTTCTTTGTATTTTCATCTGTACTAATAGGTTCCCTAAAATCATCTGTAACTTCTTTATTATGCTCCGATATTACTTGATTAGGGGCTTCAGTACAAGACTTTTCTGGATTATCGGAATGATCTAAAGAAAAGTTGTCTTTATTATCAGATAAATCAGTATATGACTTACCATTTTCTAAATTAGTGCTCATGGTGGTTTTTTCCTCTTGTTTAAAATGATCTATTTCCAAAGACTCCATTGTTTGATTTTCTGTATACTCATCCTTACACTCTTCTTTATAAAGGTTAGATGTCTCAGAAAAATTGACATATTCATCAGGTACAGATTTGTTGTTTTCACTTGAGTTTAAAAAAGCTTATCAGATTTAGAGTCTTGCTCTAAAATATCATCTTCGAAACTGTTGTCAGATCCAAACCCTTGTGGGCTTTGAAGAGATTGCTCCAACCTAGAAAGAATATCGTTCATTGACATTTCATCATCATCATTGTAACTGCAATCAGGTGATTTATGATTATCACCATTAATATCAATTTGCATTTCTTGAGCTTTGTTTTTAAGGAGTTCGTCTATTTCCTCAATGCTAGGATTCCCGGAATTATTTGTATCTTTAATACTTTCTGGTTGTTCCTGAGGTTCAGCCCACTTTCCTGATTGCATATGCTGCTTTAATTCAAGCTCCGCCACTGCTAGTAAATTCTCAAGCGGACTGACGTCACATACTTTATCGGGCGTGCTGCACTCGGGAACTGTGCGCGCAAAATCCAGGTCTGGGGCACTGTTTACATTTTTCGATAATTCATCTAGAGATTCGTTTCGCTTAACATGAATAGTATGGGACGGTAGCAGAGATTCAATGTTAACATTTTCTGAGGTAACCCAGGAAGGTTCGGAAGAAGATTCAGGGTCGGGAAATTGCACAGATGTAGATTGTTGGTTCTTTGATTTTCGCGAACGTCTTTTATGATGGTGTCGGTGATGATGACTATGGTGTGTAACCGATGGCGGCACTACCGAAGACGTTTCCTCAGCCGACGCCCGAGGGGCGCCCAGCATCTCGGTACGCGGGATGGCGCGCCAACCGTGGGCTGTTTTTGTCAATAAAATTCTGTTCCTTTTGTCGTAATCTTCGCATTTCACGTCCACGATGCGCGTATCTTCCTGACGGACCCACACAAAAATAGGGTTAACTCGCGGTGGCCGATCTAATGCGGGTGATGAGCTGCGGCTCTGTTTACCAACGGCAGCGGTGGCAGCGGCCCGGCGGCGGTGGCGGCGTCGGCCGGGGGCAGCAGCGCGCGGCTCTAAACCACGTGACTCCGTTCTCACATCGATCGTCTCAGACCGCCGGCGGGGCCGCGCGGGGCGCCGGGATAGGGCCGCCAGGGGTATCAGGCCCGGCACGGGTGGCCGTGGCCCGCTGCTCATAGGACTGCGGCCGAGGAATGCATCCGACGAGCAAGAGGCTCTCGGCGGCAGACTGTCTGTTTAAAACAACAAAACTTTAAAACACACTACACACACACTCATTTAACGATTGCCGCTCGACTTTATCTCGCCCTTGTTACGTCGGGACAAGGTTTAGTGATCACGGCAAACTGGTCGACTATTCTAAAATTTGCGTAGAGTTTGTTGGCCTGAAGGCGTGTATTTATCAACCCCACCTTACTTTAACCCGCCCCTCGTGCGCATAAAACCACTTTTTACCTCAAGACCCAGCAACCGGTGCCCACTGCCGATTGTGAACGCAACTAAAAGCAAAGAAGTTGTAACCTTGAGCTTTAACTTGCGCTTAGTATATTACAAGAGGGTTGTACTAGTATTAGTAGAATAAAACTACGGTTGACAAAGTACAATTTTGCATATTATTAATAGGTAGTTCTTATTGGTTTATAAATTATTTTCTACGGAACAAGTTGTAAAAAAGCGTACTTTTATTTTTACTTGTACACGCATAAACATGGAAATAAACAATTTGCTCCTCTTTTAAAAATAACCTTGGGGAGTAAAGTACAGACATCAGTGATTTTATTTTCTTACAAGGGTAGTAAATTTTAAAGTACCGCCATTTTGTGGGTATTGAGTTCTTATCATAGGAATATAAAGTAGGTACTCGTCAGGAGCTTTACAATAATGTGCCGCAAGACCACCTTACCCTTTTCCATTAAATGTTATTCCCAAAAAGTATTTATGTATTAACTTTATATTCCCAATTTTTTTTTTAAATGATTCCGCGAAAGAAGAAAAAAGGGGGCGGGCATTAAAGAAACGCACTGAATGATGTTCATTGTTTGTATCAAAAAATGTTGTAGATTATAAAGAATTAAATTTTATGTCAAAATTTAAAGTTAAAAACTTAAAGTAGAAAAATATATTTTAGGTAATTTTTTACAGTATTTGTTTTTGTACGACTGGGCGTAAACTACAATTTTACGCTCCCATTTAAGGGCGTAAAATTGCACTTACTCCTTAGGGCCAAAAAATTATTAAAGACGCCTAAATTTATAATTTTATAAACCAATAATAAAATTAAATATTGCCTCTTTTTTTTTGGTAAAATAACAATTTATTTAATTAAACATATGTTAAAAGTATACTGATTACAATTTGAAAGATTAAAAGCTGGAAAATTTTCTCCTGCCGGTTCTTTTTGTTGTATAATTATAATCTATATACGAAAAAAAATAAAGAAAAAATAAGTACAGAGAATGCTTGTACATTAAATTCAGTCGTACAAAAATATTGTTTGCACCTATGGCGTAAAGCACTTTTACGCCCACAGCTGATTGTTGCCCTCGCGGAGCTTGGGCAACAACTTTTAGCCGTGGGCGTAAAAGTGCTATTTTATGCCCTTGGTACGAAAATAGCTATTTTAAAATGCTTGGCTTGAAGCAGCAAATTCTAAAAAAAATGAAAATTAATTAATTTTCGTACATGATATCATAAGAGAAAAAATTTTGCTTGCAAAATATTTTGATTGTATGAAAGGTTGCTGCTTGGCAATTTCATAAATAACATTTGCAATACCACCACGAGCCGACAGGCCCGTGGAATTAAATAAATGTCATGAGCGAAATTACCAAAAAGCAACTAACTTGAATAAAACAAGAGAAATATTAGCCTAGGTACTTAAAAGCATGGGGAATGCCAGACTATTTGTATAAGAAAATGTTGTAGATCATAGAGAATTAAAATTTATGTCAAAATTTAATGTTAAAGAGTTAAAGTAAAAAAAAAAAATTTGTCAATATTTCACATTATTTGTTTTTAAAATACTTGGCTTAATGCAACAAATTCTAAAAAAAAATTATTAATTTTTCGTATATAATATCATAAGAGACAAAATTTTGCTGGCAAAATATTTCAATTGTATAAAAGGTTGTTGCTTGGCAGTTTAGTAAATGACATTTACAATAACACCACAGGTGCGTAGTATTAAATAAATGTCATGCAAGAAATTACCAAAAAGCAACAAACTTGAATAAAGCAAAAAAAAAAATATTAAAAAAAAAATCTCAAATGAAATTCTACAAGACAATTTAACGAGAATTACAAGTAAGCACTGGCGGCTCGTCAGAGGAGGCATAAATTTAACCATTCATGCGGCAATACACAAATTTTGTTTGCATTTATGCAAATATTACGTATTTTGCTTAAAATAGGGCGGTACTCCAATAAAATTACCGGCCATTTCTGTGTTTATATAGTCCTTATGACTTTAGCCTCCCCTGTTCTCCAATGCACGAGCCGCTCCTGCAACTAAGTGTTTAACCTTTTATTTTCATATAAATAAACAATAGTTTTTTACCTTTTTTCTTTAACCTAACTAAGTTTAATCGCTGAAATACCACCATGTTGGTTTTATTAAGGTAGGAGCAGGTTGGAGTTTTACCAGTAGAAAACAGGAGGTTACTATAATATTTTGCCAGTATGAAACACTCTAGTAAAATAGTCTCTAAAATTTGCTCCCTATTGTCCATAAGTTAAGTTGTAATGCGTAATGCAAAAATCTCTTATGCATTAACTTTACATTTTGACATAAAATTTAATTTTCTACAACATTAGCTTTTACAATTTTGTTTTATTTTTAGAAATAAAAGTAGTTGGCTCCTGGGCATTTTTCATATTTTTAGTTATAACTCGCTCCTTATAATACCAATTGGAGTAAAATTTTGTATTTAATAGTTTTGGACCATGCAGCTAGATTTCCCAAAAATTTGTTTTAAAATTCAAAAATGTTTGTCCATTTGTCCTCTTGTAACACCTATCCTGGAACACACTGTATACTATAGGGTTTCCACCGAAGATTGATAGACTTTTTATGGTTCAGCAATGGCTGCCAAATATTTGGTATGTTGGATACGTTCTTGTTGTTTAAAATCACTACAGCTTCTTTAAATTTGCTTTTTTTCCAGTGGTTTTCTTTGTGAATAATCTTGGCCTCCGACCATGTGTTGATGTTTTAAGCAAGCATGTTCAGCCAGCCCCAATCTCGAAGTTTCACCTCGTTTCATAAGTATGTTTTTATGTTCTCTTTTTCTAATTTCTATTGGTACTTTTTTTCCCTAACGTATTACAACAACATTTACAGAGAATCTGATAGATATAGTTAGAGGAAAGTGACCAAATATGAAATACCATTTTGTTTTTTACACATAATTTGCATAAAAATTATAAATTAAATTCTTTTTGTAGTCGTTATTAACAATCATATATGTGTCCTTTATTTTGTGAAAAATTATTTACATTGATTAATTGTAATTAGGATGTTTTTAAAATTTAAAAAATGATGATGGTAGCTAAATATGGAATAGGTACACCGAATATGGAACACTAAAACATGGCCCACAAAAATCGACTTTTATTTATTTTATTTTTTTGAAAAATATATCGAAAATATTGTTTAGGATGACAAAAAGAAAATATCGTAGAGATTTCAACCCTTAATATTAATATTTAAAGGTCCGTCTCCTTTAATTTATTATAGTAGTATTTTTTAAAAACCTCAAAAAGTTATTAGAAAGCGATAAAACA
The DNA here is from genome assembly GCA_014170235.1 of Listronotus bonariensis. NCBI lineage: Eukaryota > Metazoa > Arthropoda > Insecta > Coleoptera > Curculionidae > Listronotus > Listronotus bonariensis. Next base: position 389,675 of record JACEGR010000086.1, read on the forward strand.
AAACATTGCTAACGCGACGAAAGGGCTTGCTCTACTAGCATGTTACCACTTTTACTCGCGTGTGTAAGTTTCTGTTTAAGAGAAATGCCGGTATTCCATAGTATACTATACCTACTACCACCATATTTGGTCACTTTCCTCTAATATTTGATGTGTTGTTGTCCGGTCTCGTCTTTGTCAGAATGCTTCGCAAAGTAGTCTGGAATTTAAATGCTATTTTGATGTTGTACTTGTTGGCAATTCTGTGAATCTTTTGCGAAATTTCTTTGACATACAAAATAGTCATGAGAGTATGATGAGAGCAGAGGTTTTTTCTTTCTCCATTGTCGAAGGCCATTTAGATGTTTTAGGAAGCCTTGCAGTTCTTCGTCATTACCAGTCCATACAATAAAAGTATCATCAACACACCTCAGTCAAACTTGTTAAATAAGTGCAGTTTTAAATGCCTCTACGCAGCCATAGCCTCAGTAGTTCATCACTGCATTCAGCGATAATGTGGTGCGTTCTGGTAACGTGTCATCTTGAAGTTTGGCTTGAATTATGCTTAGGGATTCTTCTACCGGTACATTTGTATACAAACTTCTTTTAATTTCCCCTTTTTTCGTGATTTTCTTTATGAATAATCTTGCCCTCCGACCATGCGGTGATGTTTTGACAAAGCATGTTCAGCCATTCTCGATCTCAAAGTTTTACCTTGTTTCGCATGTTTTTTATGTTCTCATATTTTAATTTCTAGTGGGCCTTTTGTTTCCCTAACGTATATTTTACCACATTTACAGGGAATCTGGTATATAGAGTTCATATTTGATGTGTTGTTGTCCGGTCTGGTGTTTGTCAGAATACTCCTCAAAGTGGTCTGGAATTTAAATGCTGTTTTGATATTATATTTGTTGGCAATTCTGCGTGAATCTTTTGGAATTTCAATTCAATACTCTATAACATTTAGGTACTTAGGTAAATTTTGTTCTACTTTTAAAAATAAAGGTATTTTTCTCTAGGTCATTTTTCATATTTTTAGTTATAACTCGCCCTGTATACTGTTAGTTGGAGTAAAATTTAGTATTCTTTTGTTTAGGAACCAGTTTTCTAAAAAAGTGATTTAAAATTCAAAAATTTTTGGCTTGTTATCTTGTAACACCTATCCTGGGACACACTATACAGGGTGAGTTTTTTTCGCTGTTTAGTAAAGAGATCTCAGAAACCGTTGCAGCTACAGACATGGTTAAATGGGGAAAGAATTGCAGTTTTTAAAGCTTAGTTTAAATCACTTTTTGTTTTGTCCAAAAATCATGACTTACTAGATATTTAAAAAAAAACCGTTTTTTCCAAAATTATTTTTTGTTCTGTAGCTCAGTTAATGTTCGAAATTGAAAATAAGTTTAAATAGGCAACTTGTAGATAATTATCTTTTTAATAAGACGGTAAAATCTAATATTTATTATAGTAGTTTGTTTTTGAGCTATGACATAAATCTGCATTTTTAAAAATGGAAACCATAGTTGGCTACGACATTTTTAAAAAGGCCGTTTTATAGGCTTTTTAACGATGTATACCAATATATACCTTAAATTAAAAAATATATGGGTATAGGCAATAATAGTGGAATTTTCAATAATTTTTAATTGGTAATGTTTTTTTTTACTTAGTATAATTTAAAGCACTATTTCAATTATTATAGTAGTAAATTTGGTAGTCGAATCAATTCCTACTTAATTGTTAATTTTTATCTATTTATTTTAATTAATTTAGTTTCTTTTTAAGGTTTAACCCGTTTAAAAACTATTAATGTCTCGTTAGACGTTTTAAAAACTTTAAAAAATAATAACTTAAATATTTTTAAAGGGTTAGTGTCTAAAATTATTTAATAATAAGTTATGAAAATGCGTTTTTTTTTAATTTAATAGATTTGAAACATTTATAGTACTGATAAGAGGAAAAGAAAAGTAATTTTCAATAAAACAAATTCAATTGTTTAGGGCTAATTGACATCAAAAACTAATTTAAAATTAATTATGTCCAAAACCACTTATTTTTTTAATTTAAAGTATATCTTGTTATACATCATATTAAAGCTTATAAAAAGGCCTTTTTAAAAATGTCATAGCCAACTATGGTTATCATTTAAAAAAATGCAAGTTTATGTCGTAGCTTAAAAACGGACTACTATATTAAATTTTATGTTTAAATCCAAAGTTAAAGCAATTATAATAATTGCTTTAATTTTGGATTTAAACATGAAATTAAATTTTCTACAACAATTTTATTCCATTTTTAAAAATAAAAGTATCTACTTTGCACTAGGTCATTTTTCATATTTTTGGTAATAACTTGCCCTGTACATTACCAATAGGAGCAAAATTTTGTATTTTTTGTTTTGGACCATGCGACTAGTTTTTCAAAATGCCGATTTAAAATTTAAAAATTGTGTTCTATTTGTCCTCTTGTTACACCCATCGTGGAACACCCTGTATACCTGTTATTCAACTTACACATTTAAATATGTTTCTTAACTTTTCAAAATATTTAAAATTTCTTTAAAATTACAATTTTAATAAATAATAATAATTTTTCGACGAAAATAACACAATGTACGAGTATAATGAAAAATGTCAATATTTTGTGTTTTTCCTTTTTTTTTCTTCAATATTTTTCCATTGAAGTATATATTTTTAATTGCATTTATTAAAAGTTAAGAAAAAAATGAAAAAAGTAAGCACTATGCTAACCATTTTTAAGGAAAAAAGTTAAGTCAAGGTGGCAGAAAAAATTTTCATTTTTTTAAGTAGGTTTTCATAATAACGGCTAAATATTTATTGATAAAAATACAGTATATTTGAAATAGTATAAAGTGTATTTCCTTCAAATTTCAGCCTAATTAAACTATTTTTATAAGAAATAAAAATGAAAAACCGAAAAAACAGTTTTTTTCTACTTTTCTCGAAAAAGTAAATATGGTTATGACATAAGTTGCAGTTACGCATTATTTTGGTTCGGAAGTGTTTTTCTTACAAAGTTATAATGCACTTAAGAAAACTATATCATTCGTTTGCTGTAAGGTAATTTTTTTGCTACCAGGTATTCCGACTACTAAAAAGGTCATAAACATTAATAAAGGGTAATTACATATTTATGTTACATCGATGGTTAAGGGCCTAAAACGAGCTTAGAATACGAGAAATATTTGCATATACTTACAATGTCTTACTATACCGGGTGCCCACGAGATTACTATCAAGTCTGTAATTTTCTTGAAAAGTATTACACAATTTTGATATTTTGGTCGGATGTATGTTTGGATAGGATCCAGATTTCTGATGTTTAAGATTTTATGTGGCACATCCGGTTTAACCGAAGGTGCTTTTAATCTTGTTACTTTAAATGGAACACCCTATATATTTTTAGAAAAATCAATTCTATAGGCAATTCCAAGAAAATATATGTACCACATGTTATTAGATTATATTAGATTAGATTAGTAAGTGGATTGTATATCCTCTATCACTGCAACCTGCTCAGGTTTATTGTGTATCCTCCGTCCATAGGTTACCACATGTTATACCTATCTTAAATAGTTTTCGAGAAATTGGTTTTCGAAAATGTCATGTTAACTGCCATTTTTGTCATTTGTCGTCATTTGTTAAAAACATATGACGACAAAAAGGCTAATGTTTTTACACATATTTAATGCACCTTATATTTTATCACCATAAAAGTCAAATTTTCGTCTTTAGCGGAAGTGCCACAGAAATTGACTTTTGGCAATTAAGAACCTCAATAATCCAAATGAAAACTACTATTTTAAGCTCTAAATTTAAACCTAACACTTATTTCTCGTTTTCTTTTTGTTAATTATACCCTCTAAACCTAATAATTTTTAAGTTATAAATAGTGAAACGTTAAAAATATATATTTTTCGCTATTTTTAAGACAGTCTAGCGTTTAACTATTCATATCTTAGAAACTATAAGGATTAGAGATAAGGTATAATTAACAAAAAGATTGAGAAATAAGTGTTACGTTTAAATTTATGGCTTAAGATAGTGGTTTTTATTTCAATTATTGAAGTTCTCAATTGCCGAAAGTCAATTTGTGCGGCACTTCCGATAAAATCTGAAATTGAATTTTTACAGTAATAGTAAAATATGTGAAAAAATTGCCTTTTTGTCATCATTTATTCTTTAATAAATCGATAACAATGGCGGTTAACAATATATTTGTGAAAGCCATTTTCTGAAAAACTAATTAAGATATATATGTAGTACATGTGTTTTCTTGGAATAGCCAGTGGAATTGATATTTATAAAAATATATAGGGTGTTCCGTTTAACATAGCAAAGTTAAGAGCAATTTCGGTTAAACCGGATAAGCCACATAAAATCTGGTATATCAGAAATCTGCATCCTATCCAACCATACATCTAACCAAAACATCAAGATTGTGTAACACTTTTTAAAAAAGTACCAGGATTAGTAATCTTGTGGACACCCGGTATACTTTATACTCTCTATAAAAAAACATTAAAAAGTTTAAAAAATTAGAATATATGTTTATTTATTTATTAAAAATGTTTAGAAGCTTTCGTCTTTAACTTAAATCCTATTTATTACAAGCTTTGTAAGCGATATATCGCACCCTTAGTAAAACCATTATATAATAAAAATCACAAGTCAGCACTCGCTTTGGCGTTAGTTACTCAATAGGCGAAAACTGAGCTTTGCCTCCCTCCTCTGGGACCAGCCACTTGTCATTGACGTAGTCAATATGTCAATTATCGCCACCGTGGCAATGGCTTGTGGTTTGGGCGCAAGCACACGACTTGGGTTGCAGTGTTAGGGTTCATCAAGGTATAAAACAGGATAACTAAACTTATAAATTTTCTTTTTCGGCAGTTCTCTTATCGTTATCATTAAATAAAATACACACACACTAGTAAAAAGTCACTTTATTTAACAGTTCGGGGCTTTTTTCTCTCTTTGACCTGAAAAAACAAACAGAACCGTATTATTATGATTTTTCTACGACCAATACAGACCGAGATGCACCGTGTTAATGGTTAGCTTTTTTCGTGAAATATACAATTTGGTTGATTTAAAGACAAATATCAGGAAAATGCTGTATAGTTCGAGGAAAATACATAAAATCTTTTTTAAATTACATAATTGGTCCTTTTTTAAGAAGTCGTGAGCATAAAAAGTATGTGAGTTATGATCACACTAAGGTCAGTACCTAACTTTTTTAGGAAAACATCCCCCTAATTACCCCCTGAATAAAATTTACTTTTACCCCTCCGCAATTATTTTTATACCTGTAGTTGTAATACGTCCAAGACTTTTGACCAATTTAAAATATCCAAATTCGGGAAAATTTGATCTTACAGTGTTTTTTTTTAATTTCGTATTTTTCACCCTTTTTCTCTAAATAACTCCGAAAATACTGAAAATAAGAAAAACTATGATAGAGTACTAAATTGTAGTGCTTTACTGTACCGTTATTATTTGGCGAGATAAAGCCCTTTAAAACCTCTATTTACCAACAAGCACCACTTTTTTAGCCTTTTAAACTTTACTTTATTTATTATGTAATTTTAAAAAATGGGTTTTGACTTTAGATCTATCAAATATTGCATTTGGCGAAAAAAACAAACCATTAATACGCGGTATCTTGGTTCGTATTGGTTGTAGAAAAATTATAACCAAATAACGTTGTTTCTTTTATTTTAAAACATACAATTTGTTTCTCCACAGTTTTTTTAATAAAATGCATAATTTTCGAGTTATTCACGAAAAACTATTAAAAAGAGATTTTTTTTAATGTAAGAACATTTTTGCCGAAAATACCTTTTTTGATCGATTTTTGTGGTTAGAATGTAATAAAAATTTTCACCCCCTACGGGAGCTTTATTTCCTGTACCATGGGTGTATCACGGTCGATGGTACCTTAGACGTTTACGGAAAACAGGACATTGGATTTTTTGCAAATTTGGCAACAAAAGTAATCTAACGATCTAAAATATTTTTAATGATGCAGCGTAGCCGCTTATACCAAAAAATAGCATAATCTTTGATATCTTAAACGGAACACCCTGTATATGATCGTATTTTTGGCGTCACAATTACTTCCTGAATCTTTTTGCCTGGAATTATTTTATACCTATCTCTAAAGTTTTCAAGTAAATAATTATTTTCCACATTTTGTGTCCAAAACATATCTTTATTTAAAGGACTTTTATTACTCTATCTGCATTTGCAAAACTTGAAATTCAGGGAGTAGCATCTCAAGGTCATCTGCATTGGTTTTAAATGGAAAAATTTGTTTTGAAATATACAAGGTCGCTAAAATTCGCATTTTAGGACTAGATATAAAAATGTTAAAAAATAATTAGTTTTAAATGAAACACCTTGTATATTATCAAAGAATCTAAAGGACCGTCAGAACCTTTTTTAAATGATATATTTATGTTCCTATACCCAAATGCTTTTGGAGATAAAAGCAAGTTTATTTAAAAATCAAAAACCTAATAGCCTATCACTGGAAGAAGAAGAACAACTAATAGATGTTTCGTACAGCACTTCACTTTTTCAGGAAAATTCTGAGTTTTTCTGTCCGATATCCCAAAAATCTATTTTGACATACGTATGTCAAGTTACCAGCGGTATGTCGGTAAATTTTAACAAAGATCACTAAATATCAAAAAAAAACTGTAAAAGTTTAAAGCATTTATTTAAAAAAAGGAAATCTTATATTTTTTAAAATTTTGTTTTTAAAAAAATTAGAAATGATCCATTTTATTCACCAAACCATCTTTATTTAACTAAACTTCATTTTTTGTTTAAGTCAAAAAAGAGCATCTTTTTTGTTTTTTTTGACAACTAAAGCAAATAATTTAAAAAATAGGTTGCCCCAGTACACCCGGTGTTGCGGAATTTGCTTATGAGTTACAGTAAAAAACTGTTGGTTTTATTTGTAGAACTAATGAAATAATATATGTAGGTAACATTAAAATAAATCAATTAAATGAAAGTTTATTTTTAACCTTATGCACAAAACGCGAAAACTTGCCTTCCAGTTGTGAGAAGAACAAGATTAGGATCAACAAATTTAACCATTTCTGAATATTTAAACGTTTTTGTTTGGCAAAATTCTGAGAAGATTTTTAGAAATAAATACCGGGTGTATTGGCAAAAGCTATTTTTAAATTATTTACTTTAGTTGTTAAACAAAAAAAAAACATATTTTGACTTAAACAATTAAAGTTTGGTTAAATAAACCTAGTTTGGTAAAAAATGATACATTTCTACTTTTTTAAAACAATATTTAAAAAAAATTGCTGATTTACTACTCAAACTTTGTATTTTTGGTTAGAATTAAATTTTAAGCACTCTTTAATTTTAGGTTTTTCGATATTTTGTAGTTTAACCCCACTTTTTGTGATTCCTTCTTAGTTTATTTAAATTTTCCGCCATACCGCTGTTCACATGACATATATCAAAATTGAGTTTTAGGTTATCGAACATGCAGAGGTGATCGCCAGAAAAAAACTCGAAATTTCCCTAAATAAAGTGAAGTGCTGAAGAAAAAATTTATTAGTTGTCCTTCTTCTTCCAGTGATAAGCCATTAGGTTTACTGTCAAATGGCTTACAAACACAATTCCAATTGAACAAATTGATATCTTCTTTTGCAAAAAGTATCGTCGAAAATTCGTACTCAGGTTTTTTAAATGGCCCTCAATGGTTTTAAGCTTTACAATATTATGATTATCTTCTAGTAAAAAATTCTGGATACTTCTACACAATGTGGGAAACATAAAAAATCAGTTTTCTTTTAACTTGTATTTTCAAAAATGTATTTTTTACAAAAGATTTATTCTTTTTACTTAAATCAAAAACATTTAAGTTTTTTCCTTAAGATAAATATAAAGAGTATTAAGTTTTCTAAAGATATCTACCAAATATGAAAGCGTTATCAAAAATAACTTGTCGCAGAATTCTGCCGTACAGTGATGATAGCATTATTTGTAATCCTTAATAATTTGTTGGCTGTAGTTTTTCCTTCAATAAGTGTGCAAAACAGTAATTCTTCATATATTTTAATAGTCTTACAGAATCTGATGTAAAAAATTAAATGGGATTTATTATTGGAGTCAGTTGCTTCATTAAGTTGAAAAGCAAATAATTTTTCAATTAGCTGAGATTCAAGCTGCTTCTGAATGTCATCAGATATATCCGAAATTCTTCGACGGATTGTATTATTTGACAAAGGAATATTGTCAAGCTGCTTAGCATAGCTTTCATCAAACAATGTTCACATTTAACTATTTTGAAAGCCAGTTTATATAATAATGTAAGCTTTCTTGTTTACTGCCAGCGTTTTCTGAACACTTGTCTTTTGTTTTTTAAATAATCTTAGTTTTTCTCCAAAAATTTACGCGGTTTACTGATATATTCCTTGTGAAATATTGCTAGGTGCCTCTTTAATTTATTAGTTTGCATGCTATCAGCAGCTTATACTGTTAAACAAATATCGCATTGCCGATTTTCTTCTCCATTTATTTCGATGCTTTTACACTTATATCCTCGTAAATCAGTCGAAATACAAGGTTCTTTCTTGTTTAGTTTTCATTTGACTCCAATTAGAAATTTATTCACAGAGTTAAAGCACTAAACTCGAAAATTTCTTGTTAACTAATCGTAATGCAAAACTGCCTTTACACAAAAGGCTACACCTGTAAACGTGCTTCTCTATTTATTTATAGCCGCGCATCTTGCGTCAAGACACTTTGATGTACGACATCTATTGCGAAACATCGTCCTCCGCACCAAGCACATATAACTATAACAGCTGGACATAAAGTGTTGCCTAGTCTAATTTTAATTCCCCGGGTTGACTATTTAATTCTCGCAATACAACGGGGGCGCAAAATTGTTTGAAATAAAATAGAAAGCCGTTATGTATGAGAGTTTGACCACCGCTGGTATAAACCATTATTTAAAGTTCCCGAAAGTAAAGTAGCCTATACCTTAACTAGTTTTAAAGTCACAAAACTACCAAAAAGCACAGTAAAACGCCAAACAAACTGTTAAAAACAAGAATACAAAGTATGGTTTTAAATTTGTTTAAAAATTTTTCTCATTACCACTGCACAGGCAGTAATTACGTAATAAATGTCATGCGCAGGATCCCACCTTGTATTCGTTGTATCATGAGCTTTTGTAATTACTGATTTGTACGTCTTCAGAATTGGCTTTGATAATGACCTTAACGTTGAAATAATGGACTGTTGCAATAAAGGTTGCCTTTAATTTTAAAAACATTTACAGCCACCTAAAAGAAACAATAGTTTTCGATCATATTTTAAGCTTTTGTACCTATTTGTTCATAGTATATAAAATGTTTTATATAATTTATTGTACTACAAAACATATCATTACCCAATATAAATGTTTATACTAGTGGTTAGCTGATAATAATACTTTTAGAATTAATTCTTTGTTTTTATCATTTTCCTTCAATATTTTAGAAGAGAAATTTTAAAGGTAGTAGTGATTATAGCCATTTATTATTAAAAATGGTAATATTGGACTTGATTTATTGTAGCACAGAAATTGTATACAATTTACACCATATTTGTGTCATTAAATGTAAAAATCCAATTTATGGACTCGGTCAACTTTAACCCCCAATTACACCTTTTAATATTTCCGATTTTCTTGTAAAGTAATTATCATTTTTTGGTATAAAATCGCGAAAATATTGCCTTGAAAAAAAGGGAATCCGGAAAACTTATTTAAAGCTACATGATTATTAACCATGAAAGCAAAAAATTAAAATTGTCCAATTTTTTTATCGGTCTTGACTACGAGGAAAAATAAAGTGTTGACTAAATAATGTCTTTTTTTTAAATATATAAAAGGTTTAAATTTTGAATATTTTTCATGCTATTTAAATAAGAAGTTGCAAAAATATTTATAACCAAATTTGCCAAAATATTATGTTCAATAGTTTGTAAAGCCTGTATGTTATAAGGAGATTTTCCTGTATGTTATAAGGAGATTTGTTTACACGCATTTGAGGGATAAAACCCTATTTGCCATTAATTCTTACTTTTAAAAAAGTAAAGGAAAGTTATTTTTAAAACAAATTCTTGGTTTGGTTATAGCAATGTTTACCTTAGTAATTTATTTATTTATCTTTTAATTTAAAAAAATAGTATTTCTGCAGAATAGTCTAGATACTATATTTTTTAAAAGAATTGTATTTTTACAATATACCGAAATATTCTGGAAAAAGAATTACATGTATATTTAACATTTGTACAAATATTATACAGAATCAGCTAAATGAAGTCGTTTATAGGTAATATTCGGAAAGGAGACTAAGTCTAAGACTAGTCTAATGCGAATGTCGGCATGTAAACATTTCTGGTTGAGTGACTAATAATAGTGCTTGTATTGTTATTGCATTACTGGCCGATATACTTTACAAATAGCTGATATGATATAGTCTTCATCAGTACCTAATACCACAACCGATGTTATCTTTGTCTAAATCCACAGTATGCTCTTATTTCTTATCAAATCCTATAAATAGTCTTTTGAAAAAATGATGGCCTTTTTTTGTTAAATGGTTACATTCATGCTTATACTTATTACATAAATATTTACCAATAGCAGATTTTCATTGTGTTCTACAAAAAACATGATTTGTTACTGATATTTGGGATTTTAGATTAGATTAGCTTGGAGGTAAATTGTATGATCCTTTATCATCGCAAGCTGCTCAGGTTTTTTGTGTATCCTTTATCCATATGCACGCTATCCAAGCCGTTCTTTTAATCAGACTCCACAAGCTTAAAACTGTCTTCTTGGTAAATCTTGCCTATGTGGGTTTTTCTTACCCAGCCTTGCATACCACAGACGATAAAGGGCTTAACAATAGCCCTTCCCAGCCAGAAAGAAAAACTGCATAGGTTTTCTTCTGCCAGGTCCATTGTTTCCGGGTGTTTATTTACTCTGCAATTATCTGTTAGTTGACCCACTCTTATCCTTACCGTCTTCCGGTTGTCTACCCTTGGCTTAAAGCCTGGCAGCTATATCTTGGACTAATGTGATTTTAATGGTATTTTTATATGCAAGGGATGTAGATATTTAGTCCGTCACCAACAGCCCGCATAAGTCCATTAAAAAAATGTGACACACTCATTTATTCATTTTTTTTACTAAGTTGTATTATGTTAGATTTTCGATATAGAACTTTTTTTTAAAATATGAAAAATAAGAAATACAGGTATAGCTAAGTCCACCCGTGGATATACTGTTTTCAATTAATTTTTATCTTATATTACTACGAATTTCAAAGTAATTTTTAAAGACAAAGTTGTGGTATTAAAATATCGCTAACACGAGTTAAGAGGCAAATTTACTTTTTCTTGGCTTTAACTGATCCCTTCAGATTTCTACTTTTATGTGTTCACCCTTACCCTGTCCCTGTATCGCTTTAGGGTGGCTCTGTTTTTCCACTTTGTTTCTGTAAAGAGCTCGATAACTTTAATACCGCCCTTTCCTAAAACTTTCTTAATGAAGTGTAAATGTCGTTGGTTTAAAAGCCATGACATGTAAATATGGTGTAAAAGAGGCACACACACAAAAGTTGCATTGACAAAAATATCAATTTATATACTGCTGGTTTAAGATAAGAAGGACCACCATGGGCAAAGTCGAATTAATGAGAAAAAAATTGACGTTGTATCAGAGTTAGGTCGTATTCAAATACTCAGTATTCTGAATAGTATTCAGAATACATTTTGCCGATATTCGAATAGTATTCGAATACATTTGTGTGTTTGGTGTTCGATATTCGAGAGAATACTATTTTGTTGAGTATTCGGGATTCTGTATTCGAATACTTTAGAAGTATTCGACGAATATTTTTTTGAGTATTCGAATACCGAAAAGTGTAAGTAGTATCCAAATACTAAAATTGTCATGATTTAAATAAGAAAAGGGAAGCAAATTAAGAAAAGAAAGAGGTAGTATTCGAATCTTTTCGTTTCCAGTATTCGAATACCGATTCCGGGTATTCATGTATTCTAATACTTTTTTCTTCCAAGTATTCAAATATTCGGTATTCGCATACTTTCTTTTTCCGGTATTCGTATTCGAATACCGATTTTCAATATTCTGCCCAACTCTGCGTTGTATGTGCCTACTAATATGCTGTATGGAAACTATATGGTAAAATTTTAATTATTTCCGAGATATCAGAAAAAAACGAAAAACTATTTTTTTTTAACTTTTTTTAAATCAGATTTTAAATTAAATTGCATTTCGGCATGTCCACTTTTTAAATAAATCCAATGAAGGTATTTCATTTTAAATGCGACGTTTGGTTTTCCAGAGACGATCATCACCTTTCTTTAAGATTCGATACTAATATCCTAATTAATATTTAACTTTATTACGGACCTGTATTTCTAGAATTTTAATAAAAATATAAGGCCCTACATTTTGAATTAAAACAATACTTAAGTATAAACAATGTGTAAATTAATAACGACCCACCGAATTCAACTTGTGGTTTAATTGCGATACAGCCCTGTACTATGCAGGATAAGTCAGGATTTGGTAAAAATAGTAATCTTCCCATTTTAAATTTATCAAATTAATAAAATAAATAAATATAAAAAACAAACAAATAATTTATTAATACAATACCAATTTTATTCTAACTGCAAGCAAAACATCTTCGGTAACTAAATTGGTGGTATATAATTTGTTCTACTTATAATTAAAGATATGATTGTGAATTTAATTTTTGTTTGTTGTGCATTTTTGATATATATCTCTCATAAAATATGAAAAGGTTCCTCAATAATAAATATTTTGCTAGTAGTAGGAACACACCTTTTGAATACTAATTAAAATGTACTGGGTGGATTTTTTGGTTGTGATTATAAGGTATAGGCTAAACAGTTAGATATACAAAAAAAAACTTAAATAAATGTCCTGTTCTCTTTTTAGTGTTTAGTTAAACGGCGCAGTCAGATCCACGCTAACTTAATTGGTTTGGAAGATACAGAGTGATTCTTAAAATTCGTCCCAAAGTGTCCGTCAATTTTTTATAACAACAAGGTATTGTAAAAAAGTGGAGATACTAAAATATGACACATGTTAAGATTGATACTATACTTTTTTAATGTAGGCGGTCACGTATTGTTCTTAATTGTGACAAATCGACTTTTAAACTTATTGAGACTAGAGGAGAACCTTGGAGAACACCGACATCGCGTCGTGGGGCTATTGACACTGGTGTGTCCCTGGCAAAGCGACAGTAATGAGACTGCAAAGAGATAAATAAGAACTTACCAGTTTTTAAACCCTAATTTGAAAAAGTAAGGAAATATGGGTAATACCAAATAAACAACAATTTTTTTGCAAAATGGCATTTTAAATAGAAATTTCTTACTCGTGTAAGCACTCTCAACGTTGCCTCTTTGTATTTTAAATATGTTATATGTATTTTTTTATTTAATTTATATTTGATATGCAATTTTTAATAAAGTGTAAAGTTTGCTTTTCGTATATTTTATCTGTCATGTGTGTTACGTAGAGAAATCACAGATTCTTTATGCCAAAATATTAAAATTTAAACAAACACAACTATATTTATAAGTTGATAAATGGAAAGTACTGAGTGTTAAAGTGAAAACATATTTTAACTTTATTTCAACAATTTTTAATACGTTTTAAATGTTTTCATTAAACACGGTATCTAGAGCTATTTTGACATAACTATTTAGATACGATAATAATTTTTATATGTAAACTAGAGGGTGCTTTCTAAATAGCTTTGACTTTCTCTACAACGTTAAACTTTTTGTGCTATGTATCATCTAACTAAAATATAACTATTTTCATATTTATGAAGCATTAAAAAACATAAATATTTATTATATTAGTATTTAAATGTATTACTAGCAACTATCTAACAATAACAAATAAGATATTTAACGAGGTGGTTTATATCTAGACTAACCAATGTTACTTAAATAGGTGCTTTCAAAATTTTAAAGATTTTTAAAAGTTTAACACCCTGTATCTGGTTAGTTAAATAATGAAAATTTGCAGGGCCCGTTTATATAAACTTATTGTCCTAAAATAACACAAATAATCGGATGACGGAATAATTGAATGACATAACTTTGAACACATCCTGTATAATCGTATGTTATTTATTGCAACCAATGGCTACTCTTTAAAAACCAATGTTTAATTCAGAACCAAAAGGTATCCTTTTGGGAAACTTAAATAGTAAGGAATAATTAAAATTTTTACTTAATAATGTTAGTGATGTATATTGCCTGTGACGTGCATTTCGTGCATCTTTTGGTACTTGGATAACGATGGCGAGACGGGGGATAAAATGAATTTAACATCCTAAATCCAGGCACCCAGTGTATCTAGATGTCATTAAGCCTTTGTAAACTGTCACAAATTAAAAAGAACATACAATTTTACGGTATTATTTTGATACCATGCCTATGCATCAAACTGGCAGGTGGCAGCGCCAGAGGTGGGCGCGGTTGGGCGAGCGCCCAACCTTAATTATTCCCGCCCAACCTGCTAATTGCGTAAGAAGCAAAAATCCTATTCAATTTTAAATTCAAGTAATCCGAAAAACGGAATTCTTTAATAAATGATCTATGGTCGCTAAATAGTATATTTCGGTATGTCATTAGAAACGATTTTTACTGTAAAATTTAAATATAAAGTTGAATATTCTATCAAAATGTTTAAAAAAGGTGTGCATATAAAGTTTATAAACTACAATATGTCATTAAATTAAACAAAATATGATATAACACTAGAGGTGGAATAAAGATAAGTCATTTATTGGCTTCCACAGCCTACCTTTCTTTCAAAAACCGTTTGTTTTATCAAAAAAATTCAAGAAATTAAAATGTTTGAATTTTTCTGTGGCCGTCATGCTGAGGTAATTTAAAATTTAAATCAATTTTTTAAATTTTAAGCTGGTAGCTTAAAATTTAAAAAATTGATCGTACACATAAAATTTCAACAGGTTTTACCCCATTAATACTTCCATCTGCTGGAAGAAACTTTAATAAATAGATTTTTCTCAGTGAAAAATTTAGTTTTTTCTATTTTTAAGACAAACGATAAATACAACTTTTATATTAATAGGGATGTGCACATTTTCGTGAGATTTAATGCGATAATATAGTGACACGTTAAAATAAACGTTTTTTTTTATCCAACTTACAATGGCTGTAGCTTGAAGGGGTTTTTGTTTTGAGTGTAAAATATAGAGCTAGTGACCATAAGCTAACATGGATATACAGTGTGTCCACGGACGGACTTAAATGTACCTGTAAAAAACTATTTTTAATATTTCAAAAAATTGTCATAAAATTGTTTGCTCTGTCTAAAATGCTAAAAGCTATAATAGAAATTGGCCTATGATATATAGGATGGTTCAAAATAAAAAAAAATATATATATTATTTTGAAAAATAAAAAATGTAGATATTGTAAACTACTTGATTAAAAAACATGAAATGGCAATTCAAAAAAGTCTGTATAAACAATAAACATCCTTAAATTAATTTAAAATGTGTGAAAATAGTAACTCCCAAAGTAAAGGCTGTTTTTTAACAAAACATTAAACTATCTATTAATTTTTATGCTATTTAAATAAGTAGTAAAAATATTTATAATATATAGATATTTTTTACTTGCTAAAATAACAAATTTGTAATTTTCCTTTATATTACAAGGCAAATATTTTAAACGCGTTTATTAAAATAAAAAACAAAAACTTTTTCAATAAATTGTAAAAACTAATTTTTTAAGAATTTTGTTTTCAACGTTAACCTTAATTTTTATCTAGAAACCATAACCTATAGAAAAAAATATAATACATTTTTGATAACTTTTTCATGCTTTTCAAGTGGGTAGTTTTAAAATATATAGGGTGAGTTTTTTCAATGTTTAGTGAAGGGGTTTCAGAAACCGCTGCAGCTACAGAGATGGTTAAATGGGAAGAGAATTGCAGTTTTTAGAGCTTACTTTAAATCACTTTTTGTTTCGTCCAAAAAATCATGGCTTACTAAATGTTTTGAAAAAACCGTTTCTTCTAAAAATCTTTTTTCTGCTGTATATATTCAATATAGCTTAGTGACTTAAGGGTCCGATACTTCGGTTTTTGAGTAGAAGCAATTGCTTTATACAGTGAATAAAGTATGTCAACATTAGTAGATTTTTGAACAGACCCACCTCAAAAAGTCCTGCTGGCACCCCCACCCCCCTCAAAGTTGGTTAAGGGATTGATATAGTTTTTTTCTAATATCTTCTAAACAGTAAATGATAAAAAACGGATTTTAGTGTCGTTACATAGAGCACAAAATTCTGCAAAATAGTAATAATTAAAATTGTATTTTTGTTTATTACGTAAGAATCTCCAATATAGAAAAAGTTGGAGGGAACATCCACGAGGCATTTTTACGATTTATCTTCCAAACCGTCTACCAAACAAAAAAATATTCGACACAAAAAATTCAGGCCAAACTTTTCCCTATCGAATGGTGTATAACACTATACTATTTTCTTTTAAATTAAAGCTACCAGTGGCGTACAAAAGTAGCACTACACCAGTAGAGTAGGTAGTTAAAAATAGAAATTTTTAATGTTATACTTTTATTTTATTTTTTTCAGAATATTTCTCACTTTAGTTATATTAATTGGTAATATTATCTTATTGCATAATAGTAATATTAAAAATATTATTTTTGTTTTTTGGTAAGACTCTACAACAAAAAAAGTCGAAGGGGAGTATCCATACGGCACTTTTTACCATATATCTTTCAAACCATTAACAAAAAAAAATAAACAACATAAACGACAGACCACAAAGTTATCATTTAGACTATTATCTTTTAAAATAAAGCTACCAGTGGCGTACCAAATTAGTACTACACCAATAAAGTATCTAGAAATCGAAATATTTAATGTTATTCTTAAATTTTAAAAGATTATTTTTCACTTTAGATTTATTAATTAATAATTATACTTTACATTTTATTTACTTATTTCTTTTGTTTTATAATTTGATTCATCATATTTTAAATAAATAACAACAGTATTATAATAACTTTTTATTATAAAGATAACAACAAATAAATATGGCTTATACAGTGTGTCCCAGGATAGGTGTTACAAGAGGACAAATTTACCAAAATTTTTGGAATTTTTAATCGTCCTTTTGGGAAACTGGTCGCATGGTCCAAAACTAATAAATACAATATTTGATTTCAATTTGTAATATACAGGGCAAGTTCTAACTAAAAATATGAAAAATGACCAAGGATAAAGTACCTTTATTTTTAAAAATAGGACAAAATTGTATAGGTAAATGTTGTAGAGATCTAAATTTTATGTCAAAATTTAAAGGTAAAGACGTTAAGTAAAAAAATATTTTTGTCAATTTTTTAACTCGCTCTGTTTAAACCAATTGAAGTAAAGTTTTGTATTTATTAGTTTTGGACCATGCGACCGGTCGCCCAAAATTTCGTTTTAAAATTTAAAAATTTTTGTTCCATTTGTCCTCTTGTAACATCTATCCTGGGACACACTGTATATAACATCAATAAAAAACACATTATTACACAACCTAAAATACCTAATTACAACATTCCGCACACAAACATAACCTGGTACATTTTAAATTTTTTTAAACAACATTTACAATTTGTGCCACATTTACATTTTAATAGTGTATCAGATGATATTTTTCATTTTTTAAAGTAGTCTTCAGTGGTGTCCATTTAGTATTCTCTAAAATCCATCCCCACTCAGATGGACATGGAAGTTCAACCACTGGTTGGCAGAGATTACCCCAAACAAATCCTGCTTGATAAATGCATTGATTAATGTGAAGTGCTAAAACATTCATTGTTGGGGGTATATTCTCAACCGTTCGGTTTTTTGGGCAAAAAGTTGCATTCGACAAATATCAATGTTGCTACTATCAGAATGTTTATCGTAAATAGTTACAACGAATTTTGAGATCACACTTAATTGCCGAGATAAAGGTTTTTTGAATGCTGCAATAAATCAATGAAAGTAACTTCCGGAAAAGATTCCCAAGCTTCCCAACACTTTTTTTCCTTTTCCATAAAAGGAGGAGGTGGTATCGTAACCGGTTAGTGAATGAAAAAAGAAAGGGCTAGACTTTTTTCATTGATTTTTTAGCAATTTCGATACACGAAATATGTCTTACATTTTTACCAGTACCAAACTCAATCCACACGTCTTGATTTTGATTTTTATACTGGTAAAAATTATTTTTCGTGTAATATTATTATTTATTATTACTAGTATGCAGAATTAGAAATAATTATAAATTAATAAAACTAAAGTAAAAAATATTAAAAAAAAATTAAAAGTTTAACATTAAAAATTTACATTGTTAGGTACTATACTGGTGTAGTGCTACTTTTGTACGCCACTGGTAGCTTTTTTTTAAAGATAATAGTATAATGTTATACTCTATTCGATAGGGAAAACTTTGGCCTTTATTTTTTGTATTCTATATTTTTTTTATTTGGTGGATGGTTTGGAAGATATATCGTAAAAAGTGCCGTGTAGATGCTCCCCTCCAACATTTTTTTTTGTTGTAGAATTTTACTAAATCAACAAAAATACAATTTCTAGTGTTACTATAAGGTAATATTACCAACTAAAGTGAGAAATATTCTGAAAAAAATAAAATAAAAGTATAACATTAAAAATTTCTATTTTTAACTACCTACTATACTGGTGTAGTGCTACTTTTGTACGCCACTGGTAGCTTTAATTTAAAAGAAAATAGTATAGTGTTATACACCATTCGATAGGGAAAACTTTGGCCTTAATTTTTTGTATTTTGTATTTTTTTGTTTGGTAGATGGTTTGGAAGATATATCGTAAAAAATGCCTTGTGGATGCTCCCCTCCAACTTTTTCTATATTGGAGATTCTTACGTAATAAACAAAAATACAATTTTAATTATTACTATTTTGCAAAATCGTGTGCTCTATCTAACGACACTAAAATCAGTTTTTTATCATTTACCGTTTAGAAGATATTAAAAAAACTATATCAATCCCTTAACCAACTTTGAGGGGGGTGGGGGTGCCAGCAGGACTTTTAAGGTGGGTCTGTTCAAAAATCTACTAATGTTGACATACTTTATTCACTGTACAAAGCATTTGCTTCTACTCAAAAACCGAAGTATGGGGCTATTTTTGAACAATAAGTCACTAAGCTAATATGAAATATTCAAAATAGAAAAAAAGCCTAAATAGGAAACTTGTAGATAATCATCGTTTTAATAAAAAGTTAAAATCCAATATGTATTAATTTAGTCCGTTTTTGAGCTACGACATAAACTTGCATTTTTTAATGGAAACCATAGTTGGCTATGACATTTTTAAAAATGCCTTTTTATAAGCTCTTTACCGATGTATAACAAGATGTACTTTAAATTAAAGAATAACAGAGTTTTGGACATAATAATTTTTTAATTTGTGTGTTTTTCTAATTGGCCGCGAAAAAAGTGAACTAGTACTGTTGAAAAATTCCTTTTCTTTTTTGACAGCCTTTCCAATAAATATTTTAACTCTCATTCTTGGGGGACTCAGTAGAGTAGTATTAGTATTAACATTAGTC
Source organism: Listronotus bonariensis (assembly GCA_014170235.1). Lineage (NCBI taxonomy): Eukaryota > Metazoa > Arthropoda > Insecta > Coleoptera > Curculionidae > Listronotus > Listronotus bonariensis. The sequence continues at coordinate 409,396 of JACEGR010000086.1, forward strand.
ACAAGATTCGAGAACATACATTTAAATTGAAGTGTTTATAAATTAAATTTAATTTTTTTTAGTCGTAGAAACGACCTTGAAACTTTCTAAAATTCAAAATCTAATACTAAAATGGGGAAAAATAATAATTGTTTATGTGTTATAAAAAGATTAAAACCATTAACTTCTTTTTATTTAAGTTTTATTATTTATTTTTTTTTAAATGTAATTTTTATTAATACTAATACTAATGCTATTACTAATACTAAAAATAAAATTCTGATTTATAAACTTGGCCTCAGTTTACGTAACAATAATTATTTATGATTATAAAGTATAAGCTTTGAGCTATAAGGCAATATTTTGGTTTTTAAAGATATAGCATGGGTGGCATGGGTATAGGCAATATTAGTGGAATTTTTGGGTAATTTTTGAATAGTAATGTTTCTTTTTTTAACACGCTTTTATTAACTTGGGTTGTAACTATCTATCTATCCATCTGGCTGCCTATGTAACGGAATCTTTGAGCCTAATTTTAACCAACTTCCAGCTATTCGATTTCTTTGAAACTTTGCACACGTATTAAGGACCCATGACAATGCAATAATCTGCAAACAGTATCCCGTTATCTTGTTTTTGATCGCCAGGAAAAAAATTTCCATTATATTATAAAAACAACACCTAGGTTGCCATCTGTTGGCAACATTTCAAACTTTGCTATTAAATGAAGAAGAAATTTTTTAGTGGGTTGCAATATGTTGGCAACGGTCCAAACATTGCCTGGATTGCCATCTGTTGGCAAAATTTCAAACTTTGCTACTTAATGAAGAAGAAATTTTTAGTGAGTTGCAATCTGTTGGAAAAATTTTAAAATTTGCTACTATTGTCATTTCATAGTAAAAAGCGTGGGGTGCTTAAAATATCAAATGTTATAATTATTATATTTGCCAATATCTATGATGGAAAAGTTATGAAAAAATAGTAAAATGCACCCCACGCTTTTTACTATGAAATGACAATATTTTTTTAATGAAAAATTATTTAAAACAGGCGGTCATAAAACAGAAATATGTATTACCAACTGACATCTGACAAAATTCACAGTCATTCAGTCATAACATAACCTAAAATTCCTTTAATGTGAAATTAAAGTTGAAAAAATCAGTTAACTAAGCTATTAAAAACAAAGTATACACTTTAATTGAAATACAAGAAGCAAATAAAAGTAACTAACAAGTTATTGCATATAACTTTTATACCATCTTCCATTTATACTTTCTAAAAGAAGGCCTTTATTGAGTGTTAGGTACTTGTACCGAATGTTAGATTAGGACAAAGACTGGAAATGGAGATTAGCAAACTACATTAAAATATCACTTAAGGTAAGTAAACTAAAGTAAACTCATATTTAGAAAAAAACATTTATGATAAATTTCTTTTTAGTTTAAAAAGGTAATATTTAAAAAATATTTGTCTTATTTATGCAAATTGGGTAATTGTTTCGAAAGTTAGAGCAACCCCCATTTTGACCAAATTTGATATACAGGGGCACAGAACTAATAAAAAAGGGGCTGGTTATTTTCCACCAAGTGTCATCTGTCACCTGTACGTCCCAGTGGTACCAACCACCGGCCATTTCAAGAGTTCGATCTGAATTGATTTTACTCAAATTTTATATTAGGGTATTTTCAGAAAGTAAATCTGAAAAACTTTGCTAATCTTGACAAAATGGCGAAAAAATTTTTTAGTGAATAAACTGGAGCATTTATTTTTAAAAAATTAATTGATATAACGAACTAAAAATGAAAAATAATTAATAGTTTAAAAAAACTAAAAAACACGCTTTTATATGCAACCGAACTAAAAATTAAAAAATAATTTTTCATTAAAAAAATATTTTCACTTCATAGTAAAAAGCGTGGGGTGCATTTTACTATTTTTTCATAACTTTTCCATCATAGATATTGGCAAATATAATAATTATAACATTTAATATATTAAGCACCCCACGCTTTTTACTATGAAGTGAAAATATTTTTTTAATGAAAAATTATTTTTTAATTTTTAGTTCGGTTGCATATAAAAGCGTGTTTTTTTAGTTTTTTTAAACTATTAATTATTTTACTTAGTTTAATTTAAAGGACGATTTTAATAATAATAATATAAAATTATAGTAGTAAATTTAGTAGTTGAAACAATTCCTACTTAATTGTTAGTTTTTACTTATTTATTTATTTTAATCAATTTACTTTTTTAGGGTTTAACACATTAAAAAACGATTAATATAGAATTATTGCACAGTGAAATAAAGCCAGACACTAATAATGCCGGCCTTATTTTGACATCTGAGCTTGCGCAGATGCGTGGTGGGATAAGGACTCCCTTAATAAGGATAGTGCCTGGCTTTATTTATGTCGGTTTTAGGTCGTACCTTATTTTGGTCTTATTTTAAATTCGGAAAACCGAACGGCTGCATAGCACAAAATTAAAAAGTTTTAGAAGTAAAAATCCCTAAAACCTTGCTTTTTCAAATGTATTTCATTAATTGTGTTAAACAAAACCCTACAATACAAAACATTTAAAAAATCTACTAAAATTTGTTTTCCTTTTTGTTAGGTTAATGGTACTATTAACATGATTTGCAATAACTCTAAATTATGGGTACAAGCTACTATTTAAATAAGGCCGGTATTAATAATTCCCGAGCTTAATAAGGCAACTATTCTTAATAATTCTCTAATGTCTCGTTAGACGTTTTAAAAAACCAAAAAAATAAAAACTTTTTAATATTTTTTAAGGGTCAGTGTCTAAAATTATTTATTAAAAAGTTATAAAAATGCTCTTTTTTTAATTAATAGATTTAAAACATTTATAGTACTGATAAGGTAAAAGAAAAGGCCATTGTTAATAAAACAAATTTAATTGTTTAGAGCTAAATGACATCAAAAACTAATTTAGAAATAATTATGTCCAAAAGCTATTTTTTAATTTAAAGCATATCTTGTTACACATTTTTAAATACCTCATAAAAAGGCCTTTTTAAAAATGTCATAGCCAAGTATGGTTTTCATTTAAAAAATGCAAGTTTATGTCCTAGTTTAAAAACGGACTACTATATTAAATACTGGATTTCACTTCTTTATAAAGAAGATGATTATCTACAAGTTTTCTATTAAAACTTTTTCGAATATTTACTAAGCTACAAAAGAAAGAAGATTTTAAAAAAACGGTTTTTGGACAAAACAAAAAGTGATTTAAACTAAGTTTTAACAACTGCAAGTCTTTTCTCATTTAACCATCCCTGTAGCTGCAGCGGTTTCTGAGATTCCAAAAAAAATCACCCTGTGTTTTTACGATTTTTTTATGTAGTCATTTCGCCTTTTTGAACCAGCCTGTATATTCTAATGCGATTTTTAATATAGCTTTTAGTATTTACGATATAAGCAAATATTTTTATGAAGAATAGTTTTTTTTCAAAACATTGAAAATAAAAAAGTTTACAGGCATAAGTCCAACCGGGGACACACAGTATTTTGTGATTACTTTTTAGTTTTTTAGATTATTAAATTATAATTTAGGTATTAAGTGCTATTATATTAAAAAAGTATTTACAATGTTTAAAAATGGTTACTTTTTTCATTATTATTGCATAGATAGAGATTTCAATCAATTTTTCAGTTACAAATAAATATAAAAAATAAAAATTTTACTGGGTGGAGACTTGGAAGGAAAGGGATCAAGTTAGTTTTTCTAATAAGAAAAAGAAAAGCAAACACTTTCTGTTTAATGTTTATGTTTATCCTAACTTTTCTTTTATTTGGGACGTAGGTTTTATTGATTTTATAAGTGGCGTAACAAGAATTGAAGGTTTGAGGATATACTGTCTTTTGAATACAAAGGGATATTTTTCTAATTCTTTTGTCTTACAGCTGCTAACAAGCTTGTCTAACAGCTGACGTCATTATAATGCGAATCGAAAAAATTAAAGCGTTTACCGCCAATGACAAATGACATAAAATAATAATAATAATATAACCTAAACTTGTTTTAAAACAAAAATGCGCAATATCTTTAATGGCAGGTAAATTAATCCTTCACATGCTTTCCCACTATTACATATTTACTATTGTTATTGTTATTAGTACAGATTTAGTCAATTTCGTTTGACTTTTAACCTCAAATTGGACTATATTTCCCCCTCCTTGTTTTTTCATCCTGTTAGACAGTGGTTAGACATCTCCCGACGTCGCTAATAACCGCTGTGAGCTGCTGTAAGACTGACGTCATTGATTTGTTAAAAAATGAAAGTGCTTACAGTTGCTGTAAGCAGCTAACAAAGAAAATATCCCTCAAATAATATTAGCTTAGATTAGTCCCGTTACACATGAGAAAAGTTTTGCATTGCAAGTAATGTACCTTTCACATGCAGGCGCTTGCGCGTACGGGACTAAAAGTCAACCTTACACAGAATTCATATGTTTAAAAATTTCTCACCCCATTTTTTTATCAATCGTCCGTAAAATAATATGAAATAATGTACGATTGATTTTATGCCCCTTAATGACATTTCTATACAATTACAATTAGTAAAATAATATTTTAGGACTTAAGTATTAAAAATACCTGAAAAGCATACGAACTCTGAGTATAGATCTAAAAAATTATAGTGTCCTTTTTTTTACTAAATGTTGTAATATAAATTAATTATAGTATAAAAAATAATAATGTTAATGTCCAAAATTCACTTTCAGCTAAATTAAAAGGTTTTTAGGGAATGCGAAAAGAAGAAGGTTATACAAAAACAAAAGGCCTGCATTTTTACTTACCGATTAGTATTTGTTGATGTTGTTAATAAATAGTAGATAAACAAAATAATTTTCAAAAGAAAAAAATTCTTATATTCATTGAGTGGGTAAGGAATCGGCGGGCGTATTTTCGACCAGAATTCCTTTAGGGAATTACGAATGGTTAGTTCTTGTAAGCAAGTCGTTTTTTTTTTTATTTCCTAATTAAACCCAAAAATAATGCACACTTACGAATAGTTAGTTCTGGTAAACAAGTCCTTTTTTATTCCTTAATTAACCTAAGACTTAATACACACTTTATACATCCACTTAGATATTCTATACCCACCTTTATCATTAAAATTACACCCTTTATAAAAACCATTGATTTTTGCCAAAATCATGGAAAACTGCTTAAATTTCTACAAAAGCAAGTTTTGGCGAAGAAGAAACTAAAATTTAATATGTAAAAGTCAGACCCAGAAATCGTGTTGACCGGAGTTATCTTTCATATTCTTTAATAATACCTGCATCCTTTTGGTCAAAAATACATATAAGATAACCCGCACCCTTTTACTTCTGGTCGAAATTACATGTGGTTTTTAGTACGTGCTCCAAACTTGGTCGGAATTACATCCGCCCTAAGGAATATGCTAAATTTGGGATACTACTCGTAAAATAATAAAAATTAGTAAGGATATAATTTAATCACAAATGAGATTACTTCCTTTTAACAGCACATTATACAGGGCCATTAATTTTTTTTTCTGTATCTTTTAATCATTCAGTAGGATGTATTTTTAACAAAAAATAACAACAGTTACCCCGAATTATGACTTTAGCTTTGCTTAACATTTTTTTAATTGTCTTGATAACTTAAATAATAAAAGAGATATGGCCATTTAAATTAAAGCATTTTTAAATTAAACGTTATTGCAAAAAATTTACATATGCTATAATTTTTGCGGGGAGTGTATTATATACACTATTTTATTGTTTTTTATAAAAATGTGTCGCCTTTCTGAAAAAAAAAAACCTAAAATTAAAAAAATAATTAAAAAGTAGACGCATTCTTGTAGCATTTACTAGCAATAATACAAAACAGTTTTTAAAGAAGTATATTTAGTATCAATAGTAAACCAATATTCGCATATTTTTGTACACAAAATCATACAGTGGTTGAAAATATCAGGTTATTGGTAAACTTTTCATTCTTTTGTTTTTTAAAATAACTGCCGTATTTAAACACTTATATAAACAATGTTTGGTTGACTTCTTTTAATAAGCCCTCAAATTAATGACTTAACTTTCAAAACACCCTGTATACCGTATACTGGTGTAGATTTCTTTTGGTTTTATAAGTATTTAATATTTAAAAGTCAATTTAAATAAAGGTTACTTATGTAGGGGTTTGATTTAATTTTTAAAAAGAAAAGAGATTATACACAATTTTGGTTAAAATACCTGTTTCTACACCACTGTAGCATAGCGGGGCGGCCGCTTCGATCAATACTTCACTGCTCCACGTCAAATCCGCCTCTCTGGGGGACGAAAAGGGGAAAACAGCTGTCCCGTCGGACAGGAGATGCACAACATAAAGGTTTTTTTATTTGCTTCCTTTTATAAAAGGGATAAATTATTCCATAGAATATTTGGGTAAAAAGCCTTTAGACACTGGGCGTAAAAAAACATTGTAAGAATTACGTCTTAGTTGTTTCGACTATTTATTACATGTTTAAAATTAGAAAAAAAACATATCATATAAAAATTATTTACGAAGGTATGTCCAATATTGATTTTCAATATAATAAATAATTTTCTAAATCCATAAATATGCTTTTTACACACACTTTTTACCTTTTTACCTTAATAATAATAATAATAATATGCAATTACAGGCAACGCTTAAGGAAAATATGGAAGACCGAACTATCTGGATTAAATAAGGTTGCTGCAACTAACATGCTAGCAGTTCCTGTATTGCTTTATTCGTTTGGAGTAGTTAAGTGGACGCGAGAAGAGTTGCGCGAACAGGACATTAGCACACGAAAAATGATGCATCTTCACCGCAGGAGTCTAGTGCTGTAACAGCTGCAGTTAAAAGAGCCGAACAACGGATGCTCTCAGAAGATCACAGCAAAAGCCGCAGCACGGAGTCTTTTACAGAAACATCAATAGATTCGATCTATATCGAAAGCTTACGTTTGGGTTTTTGAAATCCGCCGAGTTTAAGTCTGAGACCGAAGGATTCTTACTAGCATGCCAAGATGGGGTGATAAACACATTGGTGTACCGAAGCCAATTTTCCAACGTTCTTGACACCGCATGTCGAGCCTGTCGACAGCAACTCGAAACCCTTATGCATTTATTGTCAGTTTGCCCAGTGCATGCTGTCAATAGCTACATCCATCGGCATAATGACGCTCTTCGGGTACTTTACTATCACCTGAGGCATTACTACGGCATCGATGAAACAGCAATACTGCCGTTTGCTCCCGGAGACATTGAGGCAGTAGTGGAAAATGACAACTGTCGCATATACTGAAACTACGCGTGCCCAACAACGCATCAAATTCAAGCGAATAAACCCGACATCGTTCTCCTTGATAAGACAAACCACACCATGTATGTAATAGAGTTCTCCGCCCCAGCGGAAACTAACATCGATATAAAAGAACGGGAGAAACGAGCCAAATATCAAGATCTTCTTGGCGAATTTCGGAGGCTCTATCCGGAGTATACCGTGCGATTGGTTGTCCTGATAATTGGCGTTTTGGGAGGCATGAAAAATAATATATTAAGAGAAATGAGGTACATTCCAGCATGTAAAAATACACCCGAAAAACTGGTGATGAAGATGCAGAAATCTGTTGTCCTTGGATCCCTTCGTCTACTGAGGCTAATGAATTTGGCCGAAGATCACTGACCGAGCGGACGCGAGGAGTGGCCTTCGATATGGATGGCCTTCCGCACGACGCCCTATGGGGTCGGAGCCATGGGATACGTCGTGTTGGATCTTTTAAAAATAAATAATAATAATAATAATAATAACGTTTATTTATGACAAAAAAAGTAATTAGCACATAAATATTTTGGTATAGAATAACAATTGCATATTGAACATAAATAAACAAATACCCACTAAAGAATAACTTAAAAACTAACTTTGATATTCGGATAATAATTTTATTTTAAATATAAATTTTTTTATGGCTTTACGTGTTTTATTTATTTTAGTTTTATTAGTCTGTAAGATAAAATAGTGGTTCTTATTAAAGCCTTTAATATAGCATATGGGTCTTAAGAAAATAGTAAACTTGATTATTTAATACGTTGCTTTAGTTTCTGTGCTATAAATATAAATGTTATAGGTTGTCCCATTTTGGTTGCAATCGCGGGGTATTTTTTTAATTATTAACCCTTAAGCACAGAGATCCAGTAATTTTAACCGGCGGTGCTTTCCGATTTGTCAAGATCATGGCATCCCATCATTGGCACCATTTGCGCTTATATGCTTCTATGTACCTTTCAGGTACTTAGTTTTATGCTATTATCTAAGTCATTAAAATTGCATGTAATATCGCACTGTAATTCAGAAACTAAGATGGCTATGACGGATTTGTTTATGTTTATGGCATCTTTCATTTCATAAAAAAGTAGCTTAGGTTCGTAAAAACCGCAAGGGTCTATCTTTAATAATAACTGAGATACCTCGCACTTCTGTTGCAACCAAAATGGGACAGCCTGTACTTGTATATATGTAATAAGGGATATAAAGCTAAAACAAATTTTAAATAAAATTTATGATATTATTGCAAACATATTTTTTATTACGTCTGTTTCAATGTGGAAGACAATAATTCAGTAGTGAAAGAAAAATTTCGGACTTCCATTGACTTTATTAATTTATTCACACAACGTTTCGGGCAGTACTATCTCTGTCCGTTTTCAAGTGTGAACTAAACCTAATTTCTAAAACTACTGAGTTTATATACACTGGGGAAGATCATTAACACGTAATCAAGTTGGGTTGGAACAAGCTTGGGGTGGCTCACCTAAGGCGTCGGCATTAGTACGCTTTAAAAGTGGTTTTCAAATGTTTGGTATGTCCACACTTGGATAACTAAAAATATTATTATTGTATTCAATAAAGACGGCTTCCTAAATTTGCGCTTTCTCCAACGTGGTTCCTTGTAAACAATCCGCACTTCTGACCACTTGATATTGTGTTGTTGAGACCAAACACAGTCAGCGCAGAGTTGGGTCGAATACTGAAAATCGGTATTCGAGTACGAATACCAATACCGGAATAAGAAAGTATTTAAATACCGAATATTTAAATACTTGGAATGAAAAAAGTAGTCGAATACTCGGTATTTACGAACACTCGAAATCGGTATTCGAATACTGAAAAAACAATCGAATACTAGAAAGAAAAAGAAAAAACCGATGATAAAAAAAAGATCTTCGCCTTATTTTGTCGTACTTTTGTTCCCTTTGGGTATTCTACTCGTGACAATTTTGGTATTTCGAATACTGCTTACGCATTCCGGTATTCGAATACTCGAAACGCCGGTATTCGAATACTCAAAACAGTATTCGTCTAATACTTCTAAAGTATTCGAATACAGAATCCCGAATACTAACCAAAAAATTATTGTGCCGAATACCGAATACCAAACAAACAAAACTATTTGAATACTATTCGAATACCGGCAAAATGAATTTTGAATACTATTCAGAATACTGAGCATTCGAATACGACCCAACTCTGGGTCAGCGATCCCTGATTTCGATGTATCCCCCCTCTGTGTATGTTGTTTGTGCTCTGCCAGTCTTACATTTAAAGGGCGTTTTGTTTCTCCAATGTACGACCCCCCACATTGGCATGGTACCTGGTAGATACAATCTTTTTCTTGTGTGGATACATCGGGTTTTGTTTTTGTCAAAAAGCTTTGTAGTGTAGATCCAGACTTAAAGACGGTTTAAATTCCATATTTCTTTGCTATTCGTCTAATCTTTTCGGACGTTCCTTTCACATATGTAATTGTTAGAAGAGAGAACGTATCTTGCTCAGGTGGCTCAGTTTGGTTGCTTCAGAATGGTTTGATTAAAAATTAAGATATTGTTCCGTGTGTGTGGGTTTCCAATAAACAGATGTAATAATTGTTCTATTAGACCTACTGACAAGAACATCCAGAAAAGGCAGACATCCATTTTTCTCTTTCTCTATAGTAAATCTAATGAAGCTATTTATTGAGTAAAGGTTGTTAAGAAAACAGTCTAGTTGTCTGTCTGTTCCATTCCAGATTATAAAAGTATCGTCGACGTATCGAAGCCAGATTTTTGGTTTGATGGTTGCGGTATTAATAGCAAGAGTTTCAAACCACTCCATATAAATGGAGAGAGTTAGTTTTGTTTTTGTATTGGCACTTTAGCCATTTGACCATTCTCGCTTGCTCGGCACTTAAACCCTTTTAAAAAGATGCGCTTTAGGTTCTGGACCCCCCGTTTCTTATAGATGTAAGTACCGAGCAAAAACTTCGCCAAACACTTAATGGGCCATATGAATAAAAGGAAGCAAATGCTTATACTTATAAAAGTTGAAGTAAATGCAAAAGTATAAGCAAATGCTTTTGCTATATTTTTTATATTATAAGCATTTGCTTATACCAAAGACAATTATAGTTTATTGTCTTTGCTTATACTCATAAGCAAAAGCATTTAATTCAAATTTTATGAGTAGGTATAAGCATTTGCTTTTTTTTATTCACATGGCCCAATGTATACAGTGAAGACATAAATAGTTCTCTCCCCTTTCTAACTTTTGTACCCTTAATTTCTTCTTTTAAAATTTGGGTGTGGCTAATGGGAAAACATAAACTACTTTTTGACGTAAAAATGATAGTCGCAATCAAGATGGCGGGTGGGCGCCATCTTAAGCAAAAAATTAAATGAAATGGGGTCTTATGGCACATCATTTTAAAGCTCCTGACAAGTTCTTTACAACCCTAAAATATTTAGGTAATACCTTCACCTACTACAAAATGGCGGTACTTTAAACATTACCTAAATACCTGACTCGAATGGCCATATTTCCGAAACTAATAGAGTTAGATGTACTTAATGTGGTATTTTTTAAAATTCTTTAAAAAATCTTTTTATTGGTGATACTGATAATAATATACAAGGTAGGACAAAAAGTAGATATTTTTTAATAAAAGCACCCTGTATATTATATCCCCATTAAAAAGAAATTTGACAGAGCTCTAGGAAAATACAAATTATGTACATCTAACTTTATTAGTTTCGGAAATATGGCCATCCAAATTAGGTATTTAGGTAATTTATAAAGTCCCGCCATTTCTAGTGGGTAAATATATTGATTTTATATTCTAGGATTGTAAACTAATCGTCAAGAGCTTTAAAATAATGTGCCATAAGACCCCCTTTCCATTTTATTTTTTTCTAAGATGGCACCCATCCGCCATCTTGATTGTTGCAACTGTCCCTTTTACGTCAAAAAGTAGTTTAAATGACACCATTTTACCCAAATCTTGTCCCATTTAAAAAATAAAGTGGGGGAGGACTTTTAATATCCTCACTGTATTTAAAGCCATAGGGGATGGCATAGAGAATACATTTCTAGAATAAAATACGTTTAGAATTTTTTGGCACTTAGACCCTTTTTTATTTCCAGTATTCATATGATGCCTACTGTTTGCCAGTAATTTTATATTCACATGATTTTACTTTTAAATTTAAAATTGTGAAAACCAAATTCTACTTGTAGAAAGACATTTGGGACAATGTAAATAATTCTGAGGCATTAACATTTTTTTTTGGAAATATTATTTGTGTCTCCAAGAAAACTTGAATTAAAATAAAAAAGTTAATGGTAATGCATTAATACAGCGTGTCTACTTAAGTTCGCAACATATAGAAAACTTTATTAATTTTACGAAAAATGTTATTCTTTATAAAAAGTTCTGCATTGTCTAAAACGTAAAATGCAATCATCATAACATATATTAATTTTTTGCAATGGTATACGATGTAGGTATGTCAAAAAATATGAATTTTTCTTAAGAGAAAACTACCCTTATTTTTCGTAATATCAAAGATTTTTATATGGAAAAGATGTTAAGGATTAAAATAACCTTTTAAATATGCAAATTGGTTCGTTATAAAGAAAGAACTTTTTAACGTTTTTCTGCTATAACAAGCGTTTTTGTGTCTTTTTGCTGTTTTGGCAGTTCTTTAGCTTTCTTTACATATTACATTTTGAAATAAGCATACATTATTGTACAGGGTGGCGCCTATTCGTTGACCTTGCTGGGTATAGCAAAAACTAAAAGAGATGGAACAAATCTGATTGCGCAATCTCGATTTCAACTTTTAAAATAAATTTAATGGTAAAAGTAAATGGCTAACTTGATTCGTTTTGGAAATACAAAGTGTTTTCAAATTTTGTCAATTTGGCCAGGCTCTTGTAACTGGCCTTATATTAAAGATAGAAAAAATGTAAATAGAAAAGTTATGGATATTTGGGTAGAATTGAGCGGCGTAACTATATTTTTTCCATTGACTTGTATTTAGTTTAGTTATAACCAAGAGTTGGGTGTTTTTAAATGGTGTAAAAATACCACCCTTGATATTTTAATTTGTCATAGTTTCGGAAATATAGCTATTGTCAGGAGTTCCATAATTAAATCGATTTTTTTAAATAAAACGTCCTTTAAATTTTATCATCATAAAAAAGATATTTTATAGACCTTTAAGGATTTTCCACATTTAAAATAATTTTCTGTAACGGTTTCGGAAATATGAGCTTCCAATTTTAGTGCGTATCTAGTTTTTTTTTAAATTCCAAAACTATGGGAAATAAATATATCAAATGTGGAATTTGTTAAATTTTTTTGAAATATCTATGCAACAGTTACATAATATACAGGGCGTTAAGTTAAAAAAATCCTGATGATGACCATATTTTCGAAACTATTTAAAAAAGATATATCATATGTGTTATTTCTTATAGTCTATAAGAAGACCCTATAATCAATTATAAATTATACATAATAGACATTTAAAAAAACACAACTTTGTGTTATAACTTTAAATTAAAAGTCAACGGAAAAATGTAGGTACGCCACTGAATTCTATGTAAAAGTCCCTAAAACTTTTTATTTACGAATTTTCTCCAATATCAAGCGAGTTAGAAGTGCCTGGCCAAATTGACAAAATTTAGAAAACACCTTGTATCTCCAAAATGAATCAAGTTGGCCATTATTTATTTTTACCATTAAATTTGTTTTAAAAATTGAAATCGAGATTGCGCAATCAGATTTGTTTATCTCTTTTAGTTTTCCTGCAAGGTCAACGAAAAGGCACCACCATGTACAAACTAAAATTTTAACCCTTAACACATAAAAAAATTAAGAAAAAGTTTTTCTTTAAAATGAACAAGTTTGCATATTTCAATGTTCTTTTAATCTTAAACATCTTTATAAAAAATTTCGATTTATGAAAAATAAGGATAGTTTCCTCTTGCGCAAAGTTCATATTTTTGGTTCCTCGTACACCACTGCAAAAAATTAATATCTGATGATTGCATTTTGGGTTTTAGACCATGAAGAACTTTTTATAAGTAAAAAAGTATTTTTTTGTAAAATTATTAATAAAAAGTTTTTCATATGATGCCAGCTTAAGTAGACACGCTGTATATTATGTAAAGGGCTTTTTAAAGATATCCAGTTTTGCGATTTTTAAATTGTTTTTTCTAACAAGATTGTAAATGGTATTACTAGATACAAAACCAGATATATCCATCAGATATATATCTGAGAAAAATGTAAAAAGTTAAACTTTCTTCAACGTTGAATTCAGTGGGTGGCCCGGGTAGGTATTCCGGAGCAAAAACAATCCTCCCAGAAGTGGTTGGTATCACTTTATAAGTATAAAAGTATACAGTTTGTTACACAGATATACAAAAGTATCAAGAAAAGCAAGCAAGTAACCGTTTGATTGTTTTTTACATCTGAAGACCTTTCAACTTTTTTAGGTTAATACTTTTTTGATAACTTCAGGAGAAAGGAGAAAAATGTGTGAATTCGACACTGACTTCTTTAATTTGTAATTTTTGCCTAAACATTTATATACAGGTGTGGATACCAACTGGCCAACCATAGGTAATTAAAAGCATAGGAAATATTCGAGGTGGGATCGCGTCGCCGTTCGACAAAATACGGAAGCAGCGTAAGCCAGGAGCTAAACTAAAAAAAAGTTGTCTTATGATCCTAATTTATAAAAAAAGTGGGAAAACAAAAATTATACCAATTTTCTTGCTCCTGAGTTTCATTAGCTTTTATGATGTTTGAATTGCATTAAAAATCCAATCAATACTAGAGCCCTAAATTTAAGGACTTTTAAGATTAAACCAAAATAAATAAAACTCACTTAAAGTTGATGTTGAATATAAATTATTTTAAATTTTAAGATAATACTTGATGTAAGATTTATATACGAAAAAATCACATTTTAGTTGTTTACGACACCTAATTTGTAGCAGATCTGCCCAGTGTATAAAAGTAAAAGGTTTTATACTATTTAAAAAATAAATTTATTTCTATAGGTTATTGCAAAACGCCGACGGGCGCACAAATTATCCAATCGGTCATACAACACATTTTTGACCGGTTAAACTTCCTTGTGATCCAACGTAGAATCGTACAATTTGCTAAACGACAACGCAGCAGATTATTTGTTATATACCTACTCTAAATTATTTTTTTTGTTTTTTTTAGTAAAAATAGTCGATGTTAGAAAAAACAATAAATAGTTAACATAGATACCAGGAGTGGCAACAAATTCTGGCGCAGTAAGTCATTTTTTTCAAATTGTCAACAACTGCTCTTATGAATACTTTTACATAAACATTTTTTGGTAGAATAACTTCTCTTTACGAGTAGCATATTTAATCAACTGTGAGAATATTTAAAAGTCCTTTCCCCTTTATCGTTTGAATTAAACAAAATATCAAGATCGAGTAAAATATAAACTTGGAATTAAAATAATTTTGTCTTTCCAGTGGTTTCAGAGATACAAGAGTTTTAGGTTTAACTCCAACGGATATATCGTATAAGATCTTTTTAATATTAATAAACTCTTTTATAAAGGCTTTTCTTATACTATTTATAATATAAACTTATAAGCATTATGCGGCCATCACTAGGATAAATTTGGCTCTAGGTACAAGGTACCAACTAATATACCATGTAAAAATATAGACAAAAAACATTTTTTTCTTTAATGTTTTTGCTACATTTACCGTAAAATTCAAATCTTTAGAACAGTTATGGCAAACCATTAACACGTACCCAGGTTAGCAGGAAAAACTTTGGCACGCAGGCATGTTGTATTATTTTTTCTTTCCTTTAATATGAGTAGGAGTAAAGTTAAAAATAATAGAATTATAAAATCTTTAAAAAATTCAACAAAATTTAACGGCGCGCTATCTTCTGTATTTGAAGTGAAAAAATACGAGATGACCTTTTTTTTTGAGCTTTAAAATTTTTTTCCTACAAAAAAATAGGTATGGCACGTCAACGACATCATTTAACATTTATGTACAAAAATGGCACGTTCCACAAAAGGTTCGCTATAGCTGCTCTAGAACATTTACTTATACGATTTTGTTTAATTTTTAATTTTTCATATTTTTAGTTAGAACTTGCCCTGTATATTACCAATCGGAGTAAATTTTTGTATTTCTGAGATTTGGACCATGCGATCAGTTTTCCCAAAATGCCGTGAAAAAAATGTTTTATTTATCCTCTCGTAACAACCATCCTGGCACACACTGTATACTTGTAATTTAACTAATTTACCTTTTAGCATTTAAAAATGTTTCTAAACTTTTCAAAATATTTAAAAAAATTGAATTACAACTTTAATAAATAATATTAATTTTTCGACGAAAGTAGCGTGTTTTTAATTTTTTTATTATATATTTTCTATTATATTTAATAAAATTTGACATAAAAACGTAAAAAATGAGCCCTTAGCAAACCTTTTTGATAAAAAAACAATGAATCTAAATGGCGGTTCAAATTTTTTTGTTTAAGTAAGGTTTTATAATAACGGTTGGATTTTTATTGATAAAAAAATACAGCATATTTAAAATAGTATAAAGTATATTTGCTTTAAATTTATTGGACTTATTGTTTAGCTTGCAATTGCAAAAAAAAAACATTCTTACCCTTAAAAACCCCTTCACACCCTAACGGAATATTTTGGTTCAGAATTATTTTTTCTACATCGTTATGATACTTTTAACAAAAGTATACCAATAGTTTGATGTAAGGCTTTTTTATGCAATCAGGTATTCCGCCTGGACTTAAAAGGATATTATACCATATTATTAAATAAAACTTTTTGGCATAAAACTAATTTCAGTATCTAACGTAGTCTAGTTCTAGGGTGGCACTAGCAACTTTTTTCAATTAAAAAGGGGCCTCATGTTGCACCTTTTTTTAATGACCTTTTGATTTTCTTCTCATCACCCTTTTGTTTTTGAAAATCGGCCCAGCCCTTTCAGACTTACAAGCCAATGCCATTAAAATTGCACTGTTAGCACAGTACTTAAAACAAATTTCAAACAATTCTTATAATTTGTATTCAGCAAAATTTAAAAATAATATAGAACCTATCCACAAACCAAAGTGGTAAAAATATAGGTTTCTGGTAAAGTTTTTCAATTTTTATTATTTTAACTTACTTTACTTGACATCTTTTATATAAACACTTTGGCTTCTGCTCTGAAGAATTGTCCAGTATTGTTTCTCCACTCATGGTTCCCAACAGAGAGACTCGTGGTTCTGCGCGTATGCATCCCTATACGGTCCAACTGGACAGGTCCTGAACTTCCCACCTTGTTCGTTCTTTTATTCCTAGAGTTTCTAGATTGTGGAACCTGCTGCCCGCGAAGGTCTTTCCTTCCCCCAAATCTTCAAGTATTTAAGTCCCGTGTCAACAAACTCCTTCTTACCTCGCTTAAGACACCCACGGTACGTTAGTATTTAGGCTTTTAGCCTTCGTGGTTTGTCCAAAGATAAAAAAACTTTAGGTGTTCTACATGTTGCTTAAATTAATGATTACACCAATAGCCTCATATTTCTTTGTTAAATTTTTAGGAATAACAATTCTTAAAAAAAAACGATGATTAAAACAAACTTTTGCTGTGGTAAAACATTTAAATTTTAATTCTATAATATTTTATTATTCGGTGAAAAAATGAAATGATACAAAACTACATTATTAAATTGTCGTTTTTTTATTATGTACTAGTAACATAATTATAAAGTAAATTTTTAATTCCTTTAACGATCTTAGTTTTAAAGATCCGCCAATTACTTTTCTTCTCTTAATAAATCGCTTTGAATTTTTTTCCGTTTAAAGTCTGGCGAATAATACCCACTTTATCGTCTTTTTGTGGTGCTAAAAGCATGAACTCGATCAATGCGAATAGCATTATCTAATTGAGTGACGTCCTATACAGCAATAAAGAACATAAAAAGTAACTTTAAGGGAATTAATGCAAATTTACTGTTACATAATTTCAGAGATTTAAAAATTAAATTACTTTAAAATTAATAAAAACTTACTTAGGTTTTGTTAGTAGGCTAGTAATTACGCGTCGAAAATAATAGGTAGGAATTTTTGTATCAGTTCTTTTCCACCACTAACTTTGGAAAACTGAGCTATTTCTACCGCTAAAGAAAATGCAGAACTATGCTCTAAATAATTTGCTGCCAATTTAACCCTTAACCCTTGACTCTCCCTCCTGTTCTCACAAAATGCCCGATTTTATTTTTAAGGTAGAACCAAAGAAAATTAGTAACTATAATTGTCTTTGGTAGGACCCATTAGGCGCATCATTTCCTCTCTTAACACAGTCGTTAAAAAAAATGTGACCGGAAGCCTCTGAACCTTTGTTGTAAAAAATTTTTAGGGGTTGAAACCACTAAGTAAGTTTTACTTTAAATTTTTTATACAAACTAAATAAAAATAATTACCATTAACTTATTTCGATTAAAGCAATCTTTTAATTTTTATTCTAATATTGCAGAACAGCTCTTTATAATAGGTATATGTTTCAAAAGTTTCAGTTATCTTTATTCTAAAAAAGCCAAATAATTTTTGGTATACATTTATAAAGAAAATAAAATAAAAATAAACTATCAAAAACTTAATATATGGCCAAACACTACTATTTTTAGTTCTTTAAAGCGATTATAATGCCTTAAAAAATCGAAAAATAATTTATTTTTAAAATTTAAAAAATCGATGCTTGTATATATATATAACTGTATTAATGCTTTGTACAAAAAGAAATGTGTTCTTAATTATAAAAATTTAAACATAATATTTCTAATACTTTTCTTGAAATTCGCCCCCTGTTAACACCTGTATCAAAGCCCATATTTTAAGTTTTTCTACTGTATTTGCCCTCTAAAGCTTTTTTCATAGATTTCGGTAGCGTTAGACAAACAAAACGCGAATATATCAAAAAAGTTGCCATCGTAGTATTAAAATATGACTGCAAGAACAAGCAAACATTAGGTATATAGCAAAAAAATAGTCTAGAGAACATTAATAATGTCGGGCTTTTTAAATGTTTTTATTATTTAGTTTGTTTTATTACATACTGCAAATGGTAATTTGCATACTTTTTTATTTTATTTATTACTTTGGAATTATTCCTCACTTTACCTCCGTGAGTGGCTCCCCAGTGGCCCCAAGCTTTGGCCCACCGGGCATTTCCAGATGCCCGGTGACCCAGTCCGACACTACTCTTAATAAAATTAATAAGGGCTTAAACCTTCACAACTTAAATATTTTTTTGTCACCATAAATATATATATTTATCAAAAAAATCGATTTTTTTTTATCCAATCCAGTGAACAATGTCGGTAAGTCGGCATATTTGGTAAGTAATTGCGACCTATTGTCTGTTTTTGTCTATTGTAACTGCGGCGTCAGTCGAAGTCAAAGTTTCGAAAAGAGAGTGGTTAGCTTTAATGTGTGTCTATCGGACAACCAGCAGAAATAGGTAAGTATTTTGTTTCTATATAAATTTTGTGTTTCTCGTATTTGATCTAAATTTTACTGTGAGCATCAAAACCAAAACAAAAATAAAATATTTTCTATCAGACAGTTTTAAGTTCAAAAAATTTTCATCCGGCAATCAGTCCCTGGATAATTAGTCACTTGGATAAGTGAGGTAAGGTTAATTTCAACTTCTTTAAGTTTAAACTTTATTCATGTTAAATATGCATAGGGCTTACATTCGTTAAAACTTAAAAATACAATCCGATTCTTCATATAAAATGTATAGCAACATTGCCATTTCTTCTCATTATTTATAATCCACATCGTTTATTATTACTATTTATTGTTTTTACATCAAAATGGCTTTTAAGTTAAAATATTCTAAAATTTGTCTCTAAAATTAAAGTTCAAAACACTAAATACGTCCAAACCAACCTACAAATACCTGCGACATAATTTAGGACATTATATTTATAAGCAAATTTAAAACTTACTAATTATAGCTTACACACAGCACAAACACAATAAATTAAATTTTTAAATTCGTTATACCTATTGCCATTTGTTCTTAAGGTTCAATGGAAGTCTATTAAAAAATTTACAGACCAGTACCCTGGGCCATCCTGACACCTCTTCAGCCTCCAGTAACTCGGTACTATATTATTTTTATTTTGGGTGTTATGATCGTGAACATCCTCTGAGTTGTATGTATATAAGTCTATGTTGGTTTTTAAGTCTAGTAAATTACGATACATATATATAGTAAAATTACGATAAATATATAGAGATATTGCTTAAATAAATTATGTTGGTTTAGATTTTTAATTATTTTTATATTGGGACAATCCACGAAGGCTCAAAGCCTAAATACTAACGTACTGTGGGTGTCTTAAGCAAGGTAAGAGGGAGTTTGTTGACACAGGACTTAAACACTTGAAGATTGGGGGAGGGGAGGAAGGAAAACCTCTGCGGGCAACAGGTTCCACATTCTAGAAACTCTAGGGATAAAAGAACGAACAAAGTGGGAAGTTCGGGGTCTGTGCAATTGTTCCGTATAAGGATGCATACGCGTGGCGTTTCTCTGCTAGAAACCATAAGTGGAGGAATTATACTAGACAATTCCTTAGATCAGAAGCCATGGAAGTACCTCTAAAAAGCGATAAATCCCCCACAGCCCGACGCCGACAATGGGCAAGAGTTCCTGTAAGTAAAGGATGATTAATGAGATGAATAGCTCTTTTTGAATGGAACCAAGAATGCTGAGGGTTGTGGGGGACGCCATGCCCCAGATATGAGAACAATATTCCAAGGGAGGTCGGATTTGGGACACATATAAAGTGTATAAATTAGAAGGGGAAAAATACTTTTTGGCTCGAAAGAGAAATCCAAGCTTTTTGAAGCTGCCGTGGCTATAGATACAATGTGTTTGTGCCAGTTAAGGTTGCTTTCAAATGTGACGCCCACAAGATTAAAGGTGTCTTTGCTCTGTAAAACTTGGCCGCTCATAAGTAGAGGATGAGTATTTGATGACTCTTTTCGCGACAAGGAACATAATTGTGTTTTGGATGCATTTAAATGGACGGCGCCCCAATCCAATATTAAATTAAGATCCTGCAAAAAGATATCTGCATCGCTCTGCGTTTGTTTTCCAAATCAGGTTTAGTGATGGGTTTAGGAACCTGAAAATTGGAATGAATGGTACTATCGTCGGCAAAACTATGAATGGAATTATTTGTGAACGAGAGAAGATCAATCATGTAAAGAAGAAACAATGTTGGTGCCAGAACTGAGCCCTGAGGTACTCCAGCATTTACTTGGTGAAAGCTTGAAGAATAACCGTCCACAATAACTTATATACGTCGATCAGATAGATAACTAGAGAGCCAAGTACAGAGTTTAGTTGAAAGACCATAGAAGAGAAGTTTATTAGAAGTGCGGCATGCCAGACCTGGTCAAAAGCTTTGGATATATCAAGAGCGACGATCTGGGACTCACCTAGAAACTCAAGAGAATTATTCCAGCAGTGTAATACGAAGAAAAGAAGATCTGCTGTAGATCTTCTGTGGCAAAATCCATACTACCTGTCATGCAAAATTTTGTGTTTTTCTTAATACGTAAGGATTTGTGAATTTTTCCATTACTTTACAAGGAACTAAGAAAATTAAAATTGGTCTATAGTTAGATGGAAAAGATTTAGATCCTTACTTGGGAATAGGTTAAACATGTGCAGCTTTCCAGCTCAGGTTACTGACTGCAAAGATTTTGGCTGCTCTGCCTTGGGGGTCAGTTTTTGAAAACCCCAGCCAATCTTTATTATAGACATTAAAGTCGCCAAGCACGATTACTTCAGCTAATGGAAACTGAGAAATTATGCTATCGATCTTTGTTGAAAGAAAGTCAAAGAATTCGACATAGGAATTATTAGATGGGGACAATAAACCGACTAATTATTTATTTATTAAAATACATAAACATTTCGGGAAATAAGTTATTAAATATATATATTTTTTCAAACCTGGACAAAAAAGTTGTTTGACTCAAATATTTATTAACAACTAGGTATGATAATTTTTTTAATGACATAGTGCCCCGTTTTGACTTTTAAATTTTAGACGTCTTCCATTTGTCCTGTATTTGTCAATTGTGTCCTCGGTAAGATAAAAAAATGTTTTATCCAAAAATTATTTATAAAAACATTTTCGACAAAAATTGTATTTAAAAAAACCTATACCTATATTGTTGATTTTATGTCCTTTTATTACATAATATATACATATATATGTATACATAATAAGTTGAGTTGCATTAAAATTAAAACAAAGTAAAAACTTCTAACAAATTCTTTTTGCTTAAAACCCTTGTCTAAATTTTAAAACCAATTGATCCTCGATAAGACCACCTTTATTTAATCTTAAATTATCTACATAAATGTGGGAAAGAAATATTTATCACAAAGGCAGTAAGTAATGTAATCTGAAACCAAGGATATCTTCTTGTAGTCTTTGTCATGTTTTTTTTTAAATTCTTACTGGTTATAGACTTTTAACCTGATAACTTTTGGGCATATTTTTATTGACATAGGCGTAGCTCGTTTTTTTTGGTTTTTAATATTTATTTATTACCAGCCGACCAGTGCCCGCTTGGTTGGGCGTTAATCAAATTCTTCTCTAAACTTTTTGTTCAATTATGATAAAATATAGCCTATAGCACTTCCGAATTGTGAAATATTTTTTATGGTCGGTTCAGTATTTCCGAAGATTAGCGCCTACAAACAAACAAACAAAGTTACAAACTATACCTATTTATAATATTAGTATAGATAACTGACCTCATGAAAAAGTGCTCGCTTGCTGCGCCAAAATTTAAATATCGTGGCAAAAGCAAGAAATACTTGATTATGCGTTCGGTGTTAAACTACTTTTAGTCTGTTGTGTTGGGTTTATGATAAAGTAAAAACCAGTTATAAAGTAGCCCATAGCCATGATACAAATAAGGACGTCAAACAACTATTTATTTCCTTACGCGTCGTTCAAATAGTGTGCGAGCAACAAAAAGGAAAATATTTTGAAAGTGAGACAGAACTGATGACTGCGTGGCTTCTTTACTATTTACTGATGTTTACAAGAATATTCATTTTATTGTCGTTTACATAAGTATATAAGCTATTTTTAAAAATTTCCATATAAACTATATAAACATTAAATGCCTTTAGGTATTTACATATGTATGTACCTACATATCTATTCTGACTGTTGGAAATAATAGCAAAAAAAAACAGAACAAAACTCGGTCTTACAGGGTTAAAAATCATTTTCCATAATAAAGTTAATATTTAGTTGTATGTATAATTATGTAATTATTTAGGGATAATACCTGATTTCTTAAAAGCGCAAAAACAAATGATAGCAACTACTATATTTTGATATCTTGAATATGATTTTTTTGTCTTAAAAGAGTTTTTGAAAACTTAAAACTCAGGTAGTTACTACCGCAAGAGGATGTCAAATAAATCAAATTTTAAGTTTATGGCTTATAATGTTGTATATTTTTCCCCATATTTTATAACATGAGTTTAAAAATTTCAAAATTGTCATTTTTATGTTTTTTATTGGCGCAATGTATCTACAATATATTTTTAAAAGTTTAAGTAAATTAAATCAATAATATGGAAGATAAACCTGTGGTGATAGCTAATATGACTTTTGAAGTCGGTTATCAAAATTTCTCAAAAAATTATAAACTCAATTTGTTTAAATGTTGTATCAGCAGTTGAAATTAGAAGAATATAAAAGATCTTTTTTAACGTTTATTATGTTTAATAAAAATGTGTTTTTGGGCATTCAAAACGCTAATTATACCTAAAAGTATACCTTTAAGAACCCAATATCCTTGGAAACTCAATGTTTGGACGGAAATTTTTGGTAACACTATTATAGGGCCATTTCTTATAGATGACAACTTAGATCGCCAACGTTATTTAAAATTGCTAGAACAACAAATTTTAGCGGCCCTGAGGAATTTAAATATCAACCTAGCCAACATTTGGTTTCAATAAGAAGGTTGCTCGGCGCAAAACAAGCCAAGAAATTTACAATACACAAGGCTATTGTAAGGCTTAAGGGGAGACCGTTTTAAGCCTTCATCTAGTTTAAAAAAAATTGAGTTGTTTTATTTATAGACGGCCATGACGCCGTCTATAAATAATACCCTAGTGCTTTTGTTGTTGCAAATCTGCATTTATGGAAAAATAAAAAAAAAAGATTGAAAGTTAAAAAAATCTCAAAAAATTAAAATATATTTTTTTAATTTTCAAATTTAAAAATTTCCTATAATTTGATTTATGAATATATGAAGATCAAACTTTGGTAGATGATGTAGATGATAAAAAAACTATTATTGTATATATAAAAATAATACTTAAAAATTAAAATGAATTTTTAAAATTTTAAAATTTAAAAAATCCTAAAACTTTGTTAATATTATTTGTAAGTGTTTTTTGTTATTAGAAATCAATACAATTAATTAATTCTATCATAAAACAACAAAAACTGCAAAGAAAACTATTAACAATTTTTTTCAAGGGTTAATCATAGGAAAAGGTTAAAAAATTGGTGTTTTATTAATATCTCGATAATGGTTAAGTTTAAAAAAAAACAAGTTATATAACTTTTAAGATAGAGCATTTGCAATTTTTTTTGTTTTATAAAATTTTTACAAGCTCTTATAGTTTTTGTGATATTTACAATTTTCATTCTTTTAATATTTTTTTTATTAGGAACTATAATAGATAAAAAAATTGTATTAAACAAAAAATATAGAGAATCAAATTATCTATCTAAAACGGTATTCAAGAAAATTGCATAGTTTAAATAATAACGAAGATATAAAAGAAAATGTGATTTGTGATAAAAATTTTCACCTGGAAATGATAAAAAATATATTATTTATATTGTTTTTAAGATTTTTTTATTGAAAATTAATATTCCTAATTAGTTTAATGTAAAAATAACAAAAATCTATAACCAACATTTTTTTTATTTTTTGAATTTTTTCAAGGGTGCATGAGAAAAATCCCTAAAAATCGGTTTTTTATTAATACCTCAATAACAATAAGGTTTAGAGAAAAAAGTTATATAACTTTTAGAATGAATCATTTACAAGTACACTTTTTTATTTAATAAAATTTTTACAATTTCATTTAGTTTTTAAGATATTTACGATTTTAATTTTTTATTTTTTTTCTTAGAAACTATTTATAATAGATATAAAGATTGTATAAAACAAAAAATGTAGACACAATCAAAGAAAATTATATAGTTTAAATAATAACGAAGATATAAAAGAAAATGTGACTTTTGATATAAATTTCCACCTGAACATGATAAAAAATATATTTTTTTATTTACATTATTTTTGACAATTTTTTTATTAAAAATTATTATTTTAAATAACTTTAACCTAAAAATAACAAAAAATTGTTAAAGAGTAAATAACAAATTTATTTTCTATTTTTTAATTTTTAAGGGCTCAGCATGGGTAAAATCCCTAAAAATCGGGTTTTTATTAATATCTCAATACCAATTAGGTTTAGAGGAAAAATTATATAACTTTTAGGATAAAGCATTTACAATTTTTTCATTCATAAAATTTTTACAATCTTTTTTAGTTTTTGAGATATTTACGATTTAATTTTTTCAAATATTTTTTTCTTAGAAACTATTATAAATAAAAAAAAATATAGAACAAAAAATTTAAACAGTTATATTATTCATCTAAAATGTTATTTATAAAAATCGTACAGTTTAAATAATAACAAAAATATAAAAGAAAATGTAATTTTTCATAAAAATTTTCACCTAAAAATGATAAAATAAATGATTTATAATATTTTTAACTATTGTTTTATTGGAAATCAATATTCCTAATTACTTTAACACCAAAATAACAAAAAATTGTTAAAAGTCCATTACAATTTTTTTAATTTTTTGAATTTTTCAAGGGTACAGCATGGAAAAAATTTCCTAAAAATCGGTTTTTTATTATTATCTAAATACCAATTAGGTTTGGAGAAAAAAGTTATATAACTTTTAAGATGAAGTATTTACAAATACACTTTTGTCTTTTATAAAATTTTTACAATCTCTATAAATCTAATCTATTTGTACGTTCCCTTGGTTTATATTGATGTTATATTATTTCTTTTAAAAATTCTTAAAACTGTGCGTGGCCGAAGGCTGCGCACCATTATATTAAATGTTTTTTTGGATTCCTAGAAAAGCGAAAAAGGAAACAATATATAACTTTCGATTTAAAAGCACAATAAAAATTATAAAAAAAAAATATTAATATCCTTAAAATTATTTAAAAACTATTTTCAGCCTAATTTTAGCTGGTTTATGTTACAGACTTAGTACATATTTGCTTGGTTTAAAGAGTTGTAAAAATTAAGTTTATTTTAGACTTTTCTATTCTTTTTGCTTATTTAAATAAGCACGAAGAATAGCTTTGTATAGTCAGTTTTATTTTGATCACTTTGCTGTTCGTTTAAAGACAGTGATAACTAAAGAGTTATCATAGTAATATTTTGGTACCGTTACCATAGTTACGTACTAATATTAGGCTGTTGATAAATAGGTGTAAAAACGACTATTTTTTTTGTAGGTGTTACAAAATAATATGTGCTTAATAAAAATATTATACAAGGTTTTTAAAATAATTAGGTTGACAAACATCAGGGCCGTCTATATATTTCTTGTTTTATTTTTTAAGAATTACGTTTTAATTAAACGCCGAGGGCAAGTAAAATTTGGATAATACCACATCAGACTTTTCTTTTAATTGACTATACAGTAACATTAAAAGATAACAATGATTAGCAAAGTAACTTAGTACCTTTACGTAATAAAAATTAAAAAACCTAAAGAAATCGCTGTCTGTTTTCGTACTGACTAAACTAAAAGCGATTGACCAGCGCGACGCGGCAAAACACTCACAAAGACCCCACCGCCTACTTGAAGTCGGCTTGAGGTTCTGGCAGAGCAGAATAAACGAAGGATGTGCTTTGGTTCTGGCTTTTGCAAAGAGAATGGACAAGGGGAGAGAAACAGTTGATTTACCCCACCAATTAAAATGGCACACAACTGCGAGTTGTGATTGTGTTCAGCGACCGAAAGAGCTCGTCAAAGTTTTATTTTATTCTTCCTTAAAATTGGTAAAAAGCACGTGCTTGGTTAAAAGTATGGATTTATTTATAATTTTTTGTTTCAGTACGCACTTTTTACGTAACATTTTTGTGTCTGAATCAATACTATCAGCCAAATATCTTGCGAACTTTAACTGGTTGATGGTTACTTAACACAGCGGGATTACTCGTCATGCGCATGAGAGGTTCTTTTTTCGGCTTGCTATTGGCTGTTATAAATGTCAAAACTCTAGACTTTTAATATGGCTGATGTTTTGTAATTGTTGTGGCTGTTTATTTGTTTTGTGTTTTATTCGGTTTAATTTTACGTGTGACCTGTGTTATAAATATAAATTATTGAAACAACACTTGTGTAAATTTATTGTATTGTTTTTTTAATAAATTATTGTTTTAATTATTTACGTTGTTTTTTTATGAATAAAAACAAATTAACATTTTTGTGTCTGAATCAATACTATCAGCCAAATATCTTGCGAACTTTAACTGGTTTGATGGTTAACTTAACACAGCGGGATTACTCGTCATGCGCATGAGAAGTTCTTTTTCGGCTTGCTATTGGCTGTTATAAATGTCAAAACTCTAGACTTTCAATATGGCTGATGTTTTGTGATTGTTGTGGCTGTTTATTTGTTTTGTGTTTTATTCGGTTTAATTTTACGTGTGACCTGTGTTATAAATATAAATTATTGGAACAACACTTGTGTAAATTTATTGTTTTTTTTTAAATAAATTATTGTTTTAATTATTTACGTTGTTTTTTATGAATAAAAACAAATTAATACTTTATGTAAGATTTATTTTTTTAACAAAATATTATATACATTAATATTTTATATAAATACGTAAAATATATTTAATGAATATCTTGCAGGAGGTAAAAGCACAAGAACCAATAGAGGATTTCTGTGTGCGTCACTCCATATTAAAAAATTTCCTTGAACTTTAAAAGACAGACAAATGATCAGTTTAAAAAGTATTAATAGTGATAAAAATTATACTAAAGCGAGAAAATGAAAAGGCCTAAACACTAAATAACTGACCCAGTTGAGGTACAAACCAAGATTAGTAGAGTGTGTCTATTTAAGTTCGTACCATAAGGCAAACTATTTTTACTATACTTTTTTACATTTTACAACCATTATCGATAGCATAATTTCTCAGTTTCCATCGGCTGAAGTAATCGTGCTTGGCGACTTTAATGTCCATAATAAGGATTTCAGAGGTTACCCCAATTCCTCATAAAATGCCCGATATTATTTTTAAGGTAAAACACATTAAGCGTATTCTTTCTTCCCTTAACACCAAGAAATCGTCTGGGCTGGATGGCATACCAGCAATCGTTTTAAAAAAATGTGCTCCAGAACTTGCACCAATCTTAACTCGGCTCTTTCGAATTTCTTACGACACAGGTATCTTTCCGGAGAGCTGGAAAGCTGCACGTGTTCAACCTATTCCCAAGAAAGGATCTAAATCTCTTCCATCTAACTATAGACCAATTTCAATTCTCTCAGTTCTTTGTAAAGTAATGGAAAAATTAATTAATTCACAAATTCTTAAGTACACACACACAAGATTTTGCATGACTGGCAGTATGGATTTCGCCACAAAAGATCTACAGCAGATCTTCTTTCCTTCGTATCACACTGTTGGAATAAGTCTCTTGAGTTTCTAGGTGAGTCCCAGATCGTTGCTCTTGATATATCCAAAGCTTTTGACCAGGTCTGGCATGCCGCACTTCTTAATAAACTTCCCTCCTATGGTCTTTCAACTAAACTCTGTACTTGGCTCTCTAGTTATCTATCCGATCGACGTATATCAGTTATTGTGGACGGCCATTCTTCAAGCTTTTACCAAGTAAATGCTGGAGTACCTCAGGGTTCAGTTTTGGCACCAACATTGTTTCTTCTTCACATCAACGGCCTTTTCTCGTCCACAACTAATTCCATTCATAGTTTCGCCGACGATAGTACCCTTCACTCCAGTTTTCAGGTTCCTAAACCCATCACTAAACCAAAGAGCGTAAAAACAATAAATTGTTTTTTTACGCTCTTCATAAAAACGTAGAACAAGAGTAATTTTTCCTTAATCTTACCACAGCCTAGTGGTTGGCCAAACTGATGACGTCATAGTTTACTTCTGGTTTCACGAATGACAATTGACAGTTGACACTGAAGAGAAATAAATATAAATCCCTTAAAATTTTATAATAAAAATAAACAAATCGACAAAATGCAGCAATACGCAAGGGCATGCAGGGACAGTTGACACAAACCAGATAGCAAACCAGCCCAAAGTATATGGTTACTTGGTTTGATTTAGTATGACGTCATAGTTAAGACCACTCAGTAAATAAATTACTTGTGGTAAGCTGTGGTTAGGTGTGGTTAACTTGAGAAAAATCCTTCAAGTTTACCAAACAGCATTTTGACTTACCCCTTTAAACAAGGTGGCAACACTGGTATATGACTCATTTCTTTTCTTCTTACATATTTCTAATAATTTAATTATTCTCTTCGTTTCACCGAAATCATATTCCTAGAAGTTTGGCCGACCTGTATATTAAAATTCCGATTTTTGTTTTAACAAAATTAGGTTTGCAGCATTTTAAAACTGACATTTGAATGACTGGGGTTTCGTAATTGGCCATTATGTTAACAAACTTCATTTAAACCAGCGCGTCATAACCTCTCCACTTTATGATTTTTAATTTTATCGCATGTAATCATGTTTAACAATTTAATATTGTTACGGATATGACAAAAATGTGTTCATTTGAGATGAATTTATTAAGTCTCATTTGCAAGTATTAAATTACTATTTTAATTGTATATGACATTTTAAACTGGGCTAAAATCCCTTTTTATGTGTTTTTTTCATGCCAATATTTTTTACGCTTAATAGTTCGAATAAAGTAAAATTACATTTAGTTTATTTTAAACTGAATCCTATATGTTTTAAATAGGGTTATCTCATTAACTAATATCTATTTTTACGAAGGTATTTAAAACAAATTTATAAAAAAATATAGGTATCAATGCATAACATGAATATATCGCATGTATCTGTAATCACTTTTTTAGCAAAAAAAAATTTTTTTAGAATTTTACAAGCGGTACATGATTTTTGAAATATAATTGCTTTTTGAACATGAACTCGTAGTTAGTAAGCCTAATTTATAGTTTCAGTAACGTAAGACTTAAGACTTAAAACTTAAGCGTTAAGACGTAAGAAGTAAGCAGTAATGACAAGTCAATTAATAGTTCCTTAATTTAAAGTATCTCCTTAAGGTTTTTTAGGTTATGAATATTGTTGTTGTCATTTTTAAAAATGTATTTTATAAAATATAATTTAGGTAGATTGGCTCTATGCTGTTTACAAAGGACATCAACGACAACAAAAATAAAATTTAATGTAAAATAGCCCATGAATAACCAAAAATGTAAACATGAGGCTGCCGATTATCGGCGAAAACGACCGATGTCAACCGAGCCGTAAGACTTAAGACTTAAGAAATAAAAATAAACCATTTCTTACTTCTTATGTCTTACGGCTTAATTCTTACTGCTTAAGTTTTTGGCACTATAAATTATTAGGTTACTTGTCATATGTTCATTTTTCTTACGGCTTAACGTTAAGTCTTAAGTCTTACGTTACTGAAACTATAAATCAGGCTTTGGTCAACTTTAATTCTTATAAAAAAAATTACCAAGAAATTTTTAGAAAACTTGAAAAACGTGATGAACTTAGGAATAAACAATAAACTAGAGCTTTCACATGCTTGTTGGATAATATCTATAAAATAATTGGTACAACGAGTCTAAAAACTACATTATAAAGGTACATGTACTAGAAAATATCAAGGTCTTTCACTTTAACTTTCGGCTCTAAAAGATCGTTTTCTTACCAATTAAACCATTGCTAGTTATAGTAGGAGATCCGAATAGAACGCGACCTACTTGTCTACCGGATAAAAATTTGTTACATTGATCGCCATAATTGTGAAACCATACTGTTGTTTTTTAAATTTTAACATATTTTTGTTAAAAATCCTTGCACACGTTGAAACTTAAAGGCACTGAACAACGTTTAAATAAATACTACTGTATACGAAGTCGATGCAAATTAACAAATTTTGCATAAGAGAAAACTATCTTTATTTTTGAAATTGAAAATATTATTTGGAATATTTGTTTAGAATAAAACGTAATGTTTAGGTTTAAAAACGAACTTTTGCTTAAAAAAACTAAAATAAAGCATAATTTTCCAACTTATGCCGCGCGCCGTATAGCGACTAGATCAAACTAAATTAGCTTTTGTAAATAATCCCTATTAACAAACTACCAAATATATGTCATTTAAAATAGCAAACGTAAGTTTATGCTTCCTTATAGATCAATTACACATTTAAAAATACCTTTAGATTATTAATTTTCATCATTTTCGTTTTAAAGAAAACAAGTTTTAAAATTGGTTTTTAAACTTTTGTGAATATTTTTTAATTGATGTAATTCTATTTAAATTTTATTTTTAAAAATTGAAAATAAAAATAAATTAAACAATCGCTTGATATTTTAAATTATTTAAATGTATTTATATGCTTTAGGAATAATAGATAATTGACATTTAAACAAAAATAAACTGCACTAAGGATTATTTACAATAGTTAATTTAGTGTGATCTAGTCGCTATATTATGGGGTAAGTTGGGAAAATATGTTTTAATTTTAATTATTAAGCAGGATGTTGTTTTTATTTAACTTGGACATAATTTTGAATTTTAAACAGGTTTTTAAAATAATGTCATCTCTGTGTTTAAAAACTAAAGTTTATTTTCTCTTATGTAAAATATGTAGCTACCTCGTATACAGTAAAATTTATTTAAACTTTGATCAGTGATTTGTGAGTTTAATTAGGCATATGTTAAGATTTTTATCAACGTAAAATGTTTTAAAAAATAAAAAACAAAAATGTTTTTCATATGGTTCAACAATTATAGCGGTCACTGTATATCAAACATAGTATTTAAACAAAGGCTACCTAAAAAATTATGATAAAAGCTATATTTAATTTTTAAAAATAATTGACACCCTGTAAAATGACAACCACTATTTTTTAATAGATTTATACGATTGCTAGTTAATAAAATATGTATTTTCAAATAAAATATAGGACATCAAAAAAATTTATTAAAGTTTAAAATTTAAATTTTTTAACGGCTTTAGTATAATATTAAAGAAAAAAATGATATAGAATAAAAAAAAATAAAAATTTGCTATATACAGGAGGACTGACTGACTGCAATGTCTTTCCTTTGTCTACATTTTGTTGTATTGGATACGGATTTATTTTTTTCCTTATTTGTTTGTTTTTTTTTAACTACTTAATATATAACTTTTCTTTCCAAGCTTCTCAGCTTCGTTTAATAGAGCATATGAACAAATGACCTTTTACAAACGTAAAAAAATATTGTAAGCTACATGCCCAAAAAGTTAATTTTTTTGATTTTGGGCTCTAATTTCCAAATTAGAGAGTAGAGATTTCTGAAAAAAGAGTGGAAGATTTCTCTTTGATTTGCCTCTTTCCATTTCATTCAAAAGAAAGCAATTAAAAAAAGAAATAATTTTTCTTGGGAAGCTTTTACTTACCTCCCTGGTAATACTTACTAGTCGTTCTTCCAAACTGATAAGAAAGAATTCGAAATAGTTACACGGTTTTGTATGAATGCTATAAGGTATGCCAAATGTGTACTATTTAAATATAATTAAATATAATATAAAAAAATTGTTAGGCACTCCGCACATGGGTCGGTAAAACAGTGACGAGACAGAGATTCGACAAGCTTTCGACAGTATGTACGCGTATATTCGTGCTTAAAATGGCGACAACCGTACAGAGACGAGCATACGTTTAATGGACAATTTTTACTATATTCTTAGCCAACAAAATTTTATAATAATCGGAGAGCGCTGACGTTTATTAAACCCGACCGCGACGGGGCAAAAATTACCGCTTTGGATTATCTCACCGGGTCAAAGAGTGTCATAATAGAGACCCCCAAGACAAGTACGGAAAAGCCTGAATCCTACCAAACAAATATTTTACAGACAAAAATAAAATATTTTCTTACATGACAGGTTAACCTTTTTTACTATTTCTTTCCAAGCTTTTTCTGTGTAATCTTTTCGCAGATATTCTTTTAAAATATAATTATGAAATACAGAACTTTTAACTTCTTCCACAAATCCAGTGCCGCATTTACCAGAAGGCTGAGTAGGCTGGAGCCTAGGGCGGCGTTTTTAGGGGGCGGCAGATTTTGTATTTTGTACTTTATAAATTGTTTAGTTGATTTCGATTTTCATTTTGTACGTAGAAATAAAAGTGAGGACTTTTTTTTAATGGTTTTTCAATGGATGAAAAAATTAGGGGCGGCTAAAATTAATAGCTTACGGGCGGCAAATATGAAAATGCGCCTCTGCACAAATCTAATAATCCATATTTGGTCCAAAAATTCCTAAACGTAAGAATCAGACACAATCACAACATTAATCACTCACTGTAAAAAAATACAACACTGTTTTGTATTGCATTTGTTTACTATAAAGAAGGCAGATTTCTGAGATAAGCAATAATGCTCTCGAAGGAGGTAAAAATCGCGTCGCTGCTTTACCAACTCGTCTGCGGAGTGCCTTCTATTTGGAGCATAAAAATACATCTAATTTTAAAACCTCCCATTTAAAAAATTGTATAGCTTATGTACATTCACTATCAAAAAAAAGGAATATAGGGATAGGGATAGGGATATATATATATGTATATATATATATATATATATATATAATAAAATAACGCAATTATATTGAACCACTGCCAGATTATAGAGTTTTTTGTTCCTTCTTCAAAAAATGTTTGAAATCACTTTGGAGGTTTTGCCAGGTCACCCGCCATACTATCAATTTGACTAGTCAGCATTAAAATCCTAAAAATTAAAAATTAAAAAAGTGTAATATAATTAAATATACTTCCTAAGTGTTCATTCTGGCTGCACAGACTTTTTAAAATAATTAATTAAAACTTTTTTACCAAATAGTATATGAACCGCAGAACATGTATATGGATGCTTCGGTAAGGTCGGCCTTGTCGATCACCGGAGTTAAGCATTGAGGAGCGCGGCCATATCTTGGATGGGTGACCGGGCACGCGGTGTGCTGCTCGGGGGTAAACGAACGGGCCAAGCAGCAACCATCCAAGTTATGGAATGAATGGTGTGTGAATGGGAAGGCGTAGGGGTCAAGGCATAATAAGCCTCTAAAAGGCCGCAGTGCACCACCTAGTGGGGCAATAGTCGGACCTAGGAGGGAAGACCTTGAATGGGTGAAAAAATGGTGTGAAATGGCAATTATTTTCAATTTTAAATTATAGGTAACGGAATTATCAATTTTAATTATCACGAATTTACTAATTAGGTTTATCAATAAATTTATTTCAGAGGATACTTTTGATATTGTTATGGTAAATTGTTTTAAAAAGCTGATTAGTAAATCGTTACCAGCAAATGTTGTTAGATCTTACCATATTTTATTGAAATGTTTAATTATAACCTTATGAGACTCTTCTCTTATGGCATGGGCCGACAGCCAAACCCCCAAATAAAACACCAATTCCTCTGTACAATATAGACTTTATTATCTTAATGCCCCTGAGCATTCTTCTTTTTTCTGTCAAATTTACAATTATTACTATTTGATTTTCAATATCAGAATTCTGAATTACCCTATATTACCCTTTGTAAGACCTTAACTAATTATAACCTAAATTGTGAAAACCAAATTGCAATTCGTTCAGACTATATGTACATGTCTTTAATTATTCGATTCAGAGAAAAAGTGCAGCATAACAATATAAAATATTTAACTCTATCAATATATACAATATATCATAACAAGATATAAACCAGGTTTTGTAGGGGTGGTTATTAAAATATACCTACTGGTACTTTCCACCTCTGTACCTGATTCTTACCATACAACAGGGATTATTTTACTTTATTTTTATTATTATTATTTTTTTGTTTTATTCTTATATGTTGCCGATAAACACCCTGAGATTATTCAACAAGAGAAAAACTAAAATGTAACACTATAAAATAAGTTGCCGATACAACCTGCCTCGTGTAGCATCTATTCCTTCCAGACTCTGCAGATACAACCAGCCTCGGGGTGGCGTCCACTCCTGCCAGACTCACGAATATCAGTTATGAAGGTTCCCCATCCCAATCCGTAACCAATAACTAGAGGACACCGTGTAAACTGATCTCGCTCAATTCTGAAGCCCAGGACCCAGGTAGTGCAGATGAGATTTTTCAATAGAAAAAAAAAACCGGGAGAAGACAGGATTCCAACTAATTCCCTTGCGAATTAAATCCGACAAAAGTCGATTCTTTAAAATTGCAGACTACTTGATATAGTTTTGTCCCCAATATCCTTAAAAACTCTTTGGACGTTTAACTATTTAACCGAAAATTAGTGATCTGCTTCGCACAGAGGGAACTCGAGAAAAGAAGGCAAAACGCCACTCAAGGCTCGACAGCTGCGTTGACCTTGAGCGTATTTCATTCAAAAGGGAGAAACTCTACGCATGACGTCATTATGTCTTGGGTAGATATGAAATATTTTGAAATAAGAAACGGAAATAACAATAAAACTTTGAATACAATCCGCCAAACCATTTTCACATCTTAGACAAGTATACAAATTAATTGAGAAAACAAATAAAAATCTTAGAGCATCCCTACCTAGAAAATTAATGGAGTAAAACCAGTTCAACGATAATCGGACTAATAAAATTGCCGACGACCCCGATCCGTGAACTTTAGGTACGACCAAAAAATCAGAGGTCAGTGGTTTATTGATTTTTACCAGCTGTTAGATCTAACCCCAAATATGTAAACAATAGGGAGTTATTGAACACACAAGTTAAGGCGATGCCATAATAAGGATATGCCTTACCTTATTATGGCATAACCTTATATCCGACGGAAAAAGTTGAGTTATTGAAAATTTAAATGTCATCTGTCCAAACTGACAGACCTTACCTTAACCTTATTTCCAACCTAACAAGTTATGAAAATTTTCCGCTTTTTTTTCGCAGCTACCTTCAAAAGCATTACATTATTTATATATATTTAAATAGTTTAAATTATATTATTCATATAAAACCGTTAAAAGAATATTAAAACTTCCACAAACTTCAAACTAGAACAGTAGAAAGAGAAAGAAGATGCGTAGAACGAGAGAAATTTCCCGTAAGGTAACCTTATAAGCTTACAGTAATCAGACATAAATAAGGGAATGCAGTATTTTATTAAAGTTGCCGTAATAAAGATTTTCAACTGCGCATGCGTACCTGTCAAAATAAGGAGTGCCTTATTAAGGCAAAGTTCTAAAGTGGTGTTCAATAACTCCCTAATAGGTGGAATGAAATAATGCCTAGATAGATAATATAAAATTAAATTTAAAGAAGATTCAAATTAAAATTATAATGGTTAAAGTGTCCCACACCCTTTCTTCGTATTAACTGAACAATATGATTATAATGACAATGTGTCTGTTAAAGCTAAAACAAAAAGGTACGTTATCAAATTAAAAGCGATTTCTCTCCTGCATATCTAAGATATCAAAATACAGCGTCTTTATGGGAATTTACGACAACATAAAAAATAATAGAACCTGTTAAACAAACCCTGAAATCTCAAACGTAACAATATCCCCTCTTCCCTCCGGAAAAAAAAATCGAAGATTTTTTTTTTGAATTACCAAAAATGCACTGGTTTTCCCTATTAGCATTTTAGATTTAAATGTACATTTTTAACTTAAAACTAAAAACAAGAAAAGACACAACAATATTATTAAATCTATCTCTAAAATAACTGTATAGTTGATAAATTCAATAAGTATACGAAAGAACAGTGATTGAAAATTAATTTTGTAGCATCTGACATCAATGAAAACTAATCAGAATTGTCAAAGTCCATAGTATAATCTGGTTTCAAGTCTTTTATGTGTATACGGCCTTTTGAAATATTGTTATCATCAGAAAGTTCATAAACATTGATTCCGCATTTCTTTTTAATTATATAAGGACCAGTATATTTTTTCCTAATTTCGCGCTATAATTTTTACTTGCATCTGACAGTTTGTATTCCTTTTTCCAAACTCGATCTCCTACTTTATACTCAACTGGCCTATGCCTTAAATCATACTGATGTTTAGTGTTTAAATGAGTCTGATCAAGTTTACTTTTTACAAAAGATCGTAATTCTTTAAATTTACCTAAAATGTTACACACATTCTGACTTTCATTCACAACAGATACCTCATTCACGTCGTCGACGTTTACCACTTCTTGTTTATCTCGAATTTGTTTATATTGACAACCATGTAAAATCATCTCCGAACCATAGTTTACAAAATATGGACTGTTATGAGTTACTTCACTTCTAGCTGTATTAAAGGCGCAATTTAGTTCTGCTATATGTAAATCCCATTTCTTTTGGTTTGTTTCTATATAAGATGATACCATAGTCTTAATTTGTTTATTTGTTCTTTCTGTAAAATTAGGTTCTGGGTGATAAACCGGATTCAGGTAGTGTTTTACCCCATACTTTTCTAATAGCTTAGTAAATTCTGCACTTTTAAATTGTGTTCCATTATCGAAACGTAAGAATTCTGGTACGCCGTATTTTAAAAATATTTCCTTTTCCATGATATCTGTTACTTTCGCAGTTGTAGCACGTCGTATTGGGAAAAATAGTGAAAATTTACTAAAATAATCGCAGATTACCAAAAGAAACTGATTGCCCTTAGAACTACATGGTAATGGACCCATAAGATCGCATGCCACATATTGCCAATTCCTAGTGATATCAGGTTTCGAACCCATTATTCCTGCTTGCTTTTTCTGTTCTGGTTTTTGTTCCGCGCATATCCGACATTTCCTCACAAACTTTGTTATATCTGCCTTCATTCCTGGCCAATAATAGTTATTTAATATTCGATGATAAGTTTTAAAAATTCCCAAATGACCTGCCTTTGGGTCACAATGATACTGGTTTAAAAGATCATTTCTATCTTTTTTCCTTATCACTGTTTTCCAATTATCAATATTCTTGTTAAACCTATTATCTTTTATATACTTAAAAAGGGTATTATCTGCCCCAATTCTCCATTTTGGAAAGTTTAGTGGGTTTTTCAAAATTTTCTCACACATACCAATGTACCATTTATCTTTCTGACTTTCAATCTCCATATTATCCATACCGAGATCATTCAAATTATCATTCTGACATGCTTTAACAATCTCACTATATGGTATAGCACGACTTAGGCAATCTGGCACTACATGGTCTTTACCTGGTCTGTGCACAACTTCAAAATTAAATTGTTGTAACTTTAGAGCCCATCTACTTAATTTACCACTAGGGTTTTGTAGACTATTTAGAAAAATAAGAGCGTTATGATCTGTTATTATCTTAAATGGAATTGAATAATCAAAATAACCTTTCAGCTTTTCACATGCCCAAATTATGCAGCCTAATTCCTTGCTAATGATAACACCAGATCTGTAAAAAAACCTAATGAAAAAAAAGAATATTGAGAAAATTTATAAGCTTTAATGCAATGGCCCAAAGCGTATTTTTATAAGAAGATAAAGGCATTGGAATACTTTGTTACTTAAAGCACAAATTACTGTGTAGGTTTTTGTATTAATCAACATACTTAGTTATTATTTTACTATATTTTTGAGAAACATATAAAGTTTAAAGTTCATGCCAGGGCTGTTAAATATTTCGTCACATTACATGACGTCATATCGAGATAAGGTCAGGTCGTGTATTGTGACACAACCAAATAATTGTAGGTACTAAACACTTATACTTTCCTATTTACTCAACTTTTACATAAAAATTAATAAAAATATTTAAGTTATCTAAAATATCGAAAACCGATCACGACGGGTATTGACATTTGACTGACAAATCTTTCAGACTTACATCAATGACGAAATTTTTCTGTCACTTTTAGTTTACACGACATGCAGAGAGAACAACAACGTATGACGAAACATTTAACATCTCTGGCATGAAGTATAGGGGCGATTTGGAGTACCTACTGATAGTTTTAGTAATATCTGAAACTAAGACAGTAATTATACGTAGGTTTATTTACTGATATAACTAGTAAACTGAATATCTAGATATTCTAGTCAAGAGCTTAACTGTAATTTTCCCGGTTTTTGTCAAAAATAACTGTAAAAATTCTATTAAACCTAAAAGTTCTTCTTTAGTTGATTCTTGAATACATATTACTAAGTTTACCACTGGCGCCTTTTTCCACTCCTTTGTGATTAGTACAAGTGCGAGTCGCAGCAAGGGGTGTAAACAAGGGGTCCATTCCCCTAACAGCACACTGCCACTGCCACCCCATTTAAACCATACGAGCTCTCGCTAACTGTCCAATTATAAAGTGATCAGATTTAACATGTGAATTGGTTTTGCATCGGTAATTGCCGTTTAGATTAATGAGCAACTTCAAACAAAAAAACTAGTTTAATTGACACGAATAGACCACTTGTTTCACACGATGTATTTTATTGATACTTAAATTATAGTATTTTAAATGTAATTTATTAGTCATGTTAAATATTTCTTCAATTATGTCTAATATAAAAATGTGGCGATCGATTTTTCAAAAAGTTGGATTAAAAAAGAAATTTGGCAATATACAATATACATTTAGTGTGGTCCATTAACTGTGCAAAAATGGGAAACTTTTTTATTTGCGATTTGTCAAAAAAAACCCTAATGGAAAGGGATCACACGTCCCGATATTGGCGGGACAGTCTCCCCTTTGGAGGAATGTCCCGCGTCCCGCTGGTTATATAAAATTTCCCGATTTTTTGAAAAAGTCCCCACTTGCGACGGGACTGTAAGTTGGGATAACGCGGCGTGTAAAGAGGGTTTCTTTCGCGAAGGTTAGGACTTTTTTTGGTGTCAAAAAATCTGGGGAATAAAAGAGTAAGGGAATAAAAAAAATCAAAGGTTAGTTTTTTCTTGCTTTAAAAAAAAGTTTGGAGAAAAAACTAAACATTTTCATCTTATTTTATGTGTCCTGATTTTTACGATTCAAAATGTGGTCACTTTACCCTAACGGGAGATTGTGAGGTTTGCTTTAACCGCCCCTCCCCGTCCCCCAATCCTACGTAAGATTTATGGGAATGTAAAAAGGCACAATTCCTCAAACCGGATTTTTTGTCGTCGAAATAATTTTGAAGGCGAAAAAAGACCCTCCACCCAAAAACTGACACTGCATCACAGGATACATTTCTCCTGGGAGGACCCCTGCCCAAATCTCATTAACTTTTACCTGTTTCTAGCGGAAGAAAAATTACGTGATATTTGCACAGACCCCCTTACCCCACGATAAAATTAGTTTAGATTTAAGTAACTCCCCAAATGCCTCACATAATTTATTGACGCGATACTGCTTTAAAGAAATATTAAATGAAAACTATTAAAAAATGTATCATACAGGGTTAATTCAAAATATTCCAAAAAAATAAATAGAAGGCCATGAGTTGCTTTTTGGGCATAACTTTAAATTTTAAATAACTTTTCTATTTATTTATTTTTATTTTTGTTTTTAATTTTAGGAATATGGCAACTTTACATTTAAGTAGCTTTAAGTTTTTGACTTACTCTGTATATTTTTAAACTTTTAATAAAACATACTATTTCTAATACAGTTTAGGATCATGCACCAACTTTTATGAGAATTAACTTTCTTTTAACAAATTTAAAATAAAAGTTTTCCATTTGTTGCAAATTTAATGGACTGTATAAGGTTAGTGGAAGACTTACACAAAAATATTTTGACAGCTCTGACACTTCTATTTATTTCGAAAGTAATTGTCAACTTCGGTATTTTAAATTAAACTTCCTGTATATTATTATTATTTTTTAGACTTTTTGTAAAATTTAAAACAAATTTTATATATATTGGTTTTCTACCTAAATCTAGCTTTTCACTTTTCTAGTAAGGAAAGAACAGAAGTAACCATTTAAAGGTAGATAGGGAGCCCCATTTAAAAAATTGACTTTCATGAGTTTTGTAAATTTAACGTATTTTTGACGACACTGTATAAATTAATTGTCAAAACATGAAAACAGTCCACTAAACTACTTCTTTTCGTTTTCAACTTATAGTCAAACCTGGATTTTTGGAAGGCTTGCTTGCTTGTTTATGGCTTTAATGCTAGTCAATCGCCATTTAAAAGGATTTTGTATAGAAAGAGTTAAAGGTAATGTCCTTATTTAAGCAATGGTATTAAAATATTAGAAATGGTTATTTTTAATAAAATAACATAAATAAAACACTAAACTTATAAAACTTATTCACATACTGTATCAACTATTTTTAAAGGTATCGGTGGGTAATGCAATAACAAGGCAAGAACTATTATGCCAGTTTGCAGCAGGTTTAAACTCAGTTCTATATTGAACTGAAGTCCGGCGTTTAAACTCTCCGTAAAATCTCAATATGGCTGTCAGTGTCAAGGATTTTAAAGAAAAAGATATTTTACGGAAAGTTTAAAGGCCTAACCTTAGTTCAGTAGAACTGAGTTTAAACCTGCTTTGTAAAACTGGGCATAATAGTTCTTGTTTTGTTATTGCATTACCTTTCGATATACCTTTAAAAATAGCTGATGTGAATAAATTGTAAAAGTTTATAGGTATTATATGTATGTTATTTATATTATATATTATTTTACTAA